>BLSH010122376.1:26910-45214 GCA_018402905.1 Glandirana rugosa | reverse complement strand
TCACGGGATGTTTTTTTTACCCCTGTACCTTTATTGAAATTTATAAAAATTTTTTTATTTTTGTATTTTTTTCGTTTTTACCTCCACTTACACCTAGTAGAAGT
Source organism: Glandirana rugosa (assembly GCA_018402905.1). Lineage (NCBI taxonomy): Eukaryota > Metazoa > Chordata > Amphibia > Anura > Ranidae > Glandirana > Glandirana rugosa. Next base: position 45,110 of record BLSH010122376.1, on the reverse strand, counting down.
TTGACACAGACTTTTCATAATTAATTGCCATCTTCGGTATATTGACAAGATTTTAGTAGAAGAAACATCCCGTTCACGGGATGTTTATTTACCCCTATCCCTTTTATTTAATTTTAGTTTATTTTTTTTCCCCCCACCTACACCTCATCCTCGGATCTCCAACTGATCCGGCACTGGCACCGTCACATCCACCTTCACCGCCACCATCTCCTCATCCTCCTCCATCGGTTGTACCAAAAAAAAAAACATAACTCCGGATAAGTTTTTTTTCTTCATATACTTACCGACACACTCAGGCCAGATGTTGGCTACCTCCTCCTACTCCTCTACCACCGCCACTTCCACCTACACTGCCACGGTCACGGCCTAGTCAACCTCTAGGCTCCTACTCCACATCCACCCCCCTTTTTTTTATTTGATTTTAATTTATTTTCCCTATCCCCATTTATTTGTAGGGCACTTGCCCTACAAAGAAGATGATTTTAGAACAGTTATATGGCTTCTACCGTTAATTAATACTTTTCAGACACAGTTTGAAGATGATCCACATTCACCTCCATTTTTGCTTTTTTTATGTTTTTATTTTTTTAAAAATATTTAAAGTTATTTCCATGTCCCCATTTTTTTTGTAGGGCACTTGCCCTACCCCTACCCCCATTTTACTTCCTTTTGCAGCCCTCTAGGGCTTTCCTGGACTTTGTTACAGCCATTTTTGTGCCTAAAAGTTCGGGTCCCCATTGATTTCAATGGGGTTCGGTGTCCGTGCGATCGTTCGGGTTCCGTCTGGACCCGGACCCGGACTTTGTCCCGAAGTTCAGCCGGACCAGCAGAACCCGAACTTCCAGAGGTTCGCTCAACTCTACTGATAAGGAGTGCCTTAGATGTAAATACTGAAATTCTGAAAATGAAAGTCCAAATTCTTCTTTCAGCCTCTGAAATGTCTTTAGGGCCCCCAAAGTATATAATTGTAACAGTCTAACCACTTAATTTTGTTTTCAGTTGGAGAAATTCTCCAACCTCTCCAGCTCCGAGAGTTTCTCATTGTCCCAAATAGGTGTAAGCTCGCTATGCTCCGGATACTGTAGTATTGATTTTGCTATTTTCCAAACCTTCCCTATTAACTTCCCTGTAGGGGAATGGCCCCTTCCCCCTAATGACTCTGCTTCCAACACCTTATTCTTCCATCTCCCCATCTGTTATAATTGAGCCTCCAAGAAATAGCTCCAAGGATGCGGAACCGCCAGGCCTCCTCTATCTTTTGGCAGCTGCAGCAGCCTCAAGCGTATTCTAGGTTTCCCATTTGTCCAAATTAGGACCCTGAAGAGGCCATCCAATTTCTTGAACCACACTCCAGTGTTCCTTATTGAGAAATTATGAAAAATATACAACAGCTGGGGTAGCCAAATAATTTTGATCAAGTTACAGCGACCCATCATCGACAGAGGGAGACACTTCCATACCCCACATTTCACTCTAAATGTGTCTTTCAGGGCTCTACATTCTTTGATATGTATAATTTAGAATTTACTGTTATATTTATTCCTAGGTATTTAAAACACTCCAACCTGTATATGCCTAGCGTTCTCTGGCAGTCCTTGTATAACACCATCAACAGGGAGAAGAACAGATTTCCCCCAGTTGACTGAAAACCCGGAGAATGAACTAAATATTTTTATCAGCTCCATTGCGGCCGATAATGATTGTTCCATATCTCCTAAAAACAGGAGAATATCATCGGCATATAAGGAGATCTTATCCTCAGCTTTCCCCCTTCTGAAGCCCCTTATGTCCCTCGCTGCTCTAATGGCAATGGCCAGCGGTTCCACTGCTAGGGCAAAAAGCAGGGATGATAAAGGACATCCCTGCCTTGTCCCCCGAACCAGCGGAAAAAATTCATAGGTTTCTTCGTTGACCCTCAACTTTGCCCTTAGAGCCGTATATAGCAGTCTTACCCATTTCTTAAATATGGGGCCAACATTAAACGCTGATAGGGCTTCCCACAAGTACTGCTACTCAACGCTGTCAAATGCTTTGACAGCATCGAGAGACAGCACAGCCCTGGAACCACTCTCTTTTGATGAAATTTGTAAGTTCAAAAATAGCCTCCTAATATTCAATGATGTTGAGCTTCCTGGGATAAACCCACATTGGTCGGGGTGAATTATAGTATTAATTATTTTACTAAGTCTGTTTGCTAGTACTTTTGCTAATATTTTGACATCAGCACAAAGCAAAGAGATCTATATGAAACCAGTTGTGTTAAATCTTTCCCCTCTTTAGGGATAACTATAATCCTTGCCTCTGTAATGGATACCGGTAATGCTCCCCGCTTCAATGCGTCATTTAGAACCTCCATCAGTTCTGGCAGCATTATCTCTACGTATTCAGAATATATTTCATTTGGCAGTCCATCTAGGTCTGGGGACTTATGATTGGATGCATCTGTAACCACTTTTTGAAGTTCTTCAATAGTAATTGGGGTTTCTAACATATCCCTATCTTCTCTTGACAGTTGGGGAATAGTTAGACTCTGTAAAAAGTATTTTATATTTCCATCTACTTCTCCTACTTTAGAGCTATATAAGTCAAAATAGTAGTCTTTAAAAGTATTTATTATTTCCACAGGGCACATGGTCACCCCTCCAGCAAGAGTCTTACTAGACATTATGGTAGACAAAGGAGAGTACTGAGACCTTGCCAGAAGGGACAGCATTAGTGTTGAGCGAACCCAGACTGTAACGTTCGGGTCCGTACCGAACTTTTCAAAAAACATTCGGGTTCGGGTTCTGGGTTCTGGTAGTTCATCACGCATGTTGAATAGCTGCAGGGCAGCTAATCAACAAGCGTTTAGCTGGTTTGCCCTTAGAAGCCATCACAGCCATGCCTACTAATGGCATGGCTGTGATTGGCCAGTGCATCATGTGACCCAGCCTCTATATGAGGCTGGAGTCACAGTGCTGCATGTCACATGCTCTTGGGTTAGTGTAGGGAGAGGATGGTGCCGGCGTTTTTGTGTGAGACAGATTGCAGACATTTTAACATCTGATCCTGCATCCTGAGATTACTACTACTGTTGCTCTGAGGGACAGATTGCATAAATTTGAGATTTCACATACTGCTGCTTTGAGTGACAGATTGCAGATCAAACTCTGCATAACACAACGATTGCTACGTTCATACACAACGATCAGATTGTGGGGTCGTACACAACGATCAGATTGTGGGAGTAATTTGAGATTTCACATACTGCTGCTTTGAGCGATCTGACTGCACTAGGTAGAGGCTTCTGCTTAGAGGGACAGATTATTGTTCAAAAATCATCTCCTAGTTCTAAAGGGAGAGGTTCTAGCTGCAGCTGTAAGTGACACATTATTGTTCAAAAATCATCTCCTAGTTTATTTGATTTTAATTTATTTTCCCTATCCCCATTTTTTTGTAGGGCACTTGCCCTACTCTTATCCCCATTTCACTTCCTTTTGCAGCCCTCTAGCACTTGCCAGGACTTTGTTACAGCCATTTTTGTGCCTAAAAGTTCGGGTCCCCATTGACTTCAATGGGGTTCGGGGTCTGGGATAACGTTTGGGCAACTTTCGGTGCCGAACCCGGACTTTTTCCCAAAGTTCGTTCGGACCCGCAGAACCCGAACATCCAGGTGTTCGCTCAACTCTAGACAGCATGTGTCCAGTACTTTCCCCCTCTTCATACTCTGCTTGCTTTAAAAAAAACTTTTGTTTTCTGCTTTCTTCAGGGACAGTGATCGATATAGCTGTTGTACCTCTGTCTCATTTACCCTTCCCATTATTTATGTTTCCCAGTCCTTAGTGGACTTCTTCCTCCTAGAGATCTGTTGAATTATAATGCCTCTCAAGAAGGCTTTAATTGTGTCCTATATTACCCCCGTGTTGCTGAGGTGTTATTATAATCTAGAAACGCGTGGAGCTTGTCTAATGTGTGTTGTTTAAGGGTAGTTAACTGTAGCCAAAGGAGATTAACCAACCATTCTTTTCTTACCAGCCGTTTTCCCAAACTTAACTTCAGAACTAAAGGGGAGTGGTCCGATAACCCTCTAGCCTTGTATCTATTATCTGTGACCAATGGAATAATCATTTCCAACTGCCATATCGATCCTGGAAAGTGAAGAATATGTACTTGAGTAGCAAGAAAAAGTCTGTTCCCCTTGGATGGCGCTCCCGCCAGATATCTCTCAGACCTGTTTCCCTAAATATCCTATATAATGGGGTATATGGGGTCTGGTCCCATCTTTTCCCCTGAGGGAATCTATCTGCTTGAATGTTCATAACCATAGTAAAATCTCCCATTATTAATATGGTGGCCCTTGGTTTATCGGCTATAAATTCGAATATACCTCTGATGACTTCTAACTTAAAGGGTGGGAGAATATACATGCTTACCAGTACAAAGAGCATTTCTGACATCCTACAGTATAAAAGAATGTACCTGCCCTCTCCATCTACCTTTAACTGCAAACAGGAAAATGGCATTGAGGTATGTATTAAAATGCTAGTGCCTCTTGAGTATGAGGTGTACACAGAGTGGTACTGGCGGGAAAACCTTCTATTTTTTTAAGTGGAGCGCTGTGTCCCTTGTTAAATGTGTCTCCTGTAGGCATAATATTGATATTCTTAAGGTTGAGTAGGTTCTGAATATTGCCATTTTTTTACCAGATCACCCAAACTGCTCACGTTCCAGGAGCAAATTGTCACCCCTCTAATCATCTAATACAAAAAGAGAAAAAAAAAACAGAGAAGAAGGAATTTTAAGATATATCTACAAATCATATCTCCCCCATGTTCACACATATATACTCATGCATGTGAACCATATTACTTTAATCCAATCTTTGTGTTTTTCACTCAGTGCTTGTGAGTTCTTATTCAAAATTTCAACCCCCTTTCTATATTTAGACTTTAATTCACAGTGCTCCTGAGCATTTTCCCTTTGGTGCCACTTAAACAAAGCCGCCTGTTTTGCCCTATAATTTCTTTGCTGTTGGGACCCCCCCCCATCACCTACTTGGGAATACAGTTAACTTCCCCCATGTCCAACCTTTAGAAATTTTACTTCCCCAGCCTCCTTGACCAAATATCCCTGGAACTATCACATATTGGGAAGACACAATTATCATGGATAAGGAGAATTGCTGCTTTCAAAGTGCAGGTACTACCTAATATAATCTACCTATTCTATGGAACGGGCCATGATTGTCACACAGGCTGTAATTCAAACGTGTCTGCCTTTATTCATTTCTTTTATATGGTGGATTAATGAGATTAGTAATGTACAAAACAGAAATAACATTGTTTATGCTGTTTTTTTTTAAAAAAAGGAAGGAAGTGACAAAGACATGACATTTCTGGCAAGATCAACATCTGTACTTGCTAAAGTGTTCTTGGCTTGAAAATAGTAAACTAATGCAGCCACCACATCTAATGACTAGTAAATTGCAATATTTTACCTTGTCTGAAGGTTTAAATATGTTGTAACCTTTTTAGGTGAATGTTAGCATAAAACTCAGATGTTAATGGTTTTAGTTCATTTGTAGAGGAAACCTACATGTGTTCATAAATATATATAACAGACTGATGCATGTACACATCTTCAAAGGTCTGTAGATAAAGGATATATACCTTTAACTAACATAAATTCAAAATCATATGTTGAACTGAAAACAGACAACAGCACCAAAGCTAAACATTAAGGTTGACTGTATTTTGTTCCCAAAGTTAATCCCTGTAGAAATTGCATGGCTCTCATATTTTGGTTTCTATGCAACATTAGCAACCTGAATGAACTTCCCAGCCAAAATATAAATGACAACAGGGAAAGAGAAGTCCCAGACATCATTTAGAAAACATCAGCCTGCAAAATTATATACTTTTTATATTTAACAAGCTCAAGTTTAACTGTCAGCTAAAATAATGTAAAAAGAAATACTTGTATTTAATAATCACACCATAAAAGATGATCCTCAATTTCCATCCAGCTAATTTTAATACAGTTAACACAGGGAACCTATATTTCATGCTGGTATTCACTGTCATTAAGCTAATTTAGATTTCATTGAATATTTATATGAAAACATCAAATAGATTTAAGACAGGAAAATAGGATTATGCTTTATATTCAACTATTTGCCTATTAACACATTTGGAATGCTCTCATTATCTGAGCACTTGTGGTACCATATTCATGATTTTCTTCACTTAAAGGAAGATGGGAAGATAGGAAAATGGACTACCATTACCAATATGGTTTGTAGAATTTTAGGCTCCAGGGCTGTCATCTGAATTGTGGATTCACTGCCTAGTGAGTCACTGGTTTGGAAAAAACATGTAGGCAGTCATAGTAGCAGGCAACTATTTGTCATAATTCATACAATAATTTTCAAAAGGAAAAGATACAAAACACAGATAAAATATGCAAAAGGGATTTTTAAAGAAAAAGTGCAAATTATAAATAGTAATAAATAGAGTAATTAACATGTATAGAAAAATATCAGTGATCTACACATACACAACCAAGCTAGCTAAAAAAAAATATGTATTTAACCCATACCCAAGCAAATTAATGTTTTCCGGACCAGGTCTCTATGCCAGGAAGGCAATAATTAAAGTCTGTGCAGCTGCAGCATATTTTGGAAATCACTGTGATCTCAGAAGCGCCCTAACAGTGCCACAGGGAATGCAGCAGCATAATTAGTAACTGCTTTGAGTAGGTAGCGATCATGTAATCATCATGATAAGGGATTGGATTCAGAGCCAGCTTCAAGGCGGATTTCATGGTTTTACAATTTGGTGAAACTCTGAATTTGTGGCCAAAAATGTACACCACAAACCAATAATGTACAGTATCTCACAAAAGTGAGTACACCCCTCACATTTTTGTAAATGTTTTATTATATCTTTTCATGTGACAACACTGAAAAAATGACGCTTTACTACAATGTAAAGTAGTGAGTGTACAGCTTGTGAGGGGTGTACTCACTTTTGACGAGATACTGTACTTCACCACAACTGTTCCTATAGGTCCCTGAGAGCCAAGCATTTATTTAACCAGTTCAGCTCTTTGGACATACTATGTACGTCCCAAGAGTGAACCTTTGATCACAAGCTGATGGCTGTCCCGGGCTTACCGATGAACAGATCCGCCCACAGGGGGAGAGAGACTGCAGTGAGACTGAGGCAAATCCATGCCTCTATCTCACATCTGAACAATGAAACCAGAATTGATGTCACTTCTGGTTTCATATGCACCATTTCCTGGCCAGTACAGCCAGGAGACACATCTAGCCAAGCCGATCTGTGCTTGGTTAGATGGTGTGAAGGGCAGGGGAGATATTTTGGGTCTATTAGACCCCTAATGTCTCCAAAAAGAGTACCTGTCACCTGCCCAATGCAATCACATAGGGGTTTATTAACCCCTTCTGAAAGCAATCACATAAAAATAAATAAAAAAAAAGAAAAAGTAAAAAAATAAATAAAGTGACAATAAATTATATAAAAAAAAAACAAATTGCCAAAACCCCCATTGCCCCACACACCTGCGGAAATGCAAGACCAGGGTGTCTACGTGTATGTAAACCACAGTTGCCATATCAATGTGAACGCCAGAGTGAGAACAATAATTATAGTACAAGAGCTCCTAGTTAACTCTAAATTGATGAGCTGTAATGGTTTTTAAAGCATCACCTATGGTGATTTTTTGGCACCCTAGTTTTTGGCAATATCGCGGGTGCATGCAGTTTTAAAACATGTGCCCTTTTCCCTCTTCTCATTTTCCTCCAATAATCCCACCATAGCCCTGCTAACTGAGGAGTCTACAACAGACTTGCAACAGTAGGAAGATTTGAGTGATACCTAAAGCCATATTATCTTCTCTCATGGAGGAAGATTGTGGGAAGACTATAGAGACGGGGGGGGGGTCATCCATGGTAGTAGAAGGAAACAGAAAGTAGGGAGCAGCAACAGACAGAGAATATGCAGCAGCAGGACCTCAATGCAAAGTAGACTCCAGTAAGGAAGAAGTGATGTGGGATGAGATGGCAATCCGCACATGGGTGCCATGGAGGGAATATTAGTATATCAGAGTGGGAAGAGCACAGAAGGTAAAAGTTGTCAAGTGATAGGGGCAGAGAACAACAGCAAACAGCCATCTAAATCCTTCTGGTGGCACTGCCCGAAAGGTAAAGGTCACTGCTACTCTAAAGGTCAGAACAACCTTCTCTGCAGTGTGGCCCCTTTTTACTGTGTCTGCTGCCAACCATAGCATTTCAATCTGCTGGTAACACATGTACCCTGCTTGGGCACTACTGTGATGTACAAGCACATGATGTGGCAAAACAGAGACTGGTGTCAGCAGCATCTGAACAAGACAAGGTGGACCTATTAGGTTTCTCTTCCCCTGTTCCTGGTGCCTAAGCAAATATAGACCCAAATTCCCAGCTCACTTACCAGCGAGCCTGCAACAAAGCCAAATTGACCCTGTCTACCAGTTTACATTAAGAACAAAGAATTTAGTCACACACATTTGCAAATATATGTGCAGGCCGCAGTGGCCACGTCAAGGCAACTCTATAATTTTGAGAGTCTACCAAATTGGAGCACATATATAGCAGCTGGATAGACTAAGGGCAGGTTGGCCTGGAGGGAGCCCACCCCTCCTTAAAAGTGTAGGGATGCATGAGACACCCAGCAAGGGCACAGTGGCAGCTGAAGGTATTCAGTGCGTACTCGTACCAATTCACAAACTGTGCAAATAAATGGCAACCACCCCAACCTATAACTAACCTTTGCAGCAAGGAGCACAATGGAAGGGCAATGCACATCAAAACAAACAAAAATTGGGGGGGTTGTGGCTGGCGCACGATCTGTATGGACGCGTGAGAAGAGAGCTCCGGAGCAGTGACGGGAACATCAGCGACATACAGCAACGATAAATGGCGATGTCACACTCTGCTGACATGGGATCATTCCCCAACCCTGCAAGCACCTCAAGGAAACGTAATTAGGAGAGGGGGCCATGGAAACGAAGCAGCCCCATGGCAGGAGTCAAGATGGCACCAGGCAGGCGGCCCAACGTGCTGCAGCCTAGCAAAAACCCATCTGAAGCTGGACCATATATTACAGGAACAGGAGGTAAGTCATTCCATCGCCTCTCCAGGCCTCCAGTCTTCTGAAATATCCCCAGTAGCCTCCTTTCCCACTACCAACCAGCCGGTAATGGACACCCAGCTTAAAGACATGCTCCTTTCCTTACACATTTTGCTCCACTCTGACATTCTAAAGCTGGCTAAACAAGTCACTAGAGAAGTACATTCCCTGGGCAATAGAGTACATATCATAGAAGAAGCTGTGGGGGAGATGACCACTACCATTAATGATTTGGTGGAAGCCCACAATGAAAATATAGAGGAGCGTGCGTGGCTTAAAGCAAAAATGGCCAATTTAGAAGACTGATCGAGGAGGAATAACCTTAAGCTTAGGGGAATTCCTGAAACAGTCCAAACACCAGAACTTAAAAAATACACCACAGACCTATTCTCCATTCTATTACCTGAAGCACCTCCTATAGAACTTACAATCGGTCGCATACGCCGAGTCCCTAAGCCGGCCTTCTTACCACAATCAATACCACCTGACGTGCTTCTAAGAGTCCATTTTTACCTCACAAAAGAGCAGATTGTGTTTAAATACAGAGCTATGGGGCAACTACCAAACCCATACACCCCAATACAAATCTATGCAGATGTGTCTAAGCATACCCTAGATGTCAGGAGACAGCTATCTACCATTAAAAAAAGCACAACCACAAGATAGAATATAAATGGAAAAAACCCGCCAAGCTGGTAGTAGAAAGAAATGGAACGCTCTTCACTATACCATCAGTGGAAAAAGGATTAGACTTATTGCACACCTGGGGAATTACACCAGATACGATACCACCTGTAGGAGCCAGGAAACCACTCAGTAAACGTACGCCACAATGGCACCGAGTTCCCACCTAAAGGAGACATAGTCCCCACATGCAAACGACAATACCACAACTCCCTTCTTTGAACAGCCAACACCCCGTTGAGCTCTGTTACCACTCCTGTTGGCCTTAAACTGTTAACCCTGAGTACACTCGTAATGCAGAAAGACAGCTTAATTTCTGCTGTCAGTGTTCTTCTGGTTTTGTTTGATTTGTGCTTTTTCTTATTTTCCTCTGCATGCAGCTACAACACCTACTGGAATGGTCTCAAGTTCTTCAATTCCCACGGCACCTGATGCTTGGTCCAACAAAAGAATCAAAAGATCTACAACCCAACACCTGGAACACCGTCAACCACTATCAGCACTGAAACTTCTCAAAGAAACCGTGAGTACTGCCTTAGCTATCACATAACTCCAGACACATGGCCACTAAAATCCTTACTATTAACGCCAACAGCCTCAATCACCTAGCTAAGCGGGCTTCATTATGGCAAACAGCAAAGAAAAACTCCTGCCAGGTTTTGTGTGTACAAGAAACACACGTTAAAAAAGACACAACACCTACCTGTACACATAAAGACTTCCCTCACATATTTATGGCATCAGGATCTAAGAAGAAATGGGAAGTTTTAATAGCAATTCATAGTTTGGTAAACTTCCACCTGTAGAATAGCATATCTGACGTAAACGGAAGATACCTCATCTTAACTTGCCTGATAGATAACACTCCTATTACCCTGGCATCAATCTATGCCCTAACAACCATCAAATACACTTTTCAAACAAGGTCTTGAAGAAAATACGTTCAGTTCAAAAAGGGTCTCTGATCCTATGTGGAGACTTTACTATCGTACCGGATCAGCAGATGGACACGACAAATCCCAGAATCAGACAAAACTGCACTATGACAAAATGCCTTAATGACAATGATCTTTACAATGTGTGGAGATGCCACCATCCAGGAGTACGAGAGTACACATACCACTCTCCGGTACACAATACCTATATACCTAGTAAATGCTGCAGAGGATTGGTGACTCTGATATTGCCCCCATAACATGGGCAGACCATGCCCCCACATGCATAATAATTTCACGCTTAAACCGTAAACCAGCACATAAAATATCGAGAGCCAATGCTCAAATCCTAAAGACACCTCTATATGCCGCATCACTACAAAACCAAATAGAGGAATTCTTCCACCACAATGTGGGCTCGGTGGCAGACTTGGCAACCCTCTGGAGAACTCACAAAGTGTTTAGTAGGGGAGTGCTCAAACAAATGGGCGTCCAAGCTAAAAAGAGGAGGAAGCAGCGAATTGACCAACTTACCAATGGCATTAAACTACTAGACACCCAAAATCAATCCCATCCCTATCTAGACACCAAAAACAAGATTATAGCACTGAGACAAGAACTAAGAGCATTTCTATTAGATACATTTGAAAAACAATACCGCAAACTAAAGGCAAGTTATTACAACATTGGCAACAAAACAGGTAAAGCCATGGCTCGACGCATCAAAGGGCACCGTATTAAATCCAAAATATCTTACATGTAATATCCCACCACAAAAGAAAAACTACAAAACCCCCAAGCAATAGCTAGCGCATTCAGCTGTTACTATGGCTCCTTGTATAATATTAAAGATGAATCCAAAACCACTCGGCCCATGCAGGAACTAATAAATCAATTCCTGAAAGGAATAAGCCTTCCATCACTTACCCCTAATCAATTAGAGGAACTCAACACCCCAGTCACTCCAGTCGAGATTACAAGAATTATTGATTCTCTTCCAAATAACAAGCCCCATGGCCCAGATGGCCTAAAAGGGGAGTACTACACCCTAGCCCCACTTTTATGTCAACTTTTCGATGATGCTGCCTCCTCCTCAACATTCCCAACAGAAATGTTAAAAGCGCTGGTTATAATATTACCTAAACCTAATTGAATACACCCCAAAACTTCCCTCCGATCTCTTTGCTAAACATTGACATTGAAATTAAAGTATATGCCAAAGCAATAGCAACACGAATGATGAAACACATGCCTTCATTAAAACATAGAGATTAGAGTTGAGCGAATACCAGGATGTTCGGGTTAGTCGGGTTCGGCCGAACTTCACAAAAAAGTTTGAGTTCGGCACCGTACTTGACCCCGGACCCCGAACCCCATTGAAGTCAATGGTGACCCGAACTTTTGGGCACAAAAATGGCTCTAAAAAGTCCTGGAAAGGGCTAGAGGGCTGTAAAAGGAAGCAAAATGGGCATAAGAGTAGGACAAGTGCACTGCAAACAAATGTGGGTAGGCAAAAAACTTAAAATCACATAAAAAAAATAAAAATTGGAGGAGAAGGTGGATGTGGAGTAGGAGCCTAGAGGTTGAGGAGGTGGTGACCGTGGCGGTGTAGGTGGAAGTGGAGGTGGAGGAGGAGGAGGTAGCCAAAACTATTTTTTGTTTGTTTGTTTTTTTTTTCTAATTGGGGTAGCCCCCAAAATATAGAGACATATTAAAAAAAAAAAGTATTCCATTGGCTGTGTGAGGCCGGTCTAAATGTCTATTCTGCACAAGGTACAGACAAGTCTTGTGGGATCCATGCCTGGTTCATTTTAATAAACTTTAGCTTGTCCACGTTGGCTGTGGACAGGCAGCAGCGCTTTTCTGTGATAACGCCCCCTGCCGTACTAAACACACGTTCAGACAATACACTGGCTGCAGGGCAGGCCAGCACCTCCAAGGCATAAAGGGCAATCTCAGGCCATGTGGCCAATTTGGAGACCCAGAAGTTGAATGGGGCAGACCCATCAGTCAGTATGTGTAGGCGTGTGCACACATACTGTTCCACCATGTTGCTGAAATGCTGCCTTCTGCTAAGATATTGCCTATCAGCTGGTGGTGCTGTTTGTTGTGGCAGGCTGCTGACAAAGCTTTTCCACATTTCAGCCATGCTAACCCTGCCTTCTGAGGTGCTGGCGGTGCCACGGCTGTGTTGGCGAATTCTTCCTCCTCCTCTGCCTACACCTTGTGCTTCCACTGAGTCCCCGGTGTCATTAGAGAATGCCCTCAGCAGCTCGTCTACCAGCGTGCGCTAGTAGTCGCGCATCTTCCGATCACACTCCAGTGAGGGAATTAAGGACGGCACGTTGACCTTGTAACGGGGATCCAGCAGGGTGGCCACCCAAAAATCAGCACAAGTTAAAATGTGGGCAACTCGGCTGTAGTTGAGCAGGCACTGCAGCATGTATTCGCTCATGTGTGCCAGGCTGCCCAGTGGCAAAGACAAGCTGTCCTCTGTGGGAGGTGTATCATCTGTGTCCTCCGTATCCCCCCAGCCATGCTCCAGTGATGCCCACGAGCTGCGTTGGGTGCCACCCTGCTGTGAACACGGTTCATCCTCCTCCTCATCATCCTCGTCCTCCTCATCCTCCAGAACAGTGCCCAGTCTTCAAATTTTTTGACCTGACCTATGCTGGTGCAGGAACCCACCCTCCGAGCCACTTGTGAATGACTGGCCTGATAACCGTGTAAATGACCCCTCTTCCTCCTCCTCCTGTGCCACATCCTCTTCCATCATCACCCGAAGTGTTTTTTCAAGGAGACATAGAAGTGGGATAGTAACGCTGAGAACAGTGTCATCGGCACTGGCCATGTTGGTGGAGTACTCCAAACACCACAATATGGTACACAGGTCTCACATGGAGGCCCACTCGTTGGTGGTGAAGTGGTGCTGTTCCGCAGAGCGACTGACCCTTGCGTGCCGCAGCTCAAACTCCACTATTGCCTGCTACTGCTCGCACAGTCTCTCCAGCATGTGCAAGGTGGAGTTCCACCTAGTGGGTACGTCGCATAGGAGGCGGTGAGCGGGAAGACCGAAGTTCTGCTGCAGCGCAGACAAGCGAGCAGCAGCAGGGTCAGAACGCCAAAAGCGTGCACAGAAGGCCCACGCTTTCTGCAGCAGCTCTGACATATCCGGGTAGTTTTTTTGAAATTTCTGCACCACCAAATTCAGCACATGCACCAGGCAAGGGATGTGCATCAAACCGGCTAGGCCCAGAGCTGCTACAAGATTTCACCCATTATCGCACACCACCAGGCCGGGCTTGAGGCTCAGTGGCAACAACCACTCATTGGTCTGTTGTTCAACGCCCGTCCACAGCTGCTGCGCAGTTTGGGGTTTATCCCCCAAACATATCAGTTTTAAAACAGCCTGCTGTCGTTTCCCCCTGGATGTGCTGAAGTTGGCGGTGAAGGTGTTATGCTGACCGGATGAGGAGGTGATAGAGGAAGAGGAAGCGGAGTAGGAGGAGGAGGCAACACAAGGCAAAGAGAAATGCCCTGCAATCCTCTGTGGCGGAAGGACATGCGCCAAATGGCTAGCCACCTCAGGCCCACCCGCCACTACATTTGCCCAGTGTGCAGTTAGCGAGATATAGCGTCCCTGCCCATGCTTACTGGTCCACGTATCAGTGGTTATGTGGACCTTGCCACAGAGGGCGTTGCACTTGATCTTGTCCCCCACTTGTTTGTGCAGGGAAGGGATGGCTCGCCTGGAAAAGTAGTGACGGCTGAGAACCACGTACTATAGGACAGACACTGCCATCAGCTTTTTAAAACTGTCCGTGTTCACCAGACGGAATGACAGCATTTCAAAGGCCAGGAATTTTGAAATGCTGGCATTCAGGGCCAGGGATCGCGGGTGGGTAGGGGGGTACTTCCTCTTTCTCTCCAGTGTTTGGGAGATGGAGAGCTGTAAGCTTCCATGGGACCGTGTGGAAATGCTTGGGGACAGTGGCGGACATGGTGGCATTGCTGTCACATCGTCTGTTTGCTGGGTGGCAAGTGACACTGGCACTGTAGAGGTGGAGGAAGAGGCCAAGGCAGCAGCAGAAGAGGAAGCAGGAGGAGGCCGAGACCTTTCTTGGATTTTGAGGTGCTTATTCCACTGCAGCTCATGCTTTGCATGTAGAAGCCTGGTCTTGCAGGTTGTGCTCAGGTTTAGAACATTTATGCCTTGCTTCAGGCTCTGATTGCACAGCGTGCAAACCACTCGTGTCTTGTCGTCAGCACATTGTCTGAAGAACTGCCACGCCGGGGAACTTCTTTGAGCTGCCTTTGGTGTGCTAGGTTCCTGGGTGTGGTGGGTAGTAGCAGGGGTACTGTCTAGAGGACGGTCGCTCCGCTTTTGCAACCTGCTTCCTCTTTTGCTGTGCTGGTGCCTCTGTGCGAACACCACCTTTTCCTCCAAACTGCACACATCACTCGCATGACCTTCATTCCATGTGGGGTCTAGGACCTCATCATCCTCCACATCATCTTCCACCCACCCTTCACCACGGCCCTCCTTGTCAGTCTGCACATTGTGGAAAGCCGCAGCAGTTGGCACCTGCGTTTCGTCATCATCAGAGATGTGCTGCGGTGGTGTTTCCATGTCCTCATCCTGAAACAGAAGTGGTTGGGCATCGGTGCACTCAATGTCTTCCACTTCTGGGGCAGGGTTATGTGGATGGACCATGGAAAGCACACCAGCAGAGTCATCAAAAAGCATAAGAGACTGCTGCATTATTTGGGGCTCAGACTGCTTGGCTGATTTACAAGAGGCTGAGGTGAAAGACAGATGGCCATGGGGTTCAGGTGCCAACTCTGAGCTTTCAGCAAGGGACTGGGTGGGAGACAATGTGAAGGAACTGGAGGCATTGTCAGCCACCCAATCTATTATCGTCTGTACTTGTTCTGGCCTCACCATTCATTGAGCGGCATTCTGGAATACCATATAATGTTGAAGGTTCTGTCGGCTACTCGCACCTGAGGAAGGTGTTTCACTTGTGCGTGTAACTGGCAGAAATCGACCATGTCCTCTCCTTGCAACAGGAACTTTACCAACACCACCAACACCAGCAGCACCAGCAGCACCACGACCACATCCCTTATTTGACGCTCTCCTCATTCTGGACGCAAATGTACTATGTAGTACTATTTATTAATAATAAAAAAAAAATAATAAATTATTATTCTTTTTTTTTTTAAAACAGCAATGTAGATGCACTTTTTATTTTTGTGCAAGAAATGCACCACTGGCCGCAAATGTAGTATTGAGAATTTTTTTTTTTTTTTTAAACCAGCAATGTAGACGCACTTTTTATTTTGCGCAAGAAAGGCACAGCAAGGTGCAAATGTACTATGTAGAAATATTTATTAATAATAAAAAAAAAAGAATAATAAATTATTATTCTTTTTTCTTTGAAAACTGCAACGTAGACGCACTTTTTTTTTGTGCAAGAAATGCACAACTCACACCAGCAGCAGGAACCTCTCCCTACACCAGTATGAGATGTTTTTAGAATGCTAATCTGTTTCTCACAGCACCGACAGATACATGTCCCTACTGCAGTATGAGATGATTTTAGAACGATAATCTGTCCCTCACAGCACCGACAGGAACCTGTGCCTACTGCAGTATGAGATGATTTTAGAGCGATAATCTGTCCCTCACAGCACCACCATGAACCTGTCCCTACTACAGTATGAGATGATTTTAGAACGATAATCTGTCCCTCACAGCACCGACAGGAACCTCTCCCTACTCCAGTATGAGATGATTTTAGAACGATAATCTGTCCCTCACAGCACCTACAGGAACCTCACCCTACTCCAGTATGAGATGGTTTTAGAATGATATTCTGTCCTTAAAAGAACCGACAGGAACCTCTCTGTACTGCAGTATGAGATGATTTTAAAACGCTATTCTGTCCCTCAAAGCACCGACAGGAACCTGTCCCTACTGCAGTATGAGATGATTTTAGAACGATAATCTGTCCCTCACAGCACTGACAGGAACCTCTCACTACTCCAGAATGAGATAATTTTAGAACGATAATCTGTCCCTCACAGCACCGACAGAAACTTGTCCCTACTGCAGTATGAGATGATTTTAGAATGATAATCTGTCCCTCACAGCACAGCCAAGAACCTGTCCCTACTGCAGTATGAGATTATTTTAGAATGATAATCTGTCCCTCACCGCACCACCAGGAACCTGTCCCTACTGCAGTATGAGATGATTTTAGAACGATAATCTGTCCCTCACAGCACCGAAAGGAACCTCTCCCTACTCCAGTATGAGATGATTTTAGAATGATAATCTGTCCCTCACAGCACCTACAGGAACCTCCCCCTACTCCAGTATTAGATGATTTTAGAACGATAATCCATCCTTAAAAGAACCGACAGGAACCTCTCTATACTGCAGTATGAGATGATTTTAAAAGGCTATTCTGTCCCTCACAGCACGACAGGAACCTGTCCCTACTGCAGTATGAGATGATTTTAGAACGATAATCTGTCCCTCACAGCACTGACAGGAACCTCTCAGTACTCCAGTATGAGATGATTTTAAAAGGCTATTCTGTCCCTCACAGCACCGACAGGAACCTGTCCCTACTGCAGTATGAGATGATTTTAGAACAATAATCTGTCCCTCACAGCACTGACAGGAACCTCTCAGTACTTCAGTATGAGATAATTTTAGAGCGATAATCTGTCCCTCACAGCACCGACAGGAACCTCTCTCTACTGCAGTATGAGATGATTTTTAAACGATAATCTGTCCCTCACAGCATCAACAGGAACCTGTACCTACTGCAGTATGAGATGATTTTAGAACGATAATATGTCCCTCACAGCACTGACAGGAACCTCTCCCTACACCAGTATGAGATGATTTTAGAATGATAATCTGTGGGGGGCGTGGCCGGATGGTGAGCTGAGCAGACGTGCCTGCTTGGAGCTCCTGAAATCCTGATAGAATCCTGGGCATCCTGACCTACATAGCTACCCTGGCTACACCAGCGCACGTCTTCCGTCCAACCTCCACGGGTTGTGGGGCGACCACATCGGTCCCATCGATACATCCAGTCCTACGGGTCCTAAGATAGTCCTAAAGTCCTCGAGGTTCGTCCGTGCAGACGAGTCGAGTGGTAGGCCGGTGCGGGGGGTGTCTAATAGTAAGATTTTAGTAGAGTATGACCACATCCCTCTCCAAGGACAGTCACGACACTCCCTGTATAATAGCAAGATTTTAGTAGAGTATGACGTCATCCATGTCCAAGGACAACTACGACACTCCCTGTCTAATAGCAAATTTTTAGTAGAGTATGACGTCATCTCTCTCCAAGGACAGCCACGACACTCCCTGTCTAATAGCGAGATTTTA
>BLSH010122376.1:12927-26900 GCA_018402905.1 Glandirana rugosa | reverse complement strand
TGGTGGAAGCCCACAATGAAAATATAGAGGAGCGTGCGTGGCTTAAAGCAAAAATGGCCAATTTAGAAGACTGATCGAGGAGGAATAACCTTAAGCTTAGGGGAATTCCTGAAACAGTCCAAACACCAGAACTTAAAAAATACGTCACAGACCTACTCTCCATTCTATTACCTGAAGCACCTCCTATAGAACTTACAATCGGTCGCATACGCCGATTCCCTAAGCAGGCCTTCTTACCACAATCAATACCACCTGACGTGCTTCTAAGAGTCCATTTTTACCACACAAAAGAGCAGATCATGTTTAAATACAGAGCTATGGGGCAACTACCAAACCCATACACCCCAATACAAATCTATGCAGATGTGTCTAAGCATACCCTAGATGTCAGGAGACAGCTATCTACCATTAAAAAAAGCACTTCACAACCACAAGATAGAATATAAGTGGAAACAACCCACCAAGCTGGTAGTGGAAAGAAATGGAACGCTCTTCACTATACCATCAGTGGAAAAAGGATTAGACTTATTGCACACCTGGGGAATTACACCAGATCCGATACCACCTGTAGGAGCCAGGAAACCACACAGTAAATGTACGCCACAATGGCACCAAGTTCCCACCTAAAGGAGACATAGTCCCCACATGCAAACGACAATACCACAACTCCCTTCTTTGAACAGCTAACACCCCGTTGAGCTCTGTTACCACTCCTGTTGGCCTTAAACTGTTAACCCTGAGTACACTCGTAATGCAGAAAGACAGCTTAATTTCTGCTGTCAGTGCTCTTCTGATTTTGTTTGATTTGTGCTTTTTCTTATTTTCCTCTGCATGCAGCTACAACACCTACTGGAATGGTCTCAAGTTCTTCAATTCCCAGGGCACCTGATGCTTGGTCTAACAAAAGAATCAAAAGATCTACAACCCAACGCTTGGAACACCGTCAACCACTATCAACACTGAAACTTCTCAAAGAAACCGTGAGTACTGCCTCAGCTATCACATAACTCCAGACACATGACCACTAAAATCCTTACTATTAACGCCAACAGCCTCAATCACCTAGCTAAGCGGGCTTCATTATGGCAAACAAAATGGCATACATAAAGACTTCCCTCACATATTTATGGCATCAGGATCTAAGAAGAAATGGGGAGTTTTAATAGCAATTCATAGTTCGGTAAACTTCCACCTGCAGAATAGCATATCTGACGTAAATGGAAGATACCTCATCTTAACTTGCCTGATAGATAACACTCCTATTACCCTGGCATCAATCTATGCCCTAACAACCATTAAATACACTTTTCTTTTTTTTTTTTTTTTTTTAAATTTAGCTTTTTATTAACATTATAGATAATTACAATGAAAAGAAAAGCAAATTGCTCACGGTTACAGCGTGATTACTAAAGACTTCCTTTTTCTGGTAATACACTTACATGGAGTACAGATATACATTTAATAACGTTTAGTATGAAATGTGTACATACATTCTTATATATAGAGGCCTTGTCTAGGGCTATGCTCCCCACTCTCACTGGAGAGTGCCTGCCACCCCAATGGGTTCACACTGTGGACAGGCTTGTTAAAACAGATTCCATGTTCCTACATTAGGCCTTTGCTTCAATCCCGTGATCATGGAATGAGGAAGTTAGGATTTATGTTAGAGTTGTGAGCTAATGGGCACCTTTGGTGAACAGGTAGCTGTGTACCGAGGCTTTATGTTAGGTGCCGGCTAGGAAAAAAGATAACAAAAGAAAACAACCTGAAGTGGAAAATATTGCAAATGATTTAAACTTAAACTTGTCCACACCGTCTATTTCTCTCAGATTTCAGTATGTGAATTCCGTCCGTATTGGTCACCCATCTATTTTGTATGTTTGTAACCATGCCTCCCATTTGCGTTGGAATGCTTCTACTGTACCTTGTGTGTTAGCAAACATGCGCTCATATGCACATTGCATCTTGACTTTAGATATTGTTTCTTCTACTGTGGGAGATTTGTCTCTTTTCCACATGCTCATTAGTGTCAGCCTAGCTGCTATCAGTATGTGTAATGTAATTGGTCTTGACCTCGGAGGGAGTCTCTCCAAAGTCAGGCCCAGAAGAGCTAAATCAGGTGTTGCTTCCACTGTTTGACCTGTAATTTGGGAAATCACTCTGAAAATCCCCTGCCAGTAGCTTGTGATAGAACTGCATTGCCATAAGATATGGAGGACATTACCTTTTTGCCCACAGTTACGCCAGCAGTCCGCCGAGGTATCTGGGTACATTTGAGCCAGTCGTGATGGGGTTAGATACCATCTGTGGAGAACTTTGAGAGTATTTTCCCAATGTAGGGCACAATGAGTCGCTTTCATGCTGTGGGTGATTGCATTTTCCCACTGTTGGGTCGTGTAGGATTTCCCTATATCTCTTTCCCATTTTGTGATAGCAGTTGACTTTTTTAATGAGTTGTTTGGTTGAAGCATGCGATATATGAGGGAGATACCACCTTTACTTTTTTCTTCTTTATTGTACCATTCCCAAAGCTCTTTGTCCAGGGAGATATGAGTTGGGCCTATTTTACTCAAAAAGTGGGCAATTCTATTTGCGGTGAAAGGGTCTCCTGTCTTGGCGTTGTCAGTCACCTCTGCCCATGTGGAGAATCCTTGTCTAGACAAGGATTCAGTCGTTAGGTCGTGTATAAGGAACTCAAATATTTGCAGAGGGGCTCCTATAATGTCTATTTTAATGCTTTCTCTTTTGAGGTTGAGCAGAGCTCTCCAAGCTTCTATTGATGCCATCAGTGAGGGGTGTTTCAGAATTAGAACGGGGAATCCTAAGCTAGCTGCCATTAGAAGGGTTTTGAGGCTTCTATTATGAATCGTAGCCTGTTCAATTAGGACCCAGGGTTTTGAATAGCTAGGGAGGATCCATGCTTTTAGCTGTTCCAGTAGAGCTGCCTTGTAGTAGTCTCTAATGGAGGGTATCCCAGCTCCTCCCTTGTGTCTTGGTTTCATTAGTGTTGAAAAATTAATTCTAGGTTTTGAGTCTTTCCAAATGAATTTTTTCATTAGTTTTTCTAGAATGGTAAAGAAGTCTTTTGGGGTCTGAATTGCCACTGTTCTAAAAATGTATAAGATCTTCGGTAAGATGGTCATTTTAAATGTCGCTATTCTTCCCAGCCAGGATATTTCATGTTTGCTCAGTTGGGCTAACTCATTTGGTATGGATTTAAGAAGCTGCTTGTGATTAAAGTCATAAATTTTAGCCGCGTTTCTGGGTATCTGTATTCCTAAATACTGTATTGTGTTAGAGTCCCAGTTGCAGGGAAAGATGGGCCGAAGTTTGGATATATCTTTTTTGGTGAGATTAAGGGGAAGGGCTTGACATTTTGAGATATTGATTTTATAGTAGGAGATGTTACCGAATTTATTGATGATATTATTAACCGCCGGAATGGACTTTTCTAGATTAGACAGGGTGAGGATCACATCATCAGCAAAGAGACCTATAGAGTGGTTGCTGCCTGCCACTTTCAAGCCAGATACCTCAGGAGAATTTCTGATTGCTGTTGCAAGGGGTTCCATTATCAGGGTGAATATTAGGGGTGACAGGGGGCACCCTTGGCGCGTTCCGTTTGTGATTGGGAATTGCTCTGATAGAACAGAGGCAGTGTACACCTGTGCCGAGGGGTTTGTATATAAGGCTGAAATTGCCGAACTGATGGTACCTGTTAGGCCAAATTTTAAAAGGGTAGCCTTCATGTAACCCCAATGCACTCTATCAAAGGCCTTTTCGGCGTCAAGGGCCAAAAAGGTCGCTGGGGTTTTGTTTTGTTCCACTAATTTAAGAAGATTTAAGATTTTTCTAGTACCGTCGGGAGCTTGCCTATTTAATACGAATCCTACTTGGTCTTTTGCTATTAGTGATGGAGTTATTTTGGCAAGTCTATTGGCTATAAGTTTAGCATAGATTTTGACATCCGTGTTTAACAAGGAAATTGGTCTGAAGTTCTGTGGGGTGTCTGATGTTTTGCCTGGCTTAGGTAGCGTTACTATAATGGCCTTAAGCATTTCATTTGGGAGGGTGCCCGAAGATGCTACTTTATTATAGAGATTTACAAGGTAGGGTGCAATTATGTCTTTGAAAGTGCGGTAGTATTCCGCTGATAGGCCATCCGGGCCTGGGGTCTTATTTATCGGTAACGCGTTAATTACTTGTAGGAGTTCTGCGTGTGTGAAGGGGGAGTTTAGAGAATCTAGTTGGTCCTGGGAAAGCGAGGGTAGCGTAATCGAGTCTAAGAATTCTTCGATTTCTTTTGGGGTAGGTTGGGAAGTATGGGGGTCTCTTTCTAAATTGTAAAGAGAGGTGTAGTAATTTTTAAATAAATCAGCTATGTCTTGTGAATGATAAACTTTTTTGTTCTTATCTATGTCTTGCATATAGGCTATTTTTGTTTTGGCTTGCTTAATTTTCACTAATCTGGCTAATTGTTTCCCGGCTTTATTGCCAAAGAGATAAAAGGATGCTTTTAAGTTTTTGATGGTTTTTTCATAGTCTGTGAGAAGTAATTGTTTGAGTTCATTTCGCACTTGAATTAGTTTAGTGAGTGTGGTCTGGGATTGGAGTTGTTTATGTTGGGATTCTAGGGTTTTGATCTCACTCAAGAGAGATTGTATTTTCTGGGATCTCCTTTTTTTTTCCCTGGATGCTAATTGCAACTGGATGCCTCTTATGTATGCTTTGTGAGTGCATCAGGTAATATCACATTTATCAGTACCTAGATCGTTAATTTGGAAAAATTCTTGCAGTAATTGGGTGACCCCCTCTCTGTGCCTTTTTTGTTGGAAAATAGTGGCGTTATTGCGCCATAATTTGGTGGGCTGAATATTGTTATTTTCTAGCAGCGTTAGCGTGATAGGAGCATGATCTGACCAGGTCAGATTTCCTATAGTCGCTTCACGGACTGAGTAGAGGGTGTGAACGTCCGTCAGGAATAGATCTATTCTACTGTATGTTTGGTGTGGGTTGGAAAAGAACGTATAATCCCTTTCATTTGCGTGGAGACATCTCCACGAATCGTAGAGCGATTCTCTATGTAGGAGCTCCTTCAGGGAATGTTTGTAGGTTTTACTTTGGCGAGAGCAATCTGAGGTAGTATCAGGCACAGAGTTGAAGTCACCCAGCATAATCAGTGATCCCTTCTGGACAGATCTCACCTTTTTGATTAGTCTTTCCAAAAAGGACAGCTGACCCTTATTGGGGGCATACACATTTACATTGGTAAACAGAGCATTGTTGAGAGTGCAAATTAAAATGAGATACTGACCATTTGAGTCTTTGATCACTTCCTGTAAAGAAAATGCAACAGTGTTCTTAATTGCAATAAGTACCCCATTATGCTTGGTCTCAGCGTTCGCAAAAAATATATGGGGATAGAGTGCATGAGAGCATTTGGGAGCTTTCTGTATTGCGAAGTGGGTTTCCTGCGCGCTAATGATGTCCCCTTGTAGTCTTTGTGCCTCCGCCCAAAAGAGCTTGCGCTTTAAAGGGCTGTTTAGGCCTTTGACGTTCATGGAAATGAACTTAATCGTCATGGTGGTATTCTTGTGGTGCTGGATGCCCAAAGTAGCTCGTTGCGTCTCAATAAAGTTGGTGTGTAGGTTGATGAGGTTGTTGTGGGATTGTATGAAAGTAGAAGGTGGACTAATTGGTAAGCATTGGGTAAGATGGGTATAGTCAGTAACATAAAGATTTCAGTAGAGATTAATGTTCTTTTAAACGATAGGTAGTGTGGACCAAACAATAAAATGAAATAAAAAACCGTTAAACCGAAAAAAGGTAACTTGGCGATAGATCGCGGATATTGAGGCAGGTTTCCCTGCCCGTCATCTTGGGGGGTAGTATAGACTCCACATCTGGTGGCAATATACCGGAGTCTAGAAATACACATTTGAGATAGGTCCTCCTTAGCCACCTTGAGATGTTGAGTTTAGGAGAGCCCTCCTAACTATGTGTGTTTCCCTTTAGACCAGGTCGGGTGTAGCTGTTGGGGATTTCTACGTTCTTCCCTTGGTAGATCTACTGGTAAGATGCCCCAATCTTTCAAGTGGCGTAGGCCTGCTTCCAGGGAAAGAATGGTGTAATTTTTGTCCCGGTAGGTGACAATCAGCTTTGAGGGTGTCCCCCACTGGTATCTGATTTCATGGTTTCTTAATGCTTTTGTGATGGAGATAAGCTTTTTCCTGTGCAGGATAGTTGCTTGTGATAAGTCGGTGAACAATGTTACACCTGAGAATTTGCCGTCTAGGTTGGGTGACTTGCGCATGGCTCGCATCGCTGCTTCTTTTATATGAAAATAATGAATTCGGGCCAGAACATCCCGGGGGGTCATATGGGGGAGGAACGACGGTTTAGGAAGTCTGTGTGCCCTGTCAATTGTCAGCTCCAAGTTGTTAGCAGTCGGCACTAAGCTTTGTAATAGTTGACGGATGTAGGGTTGTAGATCTGTGTTTGATATTGATTCAGGGATGCCGCGGAATTTAATATTGTTCCTTCTACTGCGGTCTTCTAAGTCGGCTAATTTAGCCGCCATTTTCTGGATGTCTGATTGTTGGTCTTGCAGTGTATCAATCATGCTGTTATGTGCTATGAAAGAGTCGTCCATTTTATTCTCTATTTGTGTCACCCTTTGTTGCAGGTCCGTAATATCTGCTGTAACTGTTCCCAATGCTTTTTTCATATCCAAGTACATAGATTCCCTGAGGGCAAGTAGCATCCCTTTCATGTCTGCTACAGAGACCGGGAGGGATGATGAAGGGAATTGTTCCAGTGCTGTGTGTGGGACATGTTCCTGATCTGCGCTTTCCTCCATGTCAGAATCGGCTGAATCTTTTTCCCCTTGTCTAGCTTTTTTGTTTTTGACAGGGCTGCGGGTGGTAGGGCTGTCAGGTGGAGAGTGTGGAGGAACCTCATATGAGGGATTACTCACCACAGTGTCCGCTGATGAAGAGGAAGAGCTGGATTGTGAGTAGGCCTCGCCTGAGGCTGCCGCGTGTGTGGACGGGAGTCCGCCATCTTGGTACACCCGCTCGCCCCTGACTGAAAAGAAATCTGTCAGTTTCTGGGGCGCCGCTCATTGTGAGCTCCTTTTCCTTTGCTCCCTGGGCGGAGAAGGCATTGAGGGATCTGTGGCCATTTCGATCGGGCTCTCCTGTGGCTCGCTGCACGTCGCTGGGTGGCTTTTCGGCCGGAGCTGTGTTAAAGTGCGGCCGTCTTCTCCGCCTGTTGGACACGCCCCACCAAATACACTTTTCAAACAAGGTCTTGAAGAAAATACATTCAGTTCAAAAAGGGTCTCTGATCCTATGTGGAGACTTTAATATTGTACCGGATCAGCAGATGGACACGACAAATCCCAGAATCAGGCAAAACTGCACTATGACAAAATGCCTTAATGACAATGATCTTTACAATGTGTGGAGATGCCACCATCCAGGAGTACGAGAGTACACATACCATTCTCCGGTACACAATACCTATATACCTAGTAAATGCTGCAGAGGATTGGTGACTCTGATATTGCCCCCATAACATTGGCAGACCATGCCCCCACATCCATAATAATTTCACGCTTAAACTGTAAACCAGCACATAAAATATGGAGAGCCAATGCTCAAATCCTAAAGACACCTCTATATGCCACTTCACTACAAAACCAAATAGAGGAATTCTTCCACCACAATGTGGGCTCGGTGTCGGACTTGGCAACCCTCTGGAGAACTCACAAAGCGTTTAGTAGGGGAGTGCTCATACAAATGGGCGCCCAAGTTAAAAAGAGGAGGAAGCAGCGAATTGACCAACTTACCAATGGCATTAATCTACTAGACACCCAAAATCAACCCCATCCCTTTCTAGACACAAAAAACTAAATTATAGCACTGAGACAAGAACTAAGAGCATTTCTATTAGATACGTTTGAAAAACAACACCGCAAACTAAAGGCAAGTTATTACAACATTGGCAACAAAACAGGTAAAGCCATGGCTCGACGCATCAAAGGGCACCGTATTAAATCCAAAATATCTTACATGTAACATCCCACCACAAAAGAAAAACGACATAACCCCCAAGCAATAGCTAGCGCATTCAGCTGTTACTATGGCTCCTTGTATAATATTAAAGATGAATCCAAAACCACTCAGCCCATGCAGGAACTAATAAATCAATTCCTGAAAGGAATAAGCCTTCCATCACTTACCCCTCATCAATTAGAGGAACTCAACACCCCATTCACTCCAGTGGAGATTACAAGAATTATTGATTCTCTTCCAAATAACAAGTCCCCTGGCCCAGATGGCCTAAAAGGGGAGTACTACACCATAGCCCCACCTTTATGTCAACTTTTCGATGATGCTGCCTCCTCCTCAACATTCCCAACAGAAATGTTAAAAGCACTGGTTATAACATTACCTAAACCTAATTGAATACACCCCAAAACTTAACTCCGATCTCTTTGCTAAACATTGACATTGAAATTAAAGTATATGCCAAAGCAATAGCAAGACGAATGATGAAACACATGCCTTTATTAACACATAGAGATTAGAGTTGAGCGGACACCAGGATGTTTGGGTTAGTCGGGTTCGGCCGAACTTCACGAAAAAGTTCGAGTTCGGCACCATACTTGACTCGAACTTGACCCCGGACCCCGAACCCCGAACCCCAATGAAGTCAATGGTGACCCAAACTTTTGGGCACAAAAATGGCTCTAAAAAAGTCCTGGAAAGGGCTAGAGGGCTGTAAAAGGAAGCAAAATGGGCATACGAGTAGGACAAGTGCACTGCAAACAAATGTGGGTAGGCAAATAACTTAAAATCACATTAAAAAAAAAAAATTGGAGGAGGAGGTGGATGTGGAGTAGGAGCCTGAAGATTGAGGAGGTGGTGACTGTGGTGGTGTAGGTGGAGGTGGCGGTGGAGGAGGAGGAGGTAGCCAAAACTATTTTTTGTTTGTTTGTTTTTTTTTTCTAATTGGGGTAGCCCCCAAAATATAGGGACATATTAAAAAAAAAAGTATTCCATTGGCTGTGTGAGGCCGGTCTAAATGTCTATTCTGAACAAGGTACAGACAAGTCTTGTGGGATCCATGCCTGGTTCATTTTAATAAACTTTAGCTTGTCCATGTTGGCTGTGGACAGGCAGCTGCGCTTGTCTGTGATAACGCCCCCTGCCGTACTAAACACACGTCCAGACAATACACTGGCTGCAGGGCAGGCCAGCACCTCCAAGGCATAAAGGGCAAGCTCAGGCCATGTGCCCAATTTGGAGACCCAGACGTTGAATGGGGCAGACCCATCAGTCAGTACGTGTAGGCGTGTGCACACATACTGTTCCACCATGTTGCTGAAATGCTGCCTTCTGCTAAGACATTGCCTATCAGCTGGTGGTGCTGTTTGTTGTGGCGTGCTGCTGACAAAGCTTTTCCACATTTCGGCCATGCTAACCCTGCCTTCTGAGGTGCTGGCGGTGCCACGGCTGCGTTGGCGACCTCTTCCTCCTCCTCAGCCTTCACCTTGTGCTTCCACTGAGTCCCCGGTGTCATTAGAGAATGCCCTCAGCAGCGCGTCTACCAGCGTGCGCTAGTAGTCGCGCATCTTCCGATCACGCTCCAGTGAGGGAATTAAGAACTGCACGTTGTCCTTGTAACGGGGATCCAGAAGGGTGGCCACCCAAAAATCAGCACAAGTTAAAATGTGGGCAACTCGGCTGTCGTTGAGCAGGCACTCTAGCATGTAGTCACTCATGTGTGCCAGGCTGCCCAGAGGCAAAGACAAGCTGTCCTCTGTGGGAGGTGTATCATCTGTGTCCTCTGTATCCCCCCAGCCATGCTCCAGTGATGCCCACGAGCTGCGTTGGGTGCCACCCTGCTGTGAACACGGTTCCTCCTCCTCCTCATCATCCTCGTCCTCCTCATCCTCCAGAACTGTGCCCAGTCTTGACATTTTTTGACCTGGCCTATGCTGGTGCAGAAACCCACCCTCCGAGCCACTTGTGAATGACTGGCCTGATAACCGTGTAAATGACCCTTCTTCCTCCTCCTCCTATGCCACGTCCTCTTCCATCATGGCCCGAGGTGTTTTTTCAAGGAGACATAGAAGTGGGATAGTAACGCTGAGAACAGCGTCATCGGCACTGGCCATGTTGGTGGAGTACTCCAAACACCACAATATGGTACACAGGTCTCGCATGGAGGCCCACTCGTTGGTGGTGAAGTGGTGCTGTTCCGCAGAGCGATTGACCCGTGTGTGCCGCAGCTGAAACTTCACTATTGCCTGCTGCTGCTCGCACAGTCTCTCCAGCATGTGCAAGGTGGAGTTCCACCTTGTGGGTACGTCGCACAGGAGGCGGTGAGCGGGAAGACCGAAGTTCCGCTGCAGTGCAGACAGGCGAGCTGCAGCAGGGTCAGAACGCCAAAAGCATGCACAGACGGCCCACGCTTTCTGCAGCAGCTCTGACATATCCGGGTAGTTTTTTTTTTAATTTCTGCACCACCAAATTCAGCACATGCGCCAGGCAAGGGATGTGCATCAAACCGGCTAGGCCCAGAGCTGCTACAAGATTTTACCCATTATTGCACACCACCAGGCCGGGCTTGAGGCTCAGTGGCAACAACCACTCATTGGTCTGTTGTTCAATGCCCGTCCACAGCTGCTGCGCGTTTGGGGTTTATCCCCCAAACATATCAGTTTTAAAACAGCCTGCTGTCGTTTCCCCCTGGATGTGCTGAAGTTGGTGGTGAAGGTGTTATGCTGACTGGATGAGGAGGTGGTAGAGGAAGAGGAAGCGGAGTAGGAGGAGGAGGCAACGAGAGGCAAAGAGAAATGCCCTGCAATCCTCGGTGACGGAAGGACATGCGCCAAATGGCTAGCCACCTCAGGCCCACCTGCCACTACATTTGCCCAGTGTGCAGTTAGCGAGATATAGCGTCCCTGCCCGTGCTTACTGATCCACGTATCAGTGGTTATGTGGACCTTGCCACAGATGGCGTTGCACTTGATCTTGTCCCCGACTTGTTTGTGCAGGGAAGGGATGGCTCGCCTGGAAAAGTAGTGGCAGCTGGGAACCACGTACTATAGGACAGACACCGCCATCAGGTTTTTAAAACTGTCCGTGTTCACCAGACGGAATGACAGCATTTCAAAGGCCAGGAATTTTGAAATGCTGGCATTCAGGGCCAGGGATCGCGGGTGGGTAGGGGGGTACTTCCTCTTTCTCTCCAGTGTTTGGGAGATGGAGAGCTGTACGTTTCCATGGGACCGTGTGGAAATGCTTGGGGACAGTGGCGGACATGGTGGCATTGCTGTCACATCGTCTGTTTGCTGGGTGGCAAGTGACACTGGCAATGTAGAGGTGGAGGAAGAGGCCGAGGCAGCACCAGAAGAGGAAGCAGGAGGAGCTTATTCCACTGCAGCTCATGCTTTGCATGTAGATGCCTGGTCTTGCAGGTTGTGCTCAGGTTATGCCTTGCTTCAGGATCTGATTGCACAGCGTGCAAACCACTCGTGTCTTGTAGTCAGCACATTATCTGAAGAACTGCCACGCCGGGGAACTTCCTTGAGCTGCCTTTGGTGTGCTATTTTCCTGGGTGCGGTGGGTAGTAGCAGGCCTACTGTCTAGAGGACGGTCGCTCCGCTTTTGCAACCTGCTTCCTCTTTTGCTGTGCTGGTGCCTCTGTGCGAACACCACCTCTTCCTCCAAACTGCACAGGTCACTCACATGAACTTCATTCCATGTGGGGTCTAGGACCTCATCATCCTCCACATCATCTTCCACCCACCCTTCACCACGGCCCTCCTTGTCAGTCTGCACATTGTGGAAAGCAGCAGCAGTTGGCACCTGTGTTTCGTCATCATCAGAGACGTGCTGCGGTGGTGTTTCCATGTCCTCATCCTGAAACAGAAGTGGTTGGGCATCGGTGCACTCAATATCTTCCACTTCTGGGGCAGAGCTATGTGGATGGCCCATGGAAAGCACACCAGCAGAGTCATCAAAAAGCATAAGAGACTGCTGCATTACTTGGGGCTCAGACTGCTTGGCTGATTTACAAGAGGCTGAGGTGAAAGACAGATGGCCATCGGGTTCAGGTGCCAACTCTGAGCTTTCAGCAAGGGAATGGGTGGGAGACAATGTGAAGGAACTGGAGGCATTGTCAGCTACCCAATCTATTATCGCCTGTACTTGTTCTGGCCTCACCATTCGTTGAGCGGCATTCGGGCCTACCATATAACGTTGAAGGTTCTGTCGGCTACTGGCACCTGAGGAAGGTGTTTCACTTGTGCGTGTAACTGGCACAAATCGACCATGTCCTCTCCTTGCAACAGGAACTTCACCAACACCACCAACACCAGCAGCACCAGCAGCACCACAACCACATCCCTTATTTGACGCTCTCCTCATTCTTGACGCAAATGTACTATGTAGTACTATTTATTAATAATAATAAAAAAGAATAATAAATTATTATTCTTTTTTTTTAAAACAGCAATGTAGATGCACTTTTTATTTTTGTGCAAGAAATGCACCACTGGCCGCAAATGTAGTATTGAAAAAAAAATTTTTTTTAAACTAGCAATGTAGATGCACTTTTTATTTTGCGCAAGAAAGGCACAGCAAGGTGCAAATGTACTATGTAGAACTATTTATTAATACAAAAAAAAAGAATAATAAATTATTATTCTTTTTTCTTTGGAAACTGCAAAGTAGACGCACTTTTTTTGTGTGCAAGAAATGCACAACTCACACCAGCAGCAGGAACCTCTCCCTACACCAGTATGAGATGATTTTAGAACGCTAATCTGTTGCTCACAGCACCGACAGATACATGTCCCTACTGCAGTATGAGATGATTTTAGAACAATAATCTGTCCCTCACAGCTCCGACAGGAACCTGTCCCTACTGCAGCATGAGATGATTTTAGAACAATAATCCGTCCCTCACAGCACCGACAGGAACCTCTCACTACTCCATTATGAGATAATTTTAGAACAATAATCTGTCGCTCACAGCACCGACAGGAACCTGTCCCTACTACTCTATGAGATGATTTTAGAATGATAAGCTGTCCCTCACAGCACCGACAGGAACCTGTCCCTACTGCAGTATGAGATGATTTTAGAACGACGATCTGTCCCTCACAACACCGCCAGGAACCTGTGCTTACTGCAGTTTGAGATGATTTTAGAACGATAATCTGTCCCTCACAGCACCGACAAGAACCTCTCACTACTACAGAATGAGATGATTTTAGAACGATAATCTGTCCCTCACAGCACCGACAGAAACCTGTCCCTACTGCAGTATGAGATGATTTTAGAATAATAATCTGTCCCTCACAGCACCGCCAGGAACCTGTCCCTCCTGCAGTATGAGATTATTTTAGAACGATAATCCATCCCTCACAGCACCACCAAGAACCTGTCCCTACTGCAGTATGAGATGATTTTAGAATGATAATCTGTCCCTCACAGCACTGACAGGAACCTCTCCCTACTCCAGTATGAGATGATTTTAGAACGATAATCTGTCCCTCACAGCAACTACAGGAACCTCACCCTACTCCAGTATGAGATGATTTTAGATCAATATTCTGTCCTTAAAAGAACCGACAGGAACCTCTCTATACTGCAGTATGAGATGATTTTAAAAAACTATTTTGTCCCTCAAAGCACCGACAGGAACCTGTCCCTACTGCAGTATGAGATGATTTTAGAATGATAATGTGTCCCTCACAGCACTGACAGGAACCTCTCACTACTCCAGTATGAGATCATTTTAGCTAGATTTTAGTAGAGTATGACCTCATCCCACTCCAAGGACATCAACGACACTCCCTGTCTAATAGCAAGATTTTAGTAGAGTATGACCTCATCCCTCTCCAAGGACAGTCACGACACTCCCTGTCTAATAGTAAGATTTTAGTAGAGTAT
>BLSH010122330.1:191103-201913 GCA_018402905.1 Glandirana rugosa | reverse complement strand
CATCAGCCCCCCTTCACATCACAGTGTCCCATGAGCCCCCCTTCACATTACAGTGTCCCCATCTCCTCCCCCTCCCACTTGTACTCACTGCCCCCAGCATCTTCTCGTTCTTCTCTCCAGTCATGTGATATGTGAAAAGTGATAAGGGGAGAGAGGAAGGAAAGTCTGCCAGCTGTATATCCCCCCCGCAGGCTGGAGGCTGAGGAGCGGCTGCTGGACTGCGCCTAACCAGCCCACTGAATCATCGGCCCACCGGGTAGTACATTCCTGGTATAATGTAACATTTGTTGTTTGGGAAACCATGGATTGACTTTTCATATACACTGAGCAAAATTATAACCACAACACCTATTTATCATGAACTGAACTTAAAGACCTATAACTTTTGTAGACAAAAGGCCTATTTCTCAAATGTTGTACACAAATCTTTCTAAATCTGTGTTAGTAGCACTTCTCCTTTGCCGAGATAATCCATCCACCTTACACATGTGGCATATCAAGCTGCTGATTGCAAAGCATGATTATTGCACAGGTGTGCCTTAGGCTGACCACAATTAAAAGCCACTCTAAAATGTGCAGTTTTATCACACAGCATAATGCCACAGATGTCGCAAATTTTAAGGGAGCGTGTAATTGGCATGCTGACTGCAGTGTCCCCTTCTCCTCCCCCAGGAACTTGTACTCACTGCCCCCCAGCAGCTTCTCATTCCTTTTTCCAGTCATGTGATACATGATAAGTGATAAGGGGAGAGAAGAAGGAAAGTCTGCCGGCTGTATATCCCCCCTGCAGGCTGGAGGGAGCAGAAAGCCTTATATTCACTCCAGCAAGGGTCAGTAGCAGCTCCTTGGTGACATGAGTGAAATCGCGATCACTCCTGTCACTGAGGAGCGGTTCCAGGACTGTGCCTGACCGGCCCACTGAGCCATCGGCCCACCGGGAAACTCCCGGTAGTCCTGATGGCCAGTACATGCCTGGTATAATGTAACAATTGTTGTTATAGAAACCATGGATTGATTTTTCATATACACCGAGCAAAATTATAAACACAACACAACACAAGACAAAAGACCTATTTATCTCAAATGTTGTTCACAAATCTGTCTAAATCTGTGTTAGTAGCACTTCTCCTTTGCTGAGATAATCCATCCACCTTACAAGTGTGGCATATCAAGCTGCTGATTGCACAGCATGATTATTGCACAGTTGTGCCTTAGGCTGGCCACAATTAAAAGCCACTCTAAAATGTGCAGTTTTATCACACAGCACAATGCCACAGATGTTGCAAGCTTTGAGGGAGCGTGTAATTGGCATGCTGACTGCAGGAATGTCCACCAGAGCTGTTGCCCTTGAATCGAATGTTCATTTCTCTACCGTAAGCCATCTCCAAAGGCGTTTCAGAGAATTTGGCAGTACATCCAACTGGACTCACAACCCCAGACCATGTGTAACCACACCAGCCCACGACCTCCACATCCAGCATCTTCACCTCCAAGATCATCTGATACCAGCCACCCGGAAATCTGCTGCAACAATTGGTTTGCAAAACCAAAGAATTTCTGCACAAACTGTCAGAAACCATCTCAGGGAAGCTCATCTGCATGCTTTTCGTCCTCATCAGGGTCTTAACCTGACTGCAGCTAGTCATCGTAACCGACTTGAGTTGGCAAATGCTCAAATTTGATGGCATTTGGCACTTTGGAGAGGTGTTCTCTTCACGGATGAATCACGTTTTTCACCATACAGGGCAGATGGCAGACAGCGTGTATGGCATTGTGTGGGTGAGTGGTTTGCTCATGTCAATATTGTGGATCAAGTGGCCCATGGTGGCGGTGAGGATATGGTATGGGCAGGCGTATGCTATGGACAGTTAACACAGGTGCATTTTATTGATGGCATTTTTAATTCGCAGAGATACTGTGACGAGATCCTGAGGCCCATTGTTGTGCCATTCATCCACGACCATCACCTCATTTTGCAGCATGATAATGCACAGCCCCATGTTGCAGAGATCTGTACACAATTCCAGGAAGCTGAAGACATCCAATTTCTTGCATGGCCAGCATAATCACTGGACATGTCACACATTAAGCATGTTTGGGATGCTCTGGATCGGCATATATGACAGCGTGTTCCAGTTCCTGACAATATCCAGCAACTTCGCACAGCCATTGAAGAGGAATGGACCAACATTCCACAGGTGATGATCAACAACCTGTTTAGAATAATGATGCAAAATATTGCGCTAAGTGTAGTGGAAAAGTGTAGGAGCTGCTACACAACAACCAAACAAAAAGTTGTAAACAAGTGTAGATGTTAAATAGAGTGTAGCGCTCACTAAAGAGTGAAAAATATGGTGTGTAAATAATCAAAATCAAATAAAAGAAATCAATCTAACACAATATTGTGCACATATTCCCAGCAAAAACTCATTTGTGTAAATCAACACTCAAAAATAGAAAAGTGCTCTGGGTGATCACTGTAAACAAGCAAAAATGATACTCCTCAAGTCAAATAATGTCCATATCATGAGCAATTAAATGGGTTTGTGCTAATGATATTAATCAACGCGATTAATCTAAATGTCCCAACTCGTGGAAGGTGAAGCCTTAAAGTGCAATAAAACAATGTTCATAAGTGTCCAAACATGTTCACACGATGATCTTTATGGTCATGCATCCAATAACAAACACATGCGTTTACCAGAAAGTAGTTATATTCAAGCCTGAATATAATATGAATTCCCAGAGCCGCAAGGTTGATTCCTTCCCTTGGAGGTCCGCTAGGGGGGGCTGTGATGTCCTAGATACCAAACGATACCGCTGGATCTTGCTTCAAATTTTCTCCATGGAGAGGGGGTGCATTAAACATAAAAAGAGAGCCTCACATGGAGTAAAATCCTTGAGGATATGTTTGTTGAAGGTAAAATAACAATTTTACATAAAAGTGGTGATTTTGAGCTCAGATAAAAATTGCAAGCCGGCATAAACAGAAGCACAGCGGTATGGGGACTGCAGCTCCCAAATCAACAACCTGATCAACTCTACGTGAAGGAGATGTGCTGCACTGCATGAGGAAAATGGTGGTCACACCAGATACTGACTGATTTTCGGACTCCTCGGACGCCCCAATACAGTAAAACTGCACATTTTAGAGTGGCCTTTTATTGTGGCCAGCCTAAGGCACACTTGTGCAATAATCATGCTGTCTATTCAGCATCTTGATATGCCACTCCTGTGAGGTGGATGGATTATCTCGGCAGTTTTAGACAGATTTATGAACAATATTTGAGAGAAATAGACCATTTGTGTACATAGAAAAAGTCATAGATCTTTAAGTTCAGCTCATGATAAATAGGGCAAACACAAAAGTGTTGCATTTTTTCTAATAAAGCATATTTTTAGTCAACCGTAGTGTTTCACAAATGTGACCGGCATTGATGGGCACTGATAGGTGACACTGGGCGCTGATAGGTGGCACTGATGGGTGGCACTGATGGGCACTGATGAATACTGGTGGGCACTGATAGGTGGCACTGGCAAGCATCACAGATGGGAACAGTGCCATCCCTATTGGGCATTGTGTTCCCCTTATCTGGTGGTCTATAGTAGCATCTCTGGTGGTCCCTGGGTGGCATCCCTGGTGGTACATGGGTGGCATCGCTGTGTGGGCTCCCTGGTGGTCCTGGTTGGCTCCCTGGTGGTCCAGTGTGGTGATCCAAGGGGGGCTGCACTGATAAACAATCAGCACAGACCCCCTATGGGGAGAGCCACTGATCGGCTCTCCTATACTCGTGTCTGCAGATGCGACTAAAGGAAAAGCTTATATACGGCTGATCACATGGTAATGAGCTGCTGACAGAAGCCCATTACCTAGATCGGAGATGCGTTGTGTCAGACTGACACACCACATCATCGATCCCCGTGCTCCGCGGCCCTGTGGCCGTGCGCCAGCATGTTATCCTGCTGGACGTCATATAACACCCAGTCAGGATAATTCAATCACTTTTCGGCCGTCATTCTGCATACAGCGGTAGGGACGTGGTTACATTTATTTATTTATTCATTTTATTTTTTTATTTTTTATTTTTCACACTGTTTCTTTAAAAATGTATATTATTTGGTACACTGTTTCCTGTGACAAGTGTGGATGGGACACTAGTACAGATGTTGATATGCATTGTGGACAGGGACAGATGGTATTTGGTGCACTGACATGGGGTGGCTGCAGTCTGGGTGTAGCTGAACAGCAAAATCATCAGCTACACAGCGATCACTGACAGGCAATCCCCATGCCCCCCTCACTGAGCTTTTACTGAGTGTGCCTCTGTTTACATTGTGTGGCTGTGATTGGACACAGTCATCACATGATCAGGAGGGCCAAGCAGTGAGCTCATATACCGATCTGTTAAATCCTGTGTCTGAGGAAGACGGCCATCACAGGATCATGCTGCTGCACAGCCACACTTCTGACAGGATGTATGGGTACGTCCAGTCAGAACAGCGCTTGTCCCACCCAGCCATTTATGTACAGTGGATGGGTGGGAAGCGTTTAAGAAGTGGGCAGTGGGTATTGGCATTGACAAGTATCTACATTACCAGACAATATAATTGGCATTACATTTACATCCAGAACCTTGTTTACTTTTTCTCTTTGGACTTTATCATTGACTGTTTTAATTTTTTGTTCCATAATATTTTTTGTTGAACAATTTTGAGTGTGGCTTGGTGCCCTTGTTACAGCTTACAAACATATACTGTATGAGGGGAAAGCATGGAAATATACAACTCAACAGCTATGACATGGATGGTGTACTGGGTTGGCCCTCTTCTCCCATGTGCACCTCCAAATATTCTAAGTAAGTTTATCAATGTCAAGGGAGGAGTGGGTCAGTCCCATAACCACTGTAGCTTGCTGATTGATAGGTATGCGTTGGTGTTAAAATAGTGGTAATTTGTAAACTAGACCTAGAGCTATCAGTACAGAGTTGGGAGGAATTTCATGATGGATGAGTCTTGGGTATAAGTTGTAAAGATGGACATAATGAGAGTAGGGATGCAGGGAATTAAAAGTAACTATTTTTGAAACAGGAAGAAATGGAAGCAAAAGAGTGGAGAAATACCAAAAAATGGAGGAGAGGATGCATTCCTTCAGTGGGGTCCTGTACAGGTTGTCTGTTTATCCCACCTCCAGGAACAAGAAGCAAGTTGGCGGCACTCGATGGAATATTTCAAAAGCTTGCAATTTATTGATCAAATAGCCACATACAGGGAAAGAAACGTAGACACGTTTCACTTGATAGACATAAGCTTACTCATTACTTAGCTTACTTAGAATATTCATTATTCATTAAAACAGGAAATAAGCGGTGCCCCAATAAGTGTAGCATATAATTAAAAGCATAACATTTATTAAAAATGCACTTACAGGACATAAGTGAATACAGGCATATAGGCTATCCAAGCTTCCATGGCTGGGGGATCTGAGCGCTGGGGATCCCGCCAACACTAGTGTCTGGTCACACCGGTGGGTTCCAGGGCTCCAAGCAGGTGGGCGGGATGCGGTGGTCAGGCGTCATGGGTCTCCTGGGGAGCTGGTAGGCTGGATGGTAGCTGTCAAAGGTGCACATTCGGAGCAATACGTGCTCCTTCCTTAGGCCTCCTCCATGTCTGGCAGAGCCATGCCATATCTGAGGGGGGAGGGGGTGGGCATCCAATCACGTTGCACCAGCCCCGCCCCCAGCCACAGAGGCGCAGCCCGGGCAGAAGGCAAGGAGGGTTTCACAGCTGGAAGATGGCATATAGGACATGCATACATAATCAATAATGTACAAGCAAAATAATGTACAAGCAAAATAACAACATCCCAACATCCTACTGGCAAGCCTACCCAACATCCTCCTGGTAATAACTTCCCACCGGGGAGGATGTCATCTCCCAACTGCTTCGACACAGCACACATACACAGCAATCACAATCACATCACCCAACATCGGGCTCCGGAACCACCAACCACCACCTCATCCACACAGAACAATCCACCTCAACAGCCTGAGACTTTTTTAGCCCCCACCCCCCCACCTGCCCAAAAAAGAAAACTAAGAGAAGAGGCAGAAGAGGGGGCGGAGCAGATGAAAAAAAGAAGAAATCAAGCCCAGTGCAGAGACAGTAAAAATATTTAACTTCTCCACCTACAAACTCTCAGAAGAAGAAACATCACTATTGAGCAAAGGCCTCTCCTTTGCCCCTTCCACCCATCCCAACCCCTTTACCTTGTTCGTGGATCTCAACAAATTCACCAGAAACTTGACAGTCAAAAGATACTTCAGTATCAAAGAAGCCAAAGAAAGATCCTCTTCGGATCAAAAAACTCATGAATCTACCATTCTCACTAACCCATCCAACTTAAACATGTCAACCACCAGCGAAGAAGAACTCAACCTTCTGGCACTCCAGCATCTAGAAGATCTCTACATCAACGATGACAACCTTTATGCTACCCTATTAAGACATCCACCCACCAATCCCACAGATTATTATCAGATCCAAACACCTACTCCAGATTATGAGGAGATCCACTACCACAATTCAGCTCTGAAGTTAAGTGCCTTATCTCTGAAGCACTAGCAAATGGCATCATCAATAAATCAGAGGCATCCTTTCTAGATATAGATTTTTACTCTACACCTTACTTCTACCAGCTGCCCAAGGTACATAAGAACCTCGACACCCCCCCAGGATGCCTACCGTGGCCTCTATGGAGAGTGTTACCAGCTACCTCTCAGTGTACATAGACCACTTCCTCCAACCCCTAGCCCAGAACCTACCTGCCTATGGGATGGCATACATCTCCTGGACACACTGAAGGCATACACCTAAGAACCTTACTACCTGTGGTTATCACAAGATGTCTCCTCCCACTATACCTCCATTCCACACCCGGTAGACCTTCGGGCAGTACAATATTTTCTGGACCAAGATCCGCTCATGAATCCTAAGCAAGCCCAGTTCATACTAGAAGCCACGAATTTCTGCCTGAACCACAATTACTCCTTTTTTGAAGGCCATTACTACCTACAAATACAAGGCACAGCCATGGGAGCCAACTTCGCACCCAGCTACGCCAACCTCACAATGGGCCTATGGGAACACTTACACATTTGGCACAATAACCCCTTTCATGTCCTACTGCAACCATAACCAACTGGGCCTCTCCTTCACATCAGTCTGTGATCCAGAACACCTAGCCTTCTTAGATCTGGGACTGCGCCACACCAACGAAAGCATATATGCCAGGAATTGCACCAAACCTACGGCAGGCAACTCATACCTCCACTACACCAGTTGCCACCACCCCAGATGGATTTCCAATATTTCTGCCACAATTGCACCCGTGATGAAGATTACCAAGCACAGGGACAGCTACTGCGGAAACAAAATTCTAGAACAAGGATACCCACCCTCCTTGATGCAAGAGGCCTTCACCTTCTACCTAACAGAGCCCCCCAACAGTCACCTCAAAAGTGACCCACCTCAGACCGTGAGATTCATCACCCAATACCATACCCAGCACAAAAAAAAGGAACACATTTTCCGCAAACACTGGGGTATCCTCCTTGAGGGCCCACACCTTAAAAATGCAATTCTGGACGTCCCAAATATAACATATAGAAGAGCCCGTAACATCAAGAGCAAAATTGCCCCCAGCAAAATCAAGCCCGACACCACCACCACTGATCCGTATTTAACTTTCTCCAACCTGAAAGGCATGTACCAATGCCGGAAACGTAACTGTCTCACCTTACGTCCTTGAAGACCTATACACCTGCTCCACAGATCTTGTTGTATACTGTCTCTCCTGCTCATGCGGCCTTCTCTAAATAGGCCTCACCATTAGAACACTTAGGAAAAGATTTGGGGAACACAGAAGAGGAATCAAAGAAGGCAAGGACAAATTTAGTGTCCCCAAAAATTTCAAAGAATACCATCAACAGTCAACTCTGGGACTCCGTGTCTGGGTCCTAGAAGCTATCTCCAAGAAACTCCCACCAGCTGAGTGATTCAAACGCCTTTGCCAAAGAGAAACTTTTTGGATTTACACTTTGTACTCTTTATCGCCTGGAGGGATGAATGAAGATCTAGAAATCCAATCCATCCTCTGAACAGATCTCCCCAACATTATCCCTTCTGCTTATCACACCACCACATACCACTCTCTCTGGATGATGTACACTCCCCATCCCAAGCCCCATCCCCATCCGTCCCACACTGCATATTCCCCCACCCGCCACCAAAACCTCTACGTCCTACCCCTCAACAACCCCCCCACTTCCCATCTCCCACCCCCCCTCCTCTCCCCCCCCCACCTTTTTTTCCCCTTTTCCCTTCCCCTCCATTTTCCCCATACTATACCCCCTCCCTTTCTTCCCCCTCCTCTTCCTTACCCCCCACCCTACACCCCCATACCAGCCACCACTACTGCCCGTGCTGGGTACCCCCATTCCCGGTCCCTAACCACCATGCCATATTCTCCCCCTCCATTTTACAGTCTCCCCTGTCCGCTTCATCACGTCCACTCATCATCCCAATCCATCCACCCCATAACTGTACCTTCTCTCATCCTCCTCCACTTCTCCCCCTGGTGAGCTCCATCTCATTCCCTCCTCCCCCCACCTTTTTCTTCCCCCCATTACCCCCCATCCCCCGCCGCCCACCCTTATTGATTCTGTGTCTTTATCCACACACCAACCTGCTCATACTTAGCATATCCCCCACAGACCTAGGCCCCCACCATCCTTGTTTACCTCTTTAAGCCCATTCTAGCTGTCATCTCCCCATACTAGCCTGACTTGCGCTGTGGCAGCGGGGGGGGGCAGGGCGGGCGTGCCTTGATTTGCTAATGCCGGCCCTGCCTCCTCCTCCCCTGGCCGCAGTTACTCCATTCTCACATCCAGCTCCCTGCTGCTCTCTCCCCCTCTCTGACCCAGCTTGTGCTGCGGTGGCGGTAGGTGGGGCAGGTGCGCCATGACTGGTCTCCCGC
This sequence comes from Glandirana rugosa, assembly GCA_018402905.1. Taxonomy (NCBI): domain Eukaryota; kingdom Metazoa; phylum Chordata; class Amphibia; order Anura; family Ranidae; genus Glandirana; species Glandirana rugosa. The sequence goes on along the minus strand of BLSH010122330.1, from coordinate 192,876 downwards.
CAGCCCTGCCCCCCCCACCGGTGCTGCATGTCTGGACCCCCTCCAGCTCCCAGCCACAGCTGATCCCGTTCTCCTCCTGCACAGACTGCAACCGAAAACCCTCGCCCCCCTCCCTCTTCCCACACAGATTTTTTACACATTCTTATTTTTGCTTGTACATTATTTTGCTTGTACATTATTGATTATGTATGCATGTCCTATATGCCATTTTCCAGCTGTCAAACCCTCCCCGCCTTCTGCTGGGGCTGCGCCTCTGTGGCTGGGGGGTGGGGCCAGTGCAACGTGATTGGCTGCCCGCCAGCCTTGCCCCTCCCCCCTCAGATATGGCGCGGCTCTGCCAGACATGGAGGAGGCCTGAGGAAGGAGCACGTATTGCTCCGAACGTGCGCCTTTGATAGCTACTATCCAGCCTACCAGCTCCCCAGGAGACCCCTGACGCCAGACCACCGCGTCCCGCCCACCTGCCTGGAGCCCTGGAACCCACCGTTGTGACTGGACACTAGTGTTGGCGGGATCCCCAGCGCTCGGATCACCCAGCCGTGGAAGCTTGAATATCCTATATGCATGTATTCACTTATGTCCTGTAAGTGCATTTTTAATAAATGTTATGCTTTTAATTATATGCTACACTTATTGGGGCGCCGCTTGTTTCCTGTTTTGCTGCCCACAGATCCACTTCTGCTCCGTCAGCTGGCTGCCCCATGGATCTCTTCCAGCGCCCAGCCTCCCTTTCCTCTCTTCTCCTGGACACCCGGCCCATCCTGGTGTACACCTCCACCTGTGGTCATTTTCACAAGCCTCAGCCGTGAGACCTGCAAGCACTGCATCTCTCTCCCATTCATTATTCATTATCTTACTTAGAATATTTGGAGGTGCATATGGGAGAAGAGGACCAACCCAGTACACCATCCATGTCATAGCTGTTGAGTTGTATATTTCCATTCTTCTCCTCATATAGGTTTGTAAGCTGTAAGCTTGTGTCTATCGAGTGGAACTCTTTTACATTTCTTTCCCTGTATCTTGCTATTTGATCAATAAATTACAAGCTTTTGAAATATTCCATAGAGTGCCGCCAACCTGTTTCTTGTACCTGTTGATACATGGCGGCAAGCCATTGATTCCCCTGTCTGCCTGAGCGGTGTGCTACATTCTATTGGACTTTTATCCCACCTCCAGCCTGACAGGGCCCCCAAAACCAGACCAGGCTAAAGTTTACTTGGGATTATAATTGGAGTTCCCAAGACTCAGCATTGGGGGTCGAGCATACAGATCATGGCATGTTGGTAATGTATTCAAAAGTCAATTTGTAGTGAGACCAACAGGCCCAGATTTTAGTAGATTTGGTTAATCTGTCTTGGACTCAATGGATAATTTCCTCCATCTCATTTACTCTGAACTACTCTTAACTATTCTCTCAGTGAAGGTGTTTTTGTTGTTCTCCAGTGTGTGGGGTTATGCATTCTGGCTGTATTAACCATATGCATATGTCGGTCTTACGTATTGGGGTGTGTGACCTCTTGTTGTTTTTGTGGAAGTGACTCTCTTATCAATTCTCATCAAGTCTCATTTACTCTACCTCCTTTAATAGGTAACTCAGGTTCTGTCTAATTGGTTTAGATGATTTTAGACCCGGACAACCAGAGTGATGTTTAACTGAAAACTTATGTAATGGTTGTACGGTACTAGACATACGAGCTGGGGGTTACGACTCAGAACCCTTGAGGTTAATATTAGGGTTCATTTGAAATCGGACCAGACCAAAACCCCCGGGAC
>BLSH010122330.1:124145-145704 GCA_018402905.1 Glandirana rugosa | reverse complement strand
GCTGCCTGATACTGTTAAGTACCTGGTAGTGAGCCTGACGGTCGGGGGTGGCCTCTCCTGCAACTCCGGTTCGTGGGACCGCTGGAGTTGGGAACAGCGGCCACAGGAGCACGGTGGGGTAAGAGTGCCTGTAGAAGTCCAGGAGTATCCGTCAGCAGCGGACAGGAGATGTGCTGGAAGGGTGCTGATGTTTAGAGCAGGATACTTGTTGGGACCGGATGGTCACAGGCACAGTAGCAGAGTCAGGGACGAGCAGGGTCGGCAACGGGCAGGCAGCAGAGGTACAGAAGGATGAGGCGGTCGGATGGTCGTAAGCAAGCCAGGGGTCGGTACAGGCAGAGTTCAGGCAAGGTCAGGCAGGCCGGGTCACAGGAATCAGATAACGGGTAGCAGAACACTCAGGAAAACAGGGCACACGCTGTAGACCAGGCAGCATCTGCTTACAGGAAGCAGGAAGTTTAAATAGAGCTGTTCCTCTAAGAATTAGAGGAAACCACAACCAAATGACATTAACCCTCCGCACCATCTTCTAACAGGTCACCTGCAGGTGGCACTGTTGTATGGAGTATCAAAGAGTGTAGTTCGGATGGCCACCAGTGGGTGTCTCCTAGCAGATGGAGTACACAGGTCATTAAGCTACACCTGATGGGGCTGCTGGGACTATATAAGCCCGCCTTACACCCAGTCCCAGTGCTTCAGCGTTTTCTCTGCAAGCCGTATCCTGCCTGAGCCTGACCTGTACTGATCCATGCTCCAGACCTGACCTGATCTGATCCGTATTCTCACCTGAAGTTCTGTTCCCCTGGAACCTGCATTTTGCTCCCTCCTTCACCATTCCACCCTCGGTATTTTCCTCCCTATTCTCATTTGATATCTGCCTGTTTTGCCTTTGTGTGTTTTGCATTTGTATTTAGTTAGATAGATAGTTAGGTATTTGGTTTTGGGTTGTCGTGTTTTTACCTTCTTTCACTTGCTTGTTTTTGTTACTGGTGGGTGTTTTGCAAGTGTGTCATTTTTATAATAAATATATTTTCACTTATCTGCATAGTCCTGATTCTTTTAGGTGCAGCCCATTGATCTGCTTCCCCTTGCTGAAGGCTTGCAAATCCTGACAGCTGCCATGAGGTAAAATTGTCAATACTGCCACAACTTCTCGCCGAGCTAATGCCCATGCCGTTCCCTGGGGTACCAAGGCCGCCCCCTAGTAGCTAGGCTAGTGGCCAATTGCGCAGCCTACCTGCCAGTGGCTAGGCATTCTGGCTTCTTCAGCGCTCCTCCATATGCCCCCTCCATACCCTGCTAGTAGCTAGGGCTTATAGGAGTATGCGACTTGCCCATTCCTAAGTCGCAGCTCGGCTATCCTGCGGCAGGAAGTCTTCGGGTAATAGGACCACCTATTCAGTCCTGCGAGGAGGACAAAAAAGGAACATGGGCGCTGGCTCGGAGCAAAGATTTATGGGAGAGGTGTCCTATGGGGTATTAGAGGCGGGGCTAAACCCACACGTAGGCTGCCATGGAGTCTGTCAGGAAAGCAACATTGTTGCAGGGACAATTTGTTTGAGGGAAAGATACATTTCATCTCAACATGAAAAGGATTTCTTTAGGGAAGTTACAATTGTACCATTAGAATCAATGGCTAAAACTTGCATTGGGCTTCTTAAGAAGGCATATTAGCCAATGCGAATTTGCCTTCTCAAAAAGACATTATAAGCAAGTGCTAATTTACTATACCGCCCTCTAAAAAAGGGATGGGGGTTAAAATGAGGGAATTTTCTTGTCTGAGCATGCTCAGTTGTGCTGATGAATAGTCAGGGAAAAAGGGGGAATTTGGCTCTTTTAAGACTTTCAATGAAATTTCAGGTTATATATCACTTTTTTAAACAATTTAAAAGCAGATCATCATTAAACAAGATACTACATTTTTAAAAACAATTTAGGTGATCCTATCATGCTCTAAACATTATATCCATGTGCAATTCCCTTGCTTCTACCACAACTAGTTTTTTAGTCAGTCACTGCTGTTTGGGGGTTATAGTGAATTTGATTCTGGGACTATTTTCTCCCTCAGGGCTTTAGTGAATTCCATTTTCGCGCTAATTAGCGTGAATTAGTGATTCTGCGCGCTAAAATTTGCACGAAGGCATATTCGCGATATAGTAAATGACCCCCACAGTGTACTATATATCAGTGTACACTGTACATACGGTATATAGTACACTATATACAGCCTGGTATATATATATATATATATATATATATATATATATATATATATGTGTATATATATATATATACACACAGCGTATTGAGTATGCGCTATATATCTGTACATACGGTATATAGTACACTTTACGTGGTGTATTAAAATATATACAGCCTGGTATATATAGATAAAATCAGGTTTTTTTATAGAAAATTACTTAGAACCCCCAAACATTATATATTTTTTTCAAACACCCTAGAGAAAAAAATGGCGATCATTGTAATACTTTTTGTCACACGATACTTGTGCAACGTTCTTTCAAGCGCTTTTTTTTTTTTTTTAAAATCACTTTTTTTGAGTTAAAGACAACAGTAAAGTTAGCCCAAATTTTTGTATATTGTGAAAGAGAATGTTATGCCGAGTATATAGATAGCATACAGGGTTGAAAATTGCTCACACTCGCGGAATGGTGACAAACTTTGCTACTTAAAAATCTCCATAGGCGAAGCTTTAAAAAATTTTAACGGTTACCAGGTTAGAGGTGCAGAAGAGGTCTTTTGCTAGAATTATTGCTCGCACTCCGGGGATCGCATCAATACCTCACATGTGTGGTTTGAACATTGCTTTCATATGCTGCACGAGCTCGTGGGGACGGTGGCGCTTTAAATTTTTTATTATTATTATTTATTTTAATTTTTTTTTCTTTTAACACTGTTCCTATAAAAAAAATCTGATCACTTTTATTGCTATCACAAGGAATGTAAACATCCCTTGTGATAGTAATATATGGTGACAGGTACTCTTTATCTCTTCTTTACACTTCACAGCAAAAATGGCGATTCTGAATACTGTCATTTTTTTAAAACCAGCACCGTTAGCCGCCAAGTAAACCGCATGTGATGTTGTAACGTTGCTTCTGGAAATGTACGAAGGAGTCCAGCTTCCACAGGGACTCCACACAACCAACGGACATGCCTGATCGGAGCTCCGGTCTCCTGATGGGACGGGAGATTGGAGAAAAGTGGTGGACAGTGGCGGGAGGGTGGATGTCCCCTCCTGCTGCCTGGGATAACGACCGAGCCGATCCTGAGCCAGATTGGCTGCTATCAACTGATAGCCGGCTGCCTGCTCTAAAAAATGGTACCAGGGTATAGCCTGTAGCTGCAGATTATACCTCGATACTTCCACTTAAAGCAGCCACCATTTATAAACAGTGGCTTGCGTTAAGTGGTTACACTAATTTACAACTGCAGGGCCCATTCCTGCACCCAACAAAAGTAACTGCAAGGTGTTACAGTGTTCTGGCACTGACAACACCCAAGGCCCAATTTTTCACCACCTGTTTGAATGGGACATGTCATCACAATTTTTAACCACTTAATGCAAATTGCCGTTTATAAACGGTGGCAGCTTTAAGTGGATGTATTGGGGTATAGCCTGCAGCTACAGGCTATACCCCAGTACTGTTTTTAGAGCAGGCAGCCGGCTATTCGGTGATAATGACCGATCTGGCTCGGAAGCCGGTCGGTCTTAATCCTAGGGAGCGGGAGGGGCCACCTCCCCTCCCGCCACGGTCCACCGATCTTCTCCGGTCTCCCGTCCGACCAGGAGACCAGAGCTCCAATCCGACGCTTCTGGCAGCTGGCCAGAATTGTCTTCAATCGGGACTCCTCCGTACATTTCCGGAAGCAACGTCACAACGTCACTTCTGGTTTACTCGGCGCCGGTTTTAAAACAATGACAGGATTCAGAATCACCATTTTTGGCGATCTGAATACTGTGAAGTGCAAAGGAGGGATGGGGGTCTTTTAGATCCCCCATCCCTCCATAAAGAGTACCTGTCATCAAATATTACAATCACAAGGGATGTTTACATTCCTTGTGATAGCAGTAAAACTGATCTGATTTTTTTTGTAAAAAAATAAATTAAAAAAGTAAAAAAAAAAAACGCAAAGCGCCACCGTAACCGCGAGCTCGTGCAGCAAAGAAAATGCTTACGTAAGTCACGCCCGCATATGAAAACGTTGTTCAAACCACACATGTGAGTTATCGCCAAGATCCCCAGAGTGTGAGCAGTAATTCTTGCAAAAGACCTCCTCTGAACCTCTAACATGGTAACCGTTAAACATTTTTAAAGCCTGACCTATAGAGATTTTTAAGTACAGGAGTTTGTCTATATTTCGCAAGTGTGTGCAATTTTCAACCCGTAACATGTATGGTATCTATTTACTTGGCATAACATCCTCTTTCACAATATACAAAAAAGTGGGCTAACTTTACTGTTGTCTTATTTTTTAGCTCAAAAAAGCAAATTTTTTCAAAAAAATTTGCACTTGAAAGACCACTGCATAAATATCGTGTGACAAATAGAGTTGAATAGGACACCTGGATGTTCGGGTTCGGCAGGTTCGGCCGAACTTCGTGAAAAAGTTTGGGTTCGGTACCGAACTTGACCCAAACATGACCCCGGACCCCAAACCCCATTGAAGTGAATGGGGACCCGACCTTTTCGGCACAAAAATGGCTGTAAAAAAGTCCTGGAAAGTGCTAGAGGGCTGCAAAAGGAAGTAAAATGGGGGGAAGAGTAGGACAAGTGCCCTACAAAAAATGTGGATAGGGAAAATAGCTTAAAATCAAATAAGAAAAATAAAAATGGGAAGGGGGGGTGGACGTGGAGTAGGAGCCTAAAGGGAGGTCTGTCCCTTACAGCACCAGCAGGAACCTCTCACTATAGAACTAGGAGATGATTATAGAACAATAATCTGTTCCTTACAGCAACAGCAGGAACCTGACCCTATAGCAGTAGGTGATGATTTTAGAACAATAATCTGTCCCTTACAGCAACAGCAGGAACCTGATCCTATAGCAGTAGGCGATGATTTTAGAACAATAATCTGTCCCTTACAGCAACAGCAGGAACCTGACCCCATAGCAGTAGGCGATGATTTTAGAACAATAATCTGTCCCTTACAGGAGCAGCAGGAACCTCTCCCTTTAGAACTAGGAGATGATTATAAAACAATAATCTGTCCCTTACAGCAACAGCAGGAACCTGACTCTATAGGAGTAGACGATGATTTTAGAACAATAATCTGTCCCTTACAGGACCAGCAGGAACCTTTCCCTTTAGAACTAGGAGAAGATTATAGAACAATAGTCTGTCCCTTACAGGACCAGCAGGAACCTCTCCCTTTAGAACTAGGAGATGATTATAGAACAATAATCTGTCCCTTACAGCAACAGCAGGAACCTGACCCTATAGAAGTAGGCGATGATTTTAGAACAATAATCTGTCCCTTACAGCAACAGCAGGAACCTGACCCTATAGAAATAGGTGATGATTTTAGAACAATAATCTGTCCCTTACAGGACCAGCAGAAACCTCTCCCTTTAGAACTAGGAGATGATTACAGAACAATAATCTGTCTCTTACAGCAACAGCAGGAACCTGACCCTATAGGAGTAGGCGATGATTTTAGAACAATAGTCTGTCCCTTACAGGACCAGCAGGAACCTCTCCCTTTAGAACTAGGAGATGATTATAGAACAATAATCTGTCCCTTACAGCAACAGCAGGAACCTGATCCTATAGAAGTAGGCGATGATTTTAGAACAATAATCTGTCCCTTACAGCCACAGCAGGAACCTGACCCTATAGGAATAGGTGATGATTTTAGAACAATAATCTGTCCATTACAGGACCAGCAGAAACCTCTCCCTTTAGGACTAGGAGATGATTATAGAACAATAATCTGTCCCTTACAGCAACAGCAGGAACCTGACCCTATAGGAGTAGGCAATGATTTTAGAACAATAATCTGTCCCTTACAGCAACAGCAGGAACCTGACCCTATAGGAGTAGGCGATAATTTTAGAACAATAATCTGTCCCTAACAGGACCAGCAGGAACCTCTCCCTTTAGAACTAGGAGATGATGGGGGGTGTGGTCTGGACATGGCGGCGTGAACACGCTTTTACTGGAGCTCTGCACGGACCGGGATGTTTCCTACCATTTACAAATACAGCCGGCTCTCGTAGCTCATGCCCAGGGTGCAGAAACACCCACTGACCTCGGGGGTGCCGCGGACCGCAGAAATCACCCGCTACTTTCTCCGCCAGCACTCCACATCAGTACAGTCTCAAGCGGCTGAGGGGACTTCTAAGATGGCGCCGCCACGAGTCAGGCAGGCCGGAGCGATGTCGGGCGCGAAGAAAAGTGTGGCTGTGAGTGGGGGAGGTGAGCTTTCCTCGGGGACCCCCCGCCCGCTATCCCCCATACCTACTCCTGAGTTCCCCCAGCAAGACTCATCCTTAGTGGCCGATGGCTCCCGGGACTCTGGGTCCCAGACAGGGGGAGACATTAGAGACAGGACATCCAGGCTATGGCCGCATCAATAGTATCAGCTCTGTCTAAAGAGCTCAGTACCCTGAAGCAGCAGGTGGATGGAGTGGAGGAGAGGGTGGAATCCCTGGAGAGCAGCTCAGCCTCGGTGAATGCCCGTTTAGATGCCCTGGAGGCACACCAGGCAGCCCACAATCAACAGCTTATTGACATATACCTGCAAATTGATGATGGGGAAAACCGTAACAGAAGGACAACCTCCGTTTAAGGGGTATTCCCGAGGCGACAATGGGGCGTGACCTCCGTATTACTGTAGCTGCTATCCTCAACTCCCTCCTGGAACAGGCGCCCACGGCGGACCTGGAATTGGACCGAGTGCAGAGAGTACAGGGTCCCCTTCCCCTGTCCCAGGGAGCTGCAGACAGGCCGCCGCCACGAGACGTGCTGTGCCGGGTGCATTTTTTCTGTTTAAAAGAGGAAATCCTGCGCCGGCCTGGGTTCATGGTCCCATTGACTTTGATGGTGCAGCCGTACATGTCTACCCAGATGTCTCTCGACAAACCAGGAGAATGAGGGGGATGGTACGCCCGCTGCTGGAGACGATATGGGAAGCTGGGGCGACCTATCGGTGGGGCCACCCCTTCCATGTCATTATCCAGAAACAGGGGGCTACCGTCTATCTACGCTCCCCTGCCCAGTTACCCCAGGTGTTTTTGTTTCTAGACAAGCCTGCCTTGAAGTCCCGGACTGGCTGGAGTCCCTTCTGCAGAATGTTGCTCTGGGACCCCTGCCTCCACTCCCGCAGAGATCTCGGCAGGCCAGGTCCCGCCGCCGGAGTGCGGATCTACCCCGGCGGACGCCGGCTACCTCGGAAGACTAACACGTAACCCATGAAGCTTTGGCGGCAAGTAAAGGAGACTGGTGACTATTGCTGGTTATCAGGCACAGGCCAGGTTAGGGGGGGCATGGGGGATCCTGCTACACGAGAGGTTCCAGGATGCAGTGACTGTGGGGCCCCCCACCCCCCTCCCGTTGGGATCTATCCTATTATTGACAGAGACTTGCCCCTACCTCCCCTCTGTCCCCTATTGATGTCAACTCAGCAGTGAGCCTCAGTGATGATGTTGGGGGTGCTTTCATACATCTCCCAGAGGCCATAGTGGGCCCGCTCATTTGATTGCCTAAGGGGGGTGGGTTTTCCCTCTGCCTCCTCTGGGGCTCCGCCACGGAGGCCTCCACTACCCGTGTCCCTGTGCCCGCTGTTGAACAGGAGAGACGCATGGGCCCGGACTGAAATTGTTGAGGGGCGTAGTGCAGTAAATCGGGTTCCCCGGCATTGCACAGATTGTGGGGATCGGTGGGAGGAGGACATTGACTGCCCTTGTTATTTCCCTTTTCATGTCTTGACTAACCATGTCTTCTTCCTCCAGGTTTGACCTAACTATATGGTGGACGCTCGGGGGGGTGGGCCTCTCGCACCCCGGTCCGTCCAAGGGGCAGCCCACCTACCTCCCGGACCCCACTCAGGGGTCTTCTGGGGTCATCTTTGGCCCCTCCTCTGCTTCTTATAGGAGGGGGTGTGCTACGCAGGGATGGCGTGGGGGGGGGGGCGCGGGGCTCACCAGGGGAGGGCTGGATTATGGAGGGGCACCGGCTGGACTGGGTACGGGAGGGGGTGGTGGGGGTGTTACCCAGTGATGTTGGAATACCCGGAGCCACCCTTGTTTATTGTTTAAAGTTTAATAGTCAATGCCTGTGCTATGTTTACAGTTTTGTTTATGTATTTTCAAACCCGAGAGCGTCAAAATTTGTTGCTGAAGTTTTTTTTCGACCGGGCAGGCCGCTGACCTGCATGTTAACTGGGAACCCCTAGGTTCGTGCATCTCCTCAGTTCTGTCGTCTACTCTACCCACCTCCCAAGTTAGGGCTATCTCCCTGTGGAGTTAATTCCGCTCCAGAGGAGATTTTTGGTAATAGATTACCTTTAACACTCCCTTCTCTTTCCTTTTTCCAATTCTTGGTTGTGGTTTACTCTGATTTCTTCTCCTTCCCCCCCATGTTATTTTTCTTTTTCGTTCTCCCCCCCCCCTTTTTTTTTTTTTCTTCTCCTTCCCTTTCCCGCGCCCCTAGTTCCCCGGCTACAGATAATGGTGAGTTGTGTTGTCTGCAAAGAATCCCGCAATGACGGCGGCCACGGTTACATTCACCTCCTACAACATGCGGGGCTTGGGCACCCCCGAAAAGCGCACCAGACTCCTGGCTGACCTGAAAAAGAGCAGGTCACAGGTTGTGTTCCTCCAGGAAACACATTTTAAACACGATAGGATCCCCAGGCTGGGGAATAGGGCGTTTCCCACGGCATACCATAGCCCTTCTCCAATATTAAAGTCTAAAGGGGTGAGCATTCTACTCGCACAGTCGGTGCCTTGGTCTCTCTCCGCGGTGCGGCAGGACCCAGGGGGCGTTATGTGTTTGTAAAAGGGAAGATAGTGGAAGTTGCAGTTACCCTGGCGAATGTGTATTTCCCCAATGTGGATCATGTCTCCTTTCTGCGAGGTCTAGTCCTGGAACTTCTTGAGTTTCAGGAGGGGATCCTCATCTTTGGGGGAGACTTTAATTTCACGATGGACCCGGCCCTGGACTCTTCTCGGGGAGCCACACATCTCTCTTTCTCACGGCTTAAATGCCTGAAAACGGAACTCTCTCTATTGCAGCTAATTGACCCGTGGCGTATCATGCACCCGGCGGAGAGGGATTATTCCTTTTACTCGTCGGTCCATCGAACGTATTCTCGGCTAGATTATCTTTTCATCCCCCATAGAGAACTTACGAGAGTCCAGGCGGCGTGGATAGGCGACATCCTTATGTCGGACCATGCCCCCGTGCACCTTGCTCTGCGATTGGACTCACAGTTAAGGACCCCTCCTGCCTGCCGTTTAAATTAATCCCTTCTTCAGTCCCCGGACATCCGACAGAGACTAAATCGGGCTCTTGCCGAATACTTTGAGATGAATGCGGCCTCTGTAGATAGCCCCTTAATGGTGTGGGAGGCTCATAAGCCGGTGATCAGAGGCATGCTCATCAGGATAGGGACCCACTTGAAAAAAGAAAGATCGGCATTGGTGGACTCTTTGTTAATGCGCTTGCGACGCCTGGAGGGGGTGCATAAGGCGAAGGCTGCCAAGACGGTACATGCCGAGCTTCTAAAGACAAGGGAGGAGCTGAACTCCTTATTGTTCCATAAAGCAAAACAAAAACTGGCTTGGTCGAGGCGGACCATGTTCGAGTTCTCAAATAAGGCAGGCGCGCTTTTAGCGAGGGCACTCCGGGGTCCTCGCAACCGGACCTTCATCCCGCACATCATCACGGCGTCTGGGCAGAAGCTCTCCAGGTCGGATGACATGGCAAGGGAATTCTGCACCTTCTTCCATACCTTATACAACCTGGGCCCCTCACCAACACCAGAGGCGTCCGGGTCACTAAATATCAGGATCCGAGAGTACATAGGGGCGTCGAGCATGCCGAAACTCCCGGAAGAGGCGCTAGAGGAGATGGAGGCCCCCATTGCGGTTGAAAAACTGGAGGTCGCTCTGGCCCAATCGAAGCCTAAAAAGGCGTCGGGGCTTACGGCTGCCTATTATAAAGAATTCTCTGCCCTGCTCCTTACCCGTCTAGTGGTAGCCCATCTAGGGACGGGAGATGCCAGTGGACGCTCTTAGGGCATATATCTCCCTGATTCCGAAGGAGGGTAAGTATCGGGCGCAGTGTGGAAGCTACCGCCCGATCGCGCTGCTGAACATGGACCTGAAGGTGTTTGCACGAGTGCTGGTGAATAGGCTACTCCCTTACCTCTCGGGGCTCATTCATAGGGATCAGGTGGGATTCATCCCCCAACGTGAAGCCCGGGACAATACAGTCCGTGTTCTCAACCTGATTCACTCAGCTCAGTCATCCAAGCGGCCGCTTCTTCTGCTGTCTACTGACACAGATAAAGCTTTTGATAGGGTCCATTGGTCATTCATACAGGCCACCTTGGAACACATGGGTCTGGGGACCTCGATGTTGTGCTGGATATCTGCCCTATACTCGCGCCCATCCGCGGCGGTCAGGGTCAACGAGACGCGATCAGACTTTTTTGATATCACGAATGGGACGCGACAGGGTTGCCCCCTCTCGCCCCTAATTTTCATTTTAACACTGAAACCGTTCCTATGTACAATCAGAGCCAACCCGGACATTCCGGGCTACAGTAAGTCGTCGGGATCCCACAAGGTGGCGGCATTTGCCGACGACCTGATTTTCTTCGTTACGGATCCAGTTACCTCCCTCCCAATACTTTTACAGGCTATCCGGACATATGGTTTCCTGTCTCATTTTAAAGTAAATTACAGTAAGTCTTTGGCCCTTAATGTTACAGTGGGTCCCGAAGCGATTGGGTCTCTCAGGCCATCTTTCCCCTTTCAATGGGCGGATACTTCTCTCAAGTATCTAGGAACCTATATCACTGCAGACCTTTCTAATCTGTATGAAGCTAACTATGAGCCCCTCCTTACTAAGACCAGGAAAGACCTATTGCACTGGCATTCCCTAACACTAACGTGGTTTGGGCCGTGTGGGGCGCTGAAGATGACGGTCCTGCCGCGTATTTTGTACATCCTCTAAGCCATTCCAATCTGGCTACCCACCCACTTCTTCCGAACAATCTCACAGATGTTCCAAAAGTTTGTCTGGTCCCATCAGAGGCCTTACACTGGCTATCGCTCCCAAAACCATCGGGAGGGCTTGCCCTTCCAGACATAAAGATGTACTATCGTGCCGCGCACCTCAACCGGATAGTTGATTGGCACTGTCATGGAACGGAAAAACAGTGGGTGTCAATGGAGATGGAAGACTCACGGGACACGGCGCTGAATTAGCCGTGGCTCACTTTACCCATTCCCAGGGACCTGGGATCCCACCCGACACTAGGAAGCACACTATGGGTAGCGCGGGAGACATTCCGCTCATCCAATATCTCACCCCGGCCATCCCCAATGGTCCCGCTTCTGGGCAACCCGGAGTTTGGGTTAGGCCGACAGGGGCCGCAGTTGAGATGTCTTGCAGAGGGAGGATACTCCCGCCTGGTTGATTTTGTGACGCCCCCGGCTACCACTATTCCAGATGTGATTCACCTAACAGACCCCGCATTGGACTTTATGACTGGGCTCCAGTTGCGGTCGTTTTTACGTCGCTCTGTCTGTGTATTATGCGCCCCCTCACGGGTTTTGAAGCAATTTGTCACAAGGGCGATCCAATGCGGCACTCTCTATCCCTGATCTATGCATCCTTGATTCAACCGGCTGAAGACTATGTACCTCCTTTCCATACTAGATGGAAGTCTGACCTGGACCTTCATCTCACATCAGACCAAAGGCGCAAAATCCTCCATTTTGCTCAAAAATCATCGCTGGCCACAAGGATCCAGGAGACTGGCTACAAGATTTTGACTCGGTGGTATAGAGTGCCAACACTCTTACACACCATTTTTCCCCAGGTTTCAGACCATTGCTGGAGATGTGGTAGGGAGAGGGGGTCAATGGTCCACATTTTCTGGGAATGCCCCAAAATCAAGCAGTTCTGGTGAGATGTTACGGGCATACTCAAGAAACTCACGGCGGTGGATTTACACGACAACCCCGCTGCTTGCTTGTTGCACCTGACGGAGAGACCGATCAAAAAATATAAGGCCTCACTGACAATACAGCTCCTGAATGCAGTTAAGGCTTGCATCCCACTTTGTTGGAGGAACCCGGAACCCCCCATGATGGCTCTGTGGTTTGCCGGGGTTAACGCCCTTAGAGATATGGAGGAGCTTACGGCGACCCCGTACAACACAAAGGAGGCTCACCAGGAAACCTGGCGACCTGGGAACCACTTTGTGTTCACAGATGCCTACACATCGGAGATTCCCTTGCCCTAGTCCGCACTCGTGGCCCGCCTTGGATAGGCTGCCACTCCATTATACATTTAATCCGGGGAACTCGGGGTGGATAGTATCCTCTCTCTTTCCCCCCCTCTATTCCCCCCCTCTATTCCCCCCCCCTTTTTTTCCCCCTTTTTTTTTCTTTTCCTCTCTTACTGTACACCCTTTCTTTTGCTTCTTCTCCCCTATTTTGTTCCCCCAAGATGGGGCCCATCCATGTTTAAGATATGTGTCTTAGTACGGTTTCAGTAAGTCGATTGGAGGAATAGACATTAGTGTTGGAGTGCGTTTGTTTCTGGTCTAAGTGCCGAGAATGGACGTGTTGCTCAATGTTCAGATTGATTAAAGATGTCTATTGTTCTCGCACGCTACCCCACCTCCTAACAAAAGTCATCTTTCACAGTTGGATTTGTGTGTGCTTTATTTGCCCCCCCTTTTTTTTTTTCCTTCTCCCCCTCTGTATTATTATAGATTTCTATATTCAGGTTGTAACTGATGAACTTTTTCTGGGTGGCCACCAATTAAGAAGCAACCACGTAGGGGGGCACCCGGGTAGCAGTGCAGCCCCCTTTACAGGTCAGATGGGTATGCCCCTTCTCGTAACCGTGAGTACCTTCAGGGGTGGCCGGAAGGTCAGGGGGTACTAGAAACTCCCGCAGTTTGACTTCCGGCTGGTGGTCTCTCTCAGCTATATAATTGACACTCCGGCTTGTGGTGATTAGCTGCGATGCTCCAGGGGTCTCCCTCTCTCCTTGATATGCTACTGGCCGTTACCCTCACAGTATACTGCTTTGGCTATTATTGTGTTGCAATATCTAGGTAACACTTACAATACTGAATTGTCATACTTGTCATGTTTGACCTATTATGCTTGATGTATGTTGAAATATACTTCAATAAAATCCTTTTGAATTAAAAAAAAGAACTAGGAGATGATTATAGAACAATAATCTGTCCCTTACAGCAACAGCAGGAACCTGACCCTATAGGAGTAGGCGATGATTTTAGAACAATAATCTGTCCCTTACAGGACCAGCAGGAACCTCTCCCTTTAGAACTAGGAGATGATTATAGAACAATAATCTGTCTCTCTAAGCAATAGACTCTACCTAGTCCAGTCAGATCGTTCTGTAATGCAGGAGGAGATGTTATTAGATCTGCAATCTGTCCCTAAAAGCAGTAGTAGTAGTAATCTCTACCTAGTCCACAATCAGATCGTTCTGTAATGCAGAATGAGATCTGCAATCTGTCCCTCAAAGCAGTAGTAGTAGTAATCTCTACCTAGTCCACAATCAGATTATTCTGTAATGCAGGATGAGATCTGCAATCTGTCCCTCAAAGCAGTAGAAGTAGTAGGTCCCTTTCACACGGACGGCTGTTCTGCCGTTGCTAAAAGCAAGTCAGATACCGGAGGCAAAAGCACAATGATTACTTGCGTTTGTACATTCCGATTAGCCACGGTTACGTGCGTTTACATGTGGCTGCATTTAGCTGCGATGGAAAAGTCCTATATTCCCATAGCAACCATTTTTTTTTTTGTACTTTGACTACCCATGATGCATCATTCCACTGTATTTTTGTCCTCCCACTTCCTGTGTCTTTGTTCAGTGCCTGTTCCTTTGTTCAGTGAGAGAACTTTGACCAAGTGCGATCACTGAATATGGATGGTTATGCCAGTAATATGTTTGCAATGCTAATTTTGCTGCTTATGAGGATGAAAAGGAGGAGACAGAGGGATCCAATACAGTGGAGGAGATGTCGTCTGTACTGGGTGCATCCTTTAACCTCCCAGCGTCCATCTATTGGCTACTTTGCTCTCATGTTTGGGGAAATGTGGTGTCACCAAGACAAGTTCTAAAATTTGACTAGGATGTCGGGGGCAACCTTCGATCAGTTGTTAGACCTTGTAAGAGGACGTCTGAGTCGGAGCCATACAAACATGAGACGAAGCATTAGTGTGGAAGAACGGCTGTTGTTGACTTTAAGGTAGGTTTACCATATGCTGAACATTTGTTTATGATATATATATATATATATATATATAAATACAGATAAATTTGCTTTTAGATATAGTATATATGCCCATTCACACCCACCTGTATGCCATGAATGCTGCATCCCCTACCTGGTATATCTAGGCATGTCATGTACCTTTCATATATATATATAACTAGTAATTATTAATAACGTTTTCCTTTATTTATATTTTTCACAAATACCTTCCCACTGGTGCCAGTTTCACCTCCCTTCACCATCATTTTTTAAATGGGGATCTCGACTGTGTCAACAATAGTGCATATTTTTCTATTGTTATGCTGGGACTCAGTGATGCCAATATGAGATTTATAGCGGTGGATGTTGGGGCCTATGGAAGTTCTGGAGGCTCGAGAATATTCCATAATTCCGAGATGGATCGTTGTTTTCAAAATGGACACTTTGATGTGCCACAATCACAACCTCTACCTGGTACTGATGGGCCGGATCTGCCTTTTGTAGTCATAGGCCCTACACTATGCATGGTCTCTCTTCCAGGAAACACATATTTAATTATCGGCTGAGTAGAGGACGCCGAATGGTGGAGTGTGCTTTCAGAATATGTACTGCAAAATGGCGGATTTTATTAACATCAATGCACCTGGAAGTAGAGCATGCAGTAAATGTAGTTTTGGCGTGCTGTGTGCTACATAATTATTTAAGGAGAATGTGTCCAGTGAAACCGCAGAAGTGATCCCAAATGAACCCAGAGCTCACCTGATTGCCACTCGTCCCAGTAATCAAGCACTGCAAATACATGAACAGTTTACCGACTACTTCCTTTCCAACGAGGGACAGGTTCCATGGCAAAGTAATGTTATTTAAACATGTATCTACTGTTTTATGTATACCAATTTGATGTTATAAAAAGTCTACACCGTTTTCCAATTAGATTGAATTAATTTTTACATTTGCTTTATGTATAACTTTACAAATATAATAAAAATATTTTTTCCATTTGGAATGTTTGAAAGTTTTATTATCACGTATTCAACACTAAGTTTGACTGGTATTGACGCTGTGATAACATGTGGCATAAAAATGACTTGCAAAACACAACATTTGTATAAATTCCTTTGTTAGGTAACCAAAACTTTTTTTTATTAATATATCTGAGCACTATGGGGTTGAATAACTAAAGGAAAAGTACTGTGCACTTTGCAAAATGCAGTTCACTCTGCGAGAGCATTTGCTTCAGAGCTTAGTACCTTTATGCCTTTAGTAAATCAATCCCTATGAGTGCAATAAAAAGTACTGAAGACAGTACTCGATAAAAGGATCGTACATACTGGGCTTACAGTGTTAACATGTATTGCTAGAAAATACACAACTGAAATGCAAAAAATTCAAAGTATGTCCAACATCCTGCTGTGAAATGACCCATTTATCAATTGTCATTAAGTGCATGTGGATTACCTCACGCCCTCTACATCATTTTCTAAAATGATGACTTGGCTTAGCTAGATTTGACCATGCCATGCTGCAAATCATTTTTTAGTGGGGATAAATATAATCAGCAGGAAGTTGGACATTCTTCAATGCAACAAAGGTATCAGTGTACCACAATTAACTTAACACAGGGACACAAATAAAAACATTAAGGAATAAAAAAAACTACAAGCTTTCATAAACTTGGGAAGTGGAACAATGGTTTGAATGGCTTGGTTGACTGCCAACATCTATGGGTGATCCAGAGTGGGATGATGTGGGTGAACAAACTGGGTGTGGCTGCACATGAATCCTTTGAAAACTGTGCTGAGATGGGAAAGGAGTGTACATTGGCGGGGGTCCTGAGTAAGGGCTCATGGCAGGTGTAGTGTCATTGTACTGATGACTGGGCATTGGTAGAGTAAATGAGCCCCTGGATGTATTAAATCCCAACCCCGAGGCTGAAATTTAGGAAATGGGCGTTGCTCTTTGCAAGCAGAAACTATGTACATAATATATGCATATATATCACCCTTGAGTTCAGTACGCTTATCAATAGGGACCTCCCTGATTACAGACAGTAACATTCTGCAAAACATCACATCTGGGTCTGAGATTTTGGCAAAATCATCAACTTCTTTTAAGGCAGAGGCAGGTGAATGTTTTTTCATTTCTTCAAGTAAGCGATCAAAATATTGTTCAAAAGGGGGCTCTTGCTGAGTACGGCGTTTTGGACGGGTGGTGGTAGTGGAACTACCAAGGACTCTCCTATCAATATTTGCCTGTAAATAGATTGACTATACATTAGGTTTCTCTACAAATACATCACTACACCAACACCAGCTGCCATTTTGAATAGGTAGTCAAGAAGTGGTTTGGTGATGGAGGTTTGTGACACGGAAGAAAAAAACATACCACAGGTACTTGAGAGGGTGCTTGACTTTCATCTGGAGAAACTGGCTCTGCAGGCGCAATAATGTCCTGGCTTGCATCAGGATCATTTCCATTGTCCGATGACTTACGTGCACGCCTTGTTCTTGCAGGAAAACTTGACACAGTTCTGCTTGAAAGCATACCACAATATTTATTTTTGTTGAGAATAGCCTCAAACATACACTGAAGGATGACGCTCTACCCATAGCTGGGAGACAGTTAAAAAAGTGGCCAATATTATCCATATATGATACAAAAAATGTACATTGCTGCAGCGATACTTATGGCCGCATCTCTGTGGTGCTCCTCAAAAACTACAAAGCCTCTGCATGGGGGTTAGGCCTACGATGTGTTGCTGGTACTCCACTTCTATCTGCAGACCTCTCTTCATTGTGTTCTTTCTTGTAGCGGTCACATAGAGACCTCCACCTTGTACTAATCTCTTTTCCTACAATATAATAAACCACATATGATATATCAATGGAGCATTCATTGAGCATAGCAAACAATTACCAAAGGGAAATGCACTCACCTCGGTTTTCCTGCTCACTTGCAGACATATTATCCCAGTTAGGTGTCATAAATTTGTATACGTCTTCCCATTTCAACCTCTTCATGACTCTGTCCGAGTATCCTGGGCATTCAGTATCCCATAACTCAGGTCGGTTATGGACCAAGGCTATTATGGCCTCATGGGATATATCACGGGTCGCCATGTCTCCTCTCTCCAGAGCACACTCCTTTTTTTCTAGTTCCTGTGTCATTTCCCAGGTATACCTGTTGTTTCTGATGTGCTTCCTGTTAATTTGCCACTGCTATCTGCAGGTGATACAAAGCACAACGATTACATGCTTTTACCTGCGGTTATGTGCGGATAGCTGCGCTACACCGTTCCTGGACGCATTCCAATCCATTTTTTCTAATCGCACAAAATCGTCTGTAACGAAACCGTTGCTAAATGCAGAGTGTGAATGGGGCTATAGGAAAGCATTGTCACAGTATAGCTGCGGTAGATAACTTAATCTAGCCGCAGCTAAAAGCTGGAATCTATCCATCCGTGTGAAAGGCGCCGTAATCTCTACCTAATCCACAATCAGATCGTTCTGTAATGCAGGATGAGATCTGCAATCTGTCCCTCAAAGCAGCAGTAGTAGTAATTTCTACCTCAGAGTACCGGGACGGGGCTGGTAAATGCAAGGAGTTTGTGGCTGCGGCTGTGACTGGAATAGGTGCGGCCACTGGTGGCGGTTGTTGCACAGGGTTCCTAAGGAGGCCTGAAGTTGATCAAAGCGGGAGGCAAAATCCTGGAGGAATCGCATCACCTGGGTCTGATTAGATTCCTGGGTCTCGAGTCTGCAGAGTATGCCCTGCAGCAGATTATCTGCGGGTAGTAGCACATCAGTCCATGGCTGATCAAACTGTTACGGCACCTGAGGTCAGGTGATGGATGCGCACCGCAGGAGTGTGAATCGCACCGCTGAAGTGTGAAGCGCACACTAAGGTTGCGAAGTGCACGCAAGGTTGTGGAACTATGGCTGACTGCTGCTAAGTAGTACCGGCTCATACGGGAAGAGGGCTCCCTAGAGCATGGACACTGAAACTCAGGGAGCTAGTGCATTGGTTTCTCCAGGGCGCAGAGTCTAAGAGCCAGTGGGTGTTCACCAGAGCTTCTAGTGGTGAGGATGGATTTGGCTGCAACTGGATCCAGGTCGTGGCCCCCAGGGTCCCCAAGCTCACGCTCGGCTGGCCCCAGGTGAGAGAGGGGAAGCAGCAGCACAGGAACAGACAGAATAGTCAGAAGAATAGCGAAGGGTCAGGACAACCAGAAGACAGGACAAACCGAAGACAAGCTGAAGGTTGAGGCATGAGGCAGGAAGGAATAGTCAGACAAGCCAAGGATCAATACATGGATAAGACTACAGAGAAACCAAGGGAGACAATCACACACAAGCCAAACACGGACAAACGTTAATCAGCAATGAGGCCTTACACTGCCAGGTATATATCCTGTTACCAATTAAGGCCTGGGGCGGAGGCCAGCTGAGGAGGGCCTACAAAAGCTCACAGGTGAGGGAAGCCCGGCCTTTAACTGGACACATGCAGCAAAGGTAGGCAACAGATAAGACATGAACGTTGGCTTAGGTTACATGACACGATATATGGTGTTACAGCAAAAACATGATTCTAACACACACTGTAAGCAACCCTGCATTCTGGCATCACATATTTTGCATTTGTAATTAATGTCTTCTTTTTAGGATTACATTTCGCTTGGCTTAATACAATAGGAGCAAACCAATTTGATTCATTTAATTTTGAGAACAAGTTTTTATTGCCACACCTTATATTTTATCTAGGAATAATAGACATGAAATAAGTACTTGAAGACTGCACAGTCACAGCACACAGCAAATCCAAAACCTATAGAAAAGTTTGCTCTTACAAAAAAATAAAGCTAACGCCCTTATTTTCATAATAACAGACCAGTGACAAATAATTAAGCTTGTGACCTTTTTTGCAGTACCACACTGCATTGTTTTTACAGTCTAATAACATTTCAAAACAGGGTCTAGAAAACATTACAAAACCACAAACCCACATTGGGCATGAGGCAATTTTTATGATAAAATAAATATTAGAGTGTATTATTTAAGAGACAATAACCACACATATTGTCCAGTGGCTGGGGAGTATACAGTATAAGCAACTTGATTGGGCTGCAATGTAAGAATATGTGATGAGGCAGGTTTTTTTTAATGAAATAACTATAGTGAATTATTTGAGAGACAACAGCAAGAAATATTTTCCACATTCCACAGATATTTAAACACCTGAAATAAGCCATATTTTCAAAAATACACACACAACATGTAGATTTTTATAATAAAATTGCACGTTAGATTGTACCTATTACACAGAAAAAAGTAAATACTTCACAGACATTATGCCACAACCCCCATTATCACGTAGAAAACATAGAGAAAGTACTTTGAATCATGGGTTTATGTGCTTGCCTCTTGCAACGCCTCTTGCTTGCCTCTTCATTAGATGACATCTAATGTTTCAGCAGTATGGCTTGTACTGGTGAGTCTACTATTAACATAGAACCAATTGGAAGTGTGTATTGAAAAATGTATTTATTGTTATGACAAGTTACAGGCACAGGTGTTTACCTCTGTGTAGCTATATAATTCCAGGACCACTCAGCTCCAAATCACACGGTGGCCTCCTTTGTCAAAAGGACTATTTGTTTTTATGGAATACATTACTTCATCATTTGAATGGAGATCTCATGCTTCCATTTCTTTGTTGTTCATGTTAAGGGCATGTTGCCTGGTATGGTTTGGGGGGATGTTCACTCATCCCCCCGTTTCCTGTCCTTCCAGGCTGCATGCTTGGATTAGGGTCTGGTATAGATTTTGGGAGGACCCCACACAGTTTTTTTATTTTTTATTTTTGCATGGGGTACCCCTTTTTTCACTTTTTTATGTTTTTTTTTTTTTGCATGCAACTGTCAGTGGAAAAGCCTGTTGACAGCCGATTGCTTATCGGTTGTGAAGTATGTATTGGCTTTACCCAATCAAGGCTTAAAATGCACTGTGCAATGCACATGCATTGTGGGGCACTTGGTAGCAAACATCCATGCGCCCCACAAATTTGGGTGTTTGCCAAGAGGGCGAACAGGCTATGTTCGGTCTGAACTTTTGCTCAGCTCAAACATGTTTGGCCAACTCTACTGCTTAAACCCATTAACTAGAGCCATAATGAAAAACATAGATATTGCATTTCCCTCAATTCCAAGGTCATTCTATTTTTGCTATCTGAAACCCTCACTTATTGCATTTAGGTCCACTGCATAAATTCAACTATACCATTGTATTAAAGAATTGCAATTACTTTTTTTACTTTTTTACATACCTTTAGAGACTGTGCAATTTTGAAACCCTACTGGTTGAAGGGTAAAGATCTCATCTACAATTTAATGGATGTTCAGTTTGACATACAGCAGCCAACATACCCTCAACAGATTTACAAACAAAAAATGTATTTTTTTTAGCCGATATACCTTCAAAATACTGCTAGGACATGTGTGTTGGTGCTTGGAAAAAGTCTAACCCACCAACCGTGAACATGTGGTGGATAGGGTTCCCACCTCATCCCTTTAAAACCAAACACATATTAATTACACAGGTTCTGTGGCTGATTAAGGTGGTAATTAAACTTACTTGATGCCTTATCTGCGTTAAATTTGCCTCAGAATCTGTGTAATTCATATATGTTTAAGTGGGTGAGGTGGAAGCCCTAGTGGTGGATGAACAACACAACTAACAAATCTGATAAATTAAAGGGGTTGTAAATAGAGTTGAGCGAACACCTGGATGTTCGGGTTCGGTGGGTTCGGCCGAACTTCAGGAAAAAGTCTGGGTTCGGTACCGAACTTGACCCGAACTTTACCCCGAACCCCATTGAAGTCAATGGGGACCGAATTAGTCGGTGTCTTGGACACATTAATTATACACAAACCAAAATTTCCCTACTCCACCCTTGGGATAGGTGGTGTACAAGTGCCAACCACCCAATCTGAAAAAGGTTCGTGGTTGTGTGTACAGGATCGTCATAAAACTTCCATATAGCCGATTTTTTTTATGTAAAAAAC
>BLSH010122330.1:91277-120614 GCA_018402905.1 Glandirana rugosa | reverse complement strand
AAAAAAAAAAAAAAAAAAAACCCTGAGTGAAGAAGTGAGTCCTTGTGTGTATATTGTTTATGTGTCTCATTTCTTGTTACATCTATTAAAAATATATGCAGAAAGCAAGAAAAAAAAAAACAATTTAAAACCCCAAACACCAACCATCCCACCACATCAAAACCCATTCTTATTCAAATATACCCACTCTCTTAAAAAAAAAAGGTTTCTCTCTCCTCCTCCCCATCCCCTCCACCCCCCCCCCCCCTCCCAAGAAGAGCCCCCCTGGTTTACTAGAACTTACTACCTAAGAAATTGACACTGTTTCTATTTCTCTTAATTATTCATCTGACTTAAATATCAAAAGCTTTCGGAAGGGGGGTCATACGAGAAAAAAAACAAAAAAACAAAAAAAGGGTCTCTAACCATATGGACCCATCTTTCTGCTTCCTTTATTTTTTCAACCTCCTTCTTCCAATCCATAACCGGTTCCACGCAGCACGCAGTATATTTACTGTGGCAGTGTGGACGGCTACCGCGAATTGCTGTAAAAAGGCGGCGATCTGCGGGTGGCCGCTAGGGGGCGCGCATGCGTGCCCGCCGCACTCTGGACCCGATGTCTGCCGGTGAGCCGCAATGAGCGGCTACAGCCAAAAGAGCAGGGAACCGCCGATGTACACACAGCGGTTCCCCACCCTGTCAGTGCGGGCATAGGAGATCTACTGATCCCTGTCACTGGGATCAGTTAGATCTCTTATGCCCATGGTAGCCCAGCCCCCCCCCCCCCACAGTTAGAACACACCCAGGGAACACAGTTAACCCCTAGCTCTCCCCCCCAGGTTAACCCCTTCACTGCCAATGACACTTATACTGTAATCAGTGGACATTTAAATTTCCGATCTCTGAATAAATGTCATTGGTCCCAAAAAAGTGTCAAAAATACCCGACATGTCTGCCCCAATATCGCAGCACCACTAAAAATCGCAGATCACCGCCATTACTAGTAAAAAATGTAAAAAAAAATTAAAACCCTAGAAATGAATTCTCACCATCCGTAAACGCGGCAACTTTTGTGCAAACCAATCAATAAAAGCCGATTGTGATTTTTTTTATCACAAATATGAGGAAGAATATTAATCGGCCAAAACTGATAAAAAAAAAAAAAATTTATATTTTTTTGGATTTGTATTTTAGCAAAAAGTAAGAAAAACAGTTTTTTTTTGCAAAATTGACGCTCTTTTTTGTTTATAGCGGCGATCAGAAATGACGCAGAGGTGATCAAATACCACCAAAAGAAACCTCTATTTATGGGAAAAAAAGGACGCATATTTCGTTTGGGTACAACGTCGCACGACTGCGCAATTGT
Organism: Glandirana rugosa; assembly: GCA_018402905.1. Classification (NCBI taxonomy): domain Eukaryota; kingdom Metazoa; phylum Chordata; class Amphibia; order Anura; family Ranidae; genus Glandirana; species Glandirana rugosa. The sequence continues at coordinate 119,269 of BLSH010122330.1, read as the reverse complement.
CAGTTAAAGCCACGCAGTGCGAATCGCAAAAACTGCTGTGGTCAGGAAGGGGGTGAAACTTTCCGGGGCTGAAGTGGTTAAAGTAGGGCTGGCAGATTGTTTCCAGAACTTCAGTATTAGGAGCTTTGCTGCATTTAATAAATGCGGGGTTATACTTTTTTATACGATTTAATTGAAGAAGGTGTCCCATGAAAAAGAAAACATAGGGGTGAAAACTCCATGGGTCCAAATGTAAATCTTTTAACCCATGGAAGGATCGCCTCCCAGAATGGTCTAATTCTGGGACAAAACCACCATATATGTAAATATGTGCCCTTTTGTCCACAACCTCTCCAGCATCTATCACCCCCCCCTGGGAAAATCCTCACCAATTTAACCGGTGTTCGATACCATCTCACCATGAATTTATATGACATCTCTTGAATGTATGAACTTATTGAAGTTGAATGCGTGAATTTAACCACTTCAGCCCCGGAAGGATTTCCAGCTTTAGGACCGGAGCACTTTTTTCAATTTGGCACTGCGCCACTTCAAATGGTAATTGTGCAGTCATGCAATGCAGTACCCAGACGAAATTAGTGTCCTTTTTTTCCCACAAATAGAGCTTTCTTTTGGGGGTATTTGTTCACTACTGCGCTTTTTATTTGTTGCGATATAAACAAAAAAAGGAATGGAAATTTAGAAAAAAATTGATATTTTCAAATGTATGTTATTACAAAAATACAATAAACTAAATTTTAGTCATACATTTTTGCCAAAATGCATTCAGCCACATGTCTTGGGTAAAAAAAAAGCCAATTAGCGTATATTTATTGCTTTGCGCAAAAGTTATAGCGTCTACAAACTAGGGTACATTTTCTGCAATTTCCGCAGCTATGACTGCCTATCTCATTTCTTGAGGTGCTAAAATGGAGGGGCAGTACAACCCCCCCCCCCAATGACCCCATTTTGGAAAGTAGACACCCCAAGGAATTTGCTGAGAGGCATGTTGAGGACAGTGAATATTTTATTTTTTTGTCATAAGTGATTGAAAAATGACCAAAAAAAAAAATGACACAGTTGTTACTGAAATAATATATTGCTCACATATGCCATGGGTATATGTGGAATTACACCCCAAAATACATTCTGCTGCTTCTCCTGAGTACGGGGATACCCCATGTGTGAGACTTATCGGGAGCCTATCTGCGTACGGGACACCGAAAACCAATTACCGCCTTCAGGATTTCTAAGGGCAAAAATGTATGCCTTCACCCCACACTATCTATCTCAGTTTTGGAGGCTATGGAATGGCCAGATAGCACAACTTCCCCCCAAATGACCCCATTTTGGAAAGTAGACACCCCAAGCTATTTGCTGAGAGGCATGTTGAGTCCATGGAATATTTTATATTCTGCCACAAGTTTCGGGGAAATTACATTTTTTTTTTTTCACAAAATTCTCACTAAATGATAATTTACTTGAACATGCCACGGGTATATGTGAAATTACACCCCAAAATACATTCTGCTGCTTCTTCTGAATGCGGGGATACTACATATGTGAGACTTTCTGGCAATCTAGCCTAGGGTTGCCACATCATCCCTTTAATCCAGGACACATATGAATTACACAGGCTCTGTGGCTGCTTAAGGTGGTAATTAAACTCACTTGGTGCCTCATCAGCATTAAATTAACCTCAGAACCTGTGTAATTCATATTTGTCCTGGATTAAAGGGATGATGTGGCAACCCTAGTCTAGCCGTGTACAGAACCCCAAAAACCAATCACCGCCTTCAAGCTTTCTAAGTGCGTAAAAAGGTAATTTTACTCCACACTCCCTATTACAGTTTTGGAGGTCATGGAATGCCCAGACAGCACAAAATCCCCCCAAATGACCCAATTTTGAAAAGTAGACACTCCAAGCTATTTGCTGAGAAGTATTTTGAGTATTTTGCAGATCTCGCATTTTGTCACAAAGTTTTGAAATTTGAAAAAAGTAAAAAAAAAAACAAATCAGTTTATTTCTTCATTTTCCAAAACAAATGAGAGCTGCAAAATATGCACCATGCCTCTTAGAAAATACCTTGGGGTGTCTACTTTCCAAAATGGGGTCATTTGGGGGGGTTTTGTGCTACCTTGACATTTCAGGGCCTCCAAAACCGTGATGGGTACTGAGGAGTAAAATCACCATTTTATGCCCTTAGAAAGCCTGAAGGCGGTGATTTGTTTTCAGGGTCTTGTACGCAGCCAGGCTCCCAAAAAGTCTCATATATGGGGTATCCCCATACTCAGAAGAAGCAGCAGAATGAATTTTGGGGTGTAATTCCACATATACCCATGGCATGTGTGAGCAATACAACATTTCAGTGACAACTTTGTGTAAAAAAAAAAAAAAAGTAAATAAAAATTGTCATTTCCCGGAAACTTGTGGCAAAATATATAATATTCCATGGACTCAACATGCCTCTCAGCAGATAGCTTGGGGTGTCTACTTTCCAAAATGGTGTCATTTGTTTTTTTTTTTGCTATCTGGGCATTTCATGGCCTCTGAAACCTGGATAGGTAGTGTGGGGTGAAGGCATACATTTTTGCCCTTAGAAATCCTGAAGGAGGTGATTGGTTTTCGGGGTCCCATATGCGGATAGACTCCCAAAAAGTCTTACACATGGGGTATCCCCGTAGAGAAGCAGCAGAATGTATTTTGGGGTGTAATTCTACACATACCCATGGCATGGGTGAGCAATATATAATTTCAGTGACGACTGTGTGTATTTTTTTTTTTTTGTCATTTTTCAATCACTAATGACAAAAAAATCAAATATTCCATGGACTCAACATGCCTCTCAGAAAATAGCTTGGGGTGTCTACTTTCCAAAATGGTGTCATTTGGCGGGGTTTTGAACTGTCCTGGCATTTTATGCCTAACATCACCCACTCTTCTAACCACTTGATCCACCAAGTCTTTTCTGACACTTTTTGTTTACAGAAAGTAATTTTTTTTTCAGAAAGTATTTGCGCAGCAATTTTTCAAACACAATTTTTGGGGAGAAAAACACGTTTTTGAATTTTAATGCACAAAAACATACTATTTTGCCCAATTTTTTGGTGAAATATAAAAGTTGATCTCATGCCGAGTGCATAGACACCAAACATGACATGCTTTAAAAATGACGCACACCCGCGAAGCAGCGACTAACTATATACATTTTTAAAAGCCTTAAAAAGCCTTTACAGGTTACCACTTCAGATCTGCAGAGGAGGCCTACTGCTAGAATTACTGCCCTCGATCTGATGTTCGCGTTGATACCTCACATGCATGGTAAAATTGTTGTTTACATACGACTCGAGACTGATGCTTGAGTCCATCTTTGCGCGCGTGCACGGGGTGCAGGGGTGCATTTTTTTTTTTATTATTCATTTTGCTTTTTTATTTTATTTTTACACTATCCATTTCATCTTTTTTTTAATCATTTTTATTTTTATCACAGGGATTTTAAATATCCCCTATGATAAAAATATTGTCGCTTTTTTTTTTTTTTTTAATTTGTGGTCTACTAAACTCTAGATCTGTCCTCAGCCCTTAAAGCATCTGACCACACCAAAATCGGTGTGATAAAATGCTTCCCCAATTTCCCAATGGCGCTGTTTATATCTGGTGAAACTGAAGTCACAAAATGCTTGTAGCCTCCTGTTTCTTAAGCCATGGAGATGATTGGAGCCATTCTAGTTTTCAATAAGCTCTATGGTCAGCTGGCAGAACCACCAGCTGCATTCTTACGTTCCCCCGGTGGGACAGGATATCCTGAGAAGACCAGCAAAACACTAGTATGTCGCTGGTCCTTGTTGGGCATATATTGTAATGTTCTTTTTTTCATGAAAAAAAAGAATCAATCGGGGGGTATGCCCACCATTATAAAATCTCCCTCCATCCTCCCACTTCTAATGGTGGGCATAGCCACTTTCTAAAAAAATATACCGGAGCATAGGGGCAATCCACCCCAATTTCCACCCACTGCCCCTATGCTCCGGTATATTTGCTCCTTTTTTAACTGTATTGGTGAAATCACCGCCAACAGCTCTGGAGTCGCTGCTTAATGAATGGTGGGAGCAAATGCTTTTGCTGTCACCATTAATAAATCAGTGCTGCAGCTGAATGGCGTACCTGAAAAGGAATAAACGATTAATAAAACACAGTAACTTAAAAAATGGCATACCTGCTAAGAAGAAAAAAAAAATATAAAACACATTAACAATAAAAACATTACAGGTAAGCAGTAACAAAAAAAATACATACCTGCAAAGAAAACATGATAAAAACAGTAACAAACAGGTATGCATAGAAAATATTAGCAATAGAGAGAGAACAGAGAGTGTTTAGAGAGAAAACAAGAGAGAGAGAGAAAAAAGAAACATACAACTGTTTTTGTTTTTTTTTTATTTAATCTTTTTTTGTTCTTTTTAACTTTTATGTATTTTTTTTGTTGTTTTAATTTTTTTTTTTTTGGGGGGGTTTATGGTACGCCTTTTTTTTTTTTTGTAACTAAAAATCGGATTAGGTTTGGGTCTCTCAAAATGCACTGGCATTTTTGGAGACCCTATTTCAGTGTGCCTATCGCTGTGTCTGCTGCACCCTACGCTAATAGTTCACTAATGTGTGATTGCATTCAAAACAGTCATCGATGCAGAGACCAGGCTGGTCAGGACAGGTGGAACAATAACTGCGGGTGTCTCGCCTGTATCCGCGTCGTCTGCAGACACAACATCTCTTTTGGGGTGCTCTGTGGCCTGGGGTACCACGGAGGACACGTGGAAAGTGCCTCCCATGCAGCCGGCTAACTGCATTCACATTGTGAAGTGGGTGTGCAGCACCATCTGGATACAGAAGTGCTGTGACGATCTCTTCCATGAATTTGAGGAAGGATCCTATTAGTCCTGATGCTCTGTATAAGATATGAGCATTCAGCAAAGCCAATTGAAAAAGGTATAGAGACACTTTTTTGTATCAGCGTCTCGCTCTATGGGCAATTAGGTACGGTGCCAGTAACTGATCATTGAGGTCCACCCCTCCCATATTTAGGTTATATTCGTGGACACAGAGGGGTTTCTCCACAAGACCAGTCGCCGTAGAAATTTGCACTGTCGTATCTGCATGAGGGGAGGTCAGAACGAAAACATTCAGATTGTCCCTCCACTTCATCGCGAGCAAATTATTACACTTAGCGCAGGCTCTCTCCCCCCAACTTAGACGGGATTCTATAAGCCATTGGGGGAAGCCCCGGCAATTAGGTTGCACGGTGCCACATTCGCCAAACTGATGATCAAACAAGTGACTAAAAAGTGGCACGCTCGTGTACAAGTGGTACCCCTTTCCGAATAAGGGTGACACCAAGCTCCACACAATCTTGCCAGCGCTCCCTATGTAGTCCGGGCATCCTTCCGGCTCTACGTGACTATCTTTGCCCTCATAAACTGTGAAACGATGTGTATAGCCTGTGGCCCTGTCACAGAGCTTATACAGTTTGACCCCGTATCTGGCACGCTTGCTGGGGATGCACTGCTTGAAAGCAAGACGGCCAGAAAATTTAACCAGGGACTCGTCCACACACACAACTTGGTTGGGAATAAAAAGTGTGGCGAACTTCTGTTTGAAGTGGTTTATGAGGGGCCGAATTTTGTAGAGCCGGTCAAATTCAGGGTCACCCCGTGGACGACTGAGTTCATTGTCACTGAAGTGCATGAACCGCAAAATCTGCTCGTACCGTGCCCTGGACATGCAAGCAGAGAACACGGGCATATGGTGAATTGGGTGAGTGGACCAATATGACCGCAATTCAGATTTTTTAGTTATGCCCATGAGGAAGGAAAGGCCCAGAAAGGTCTTAAATTCTGGGTCCATGATTGGTTTCCAGTCTCTGGCAAGTATCAAATGGGGATTAATGGCGATGAATTGACCAGCATATAAATTGCTTTGGTCCACAATAGATCTATAGAGCTCTTCCGTGAAATACAGCGAATAAAAATCAATGGCCGTAAAATCAGCTGTATTCACAGTGATTCCGGGTTGGGCAGTGAATGGGGGAAGTACGGGCGCTGCATCAGTGGGGGGTTGCCAATCAGGGTTTGCAAGCACGTCAGGAAGGGCACTATGGGTTCTGCGGGCCTGTGTTTGTCTTCTTCGTGGCTGTGGGGCATTACTCGTGCTAGCCACACAAGCTTGTACTGCACTTATGGGGCTCGCCGCATCACCACGTGATACTGCAGTGCTGGTTCATCTACATCCAGGGGGTACTAGGCCGCTGGTGCTTGCCAGGTCACCAGAACGGGTAGCGGCGCTAGTATTGGCTCTCTGCTGCATATGAGAGCCCTGCGGTTCTTGCACCTCAGCGACAGCAGAACGGGATCTGGTACGCCTGGCTCTAGCAGGGACCACAACTCCATTGTCAGAGCTATCTGACAGGGTGCCGCTGCTGTCTACAGGTTCATATGCTGAGCCTGATTTTGACAGTGACATCGCTCTCATCTGTCAAACTCAGCATATTGTAGGCCTCTTCGCTAGTGTACGTGCGGCCAGACATTTTGGACTTTCTAAATTTGAAACGTACACTAGCGTGACTAACAGGCAAAAAAGTGCACCTGGTTGTCAGAGCCTGCTTCACTGTCACAGTTTGCAGGGATCGGGTGTGATCTCTGCGAAGGTTGCAGATATGTGTTTTGTGTTTTGTAAGTGACAGTGATCTATTGATCCTGCACTTGGGTGGGCTGGGCTGGGCGGAGGGGCTAAACACAGGTGCTAGCATTTATCTGGGCTGATCCCGCTAACACTGTGTTTTTTAGAATATTAAACTAGTGGGAATGCTAATATATATCTGATCAGATCGCAGATATTGATCTGATCAGATACTACAATAATATCTAACACCTACCTAATGTTTGTGTGTGCGTGTCAGAGTACCTCACTAACTGGCCCTGCCTGGCATTTACACTGACCCTAATGCACACTAAAACCTAACTGGGGTCACCGCCGGGCGATCAGGGGTAAAACCTATAAAAGGTAAATAAAATAATATACGGCGGGTAATCTGATTGAAGAAAAAAACTATCTAGCTAGCTAGCATCACCTGTGACACTTATACAGTGATCACAGGTGACAGGGGGCAATCAAGGGGTTAAAAACTTTATTGGGGGGCAAGGGGGGGTATTTTCACCTAACTAGGCCTACTACTAACCTACCCTAACAATGATTAGCGTCACAAGGGTCACAAGTACAGAGATCGGTAAAAATCAGATCGACACTATATGACACTGTGACAGGGGGTGACAGGGAGTGAAAGGGTTAACTGGGGGCAATCAGGGGGCAATCAAGGGGTTAAATGTGCCTATGTGACCTGGTGTCAGTGTTCTGTTTGTGCAACTCATGTTTCTGATGCTCCTTCTTCCTCGCTGAAACCGAAAAGGGCTTCAGGGAGGAAGTGGGGCTTATTTCCTCTTCCTCTGTTTACATTACAGAGGCAGAGGAGCCCTATCATTGGCAGGACCGATCGGAAGGGCCAGGCCAAAAATCATTGGCCTGGCCTGTAGATTCATCGGCCCTGTGTCGAATGGCACTGTAGCGCCCGCGCCTGGGGAGCTCCCCCCGCCAAGCTCGTGATCGCGGCCGTCGTCATATGAATTGCCTAGAGCCACCTTGTCGCCGTCAAACTGTGGTTGGCAGTCGGCAAGCGGTTAATACATTTTTTAATTTGTGTAGTAGTCAGTACTTGACCCAACTTCCCCTCCCATTCTCTAATATAATAGGGGAGAGTTACATTGTGCACTCAAAATAAGTCCATACATTTGTGATAGAGAGCCCTTGAAATTCAAGCCATATACACACATTGATTCAAAAGTGGTAATTGAGCTCAATGGTCTCACTTGTGGATTCATCCTCTTCATAAAATCTGCCATTTGGTGGTATCTCCATTTCTCTAGGGGTATATTTCCAAAATCAGCAGTTAATTCTAGCAGAGGGGATAGAGTACCTCTTGGTGCAAATTTAGCACATATATTATTCCCATCCCGCCCCCAGTTACTCAAGAATTCCATTTCCTCCCCTGGCGGAAACTATGGAAATCCTTCCAGCGGGGCTAAAGGGGAAATGGGAGGTGCAAATTTGCCTAATTTATTTAACCTATCCCATATCTTTAAAGTGTTTTTAGTTATTGGAGATGTCCATTCTGAAAGACCCCTAGATGTCAATGGGATCCATGGGGCTGCCGCAAGATTCCTTCCTGCCATAGTCTTTTCCAGTGCGACCCACGCTTTACTTGAGGTGTCCGGGTACCAATTTAAAATACGTACTAGTGACATGGCTTTATAGTATATATATATATATATCCGGGAGTCCTATTCCCCCTTCCCATTTACTTCATCGCAGTACATCATAAGCCACTCTTGGGTGTTTTTCGTTCCATACAAAGGACCGAAATCCCCTCCTTATACATTTAAAAAAGCTTTGTGGGAGTGTGATAGGTATTGTGTACAGAATATAAATAATTCTGGGGAGTATTGTCATCTTTAGGGTGTTCACTCTTCCAAACCAAGTCAATAAATGGTTTCTCCATTTCTGAAGCTCCTTCATAACATTGATCAGTAGAGAGCCATAGTTAAGTTCATATAACAGCTTTACCTCTGATGCAATATAAGTCCCCAGATAGGGCAGTGAATCCACACACCAAACAAAAGGAAAGGCCTGGCGTAGGGAGGTTTCTAATTTTGATGGTAGGTGTATCGGGAGGAGTAAGGATTTCTCTAAGTTTATTTTAAAATTTGACAATTTCCCAAATGTATTTACTTCAGTCATCAAATTAGGTATAGCTACACCAGGATTGGAGAGGTAGAACAGCAGGTCGTCTGCATACGCAGATACCTTATGCTCCACCGACCCAACTTTAACCCCCTGTATTCTCCCATTCCCCCTAACCCTGCGAAGGAATGGTTCTAAAATCATAGCAAACAGTAGAGGAGACGGGGCAACCCTGTCTCGTCCCATTATGTATACTAAAATAATCTGACAATGCCCCATTCACTTTAACTCTGGCCCTAGGGTTCTCGTATAGTGCCAATATCCACCCCAACATACGAGCCCCCAGACCCTTCCCCCTCAACACCTCAGACATAAAGACCCAGTTCACTCTATCGAATTCTTTCTCGGTATCCATAGACAGAATTACTCTTGGGGTCTTTTCTGGTCCATGCTGGGCCCAATGTAGGACAAGGAGCAGTCTTATTGTATTATCTCTTGCTTCACGCCCCTTCATGAAGCCAGTCTGGTCCAGGTGTACCAAGTTCACTATATGGTCTTGCAATCAAGAGGCTAAAATTTTTGCCAAAAGTTTAGTGTCTGAGTTAAGGAGGGAGATGGGTCTGTAGCTGGCACAATGCCACGGATATTTCCCTGGCTTTGGCAGAATTGTCACATGCACCAGCAAGGCTTCTGGGGGCAGGGGGTTTGAAGCAGTTATTGAGTTAAAGTAGCTGCATAGGGGGACTGCCAGGATTGGAGAAAATGTCTTATAGTACCTACCTGACAGACCATCAGGCCCTGGGCTTTTACCCTTTGGTAATGCCTCTATTGCGGCATTCAGTTATTCTACTGTAATTGGACGTTCCATTAATTCAACCACTTCTATTGGTAAAGTGGGTAGAGCAGAATCCTTGAGATATTCTCTGATCTCCATGGTCTGATGTTCTTTATCCTCCCCTATAGAGGTTGTAGGTATATTGTACAATGCCTTATAAAAACGGTGGAACTCTGCAGCTATCGATTTAGTCTCTACTACCTGCTTATTATGAACAAGCAAGCTGTGGACATGTCTTGAGTCTTGTTGTTTTTTTAATTGCTTACCTAATAAACGCCCGCATTTATTCCCTTGTTCATAGAAACGATTAGCGAAATACCTATATTTGTCATTTACCTTTCGGTCCAAACAGCCAGAGAGATCGCTTCGCAATGTCTCCAGCTTTTGGGCGTCTACCGGGTCCAGATACTTTTTATGCTTAGTCTCCAGCTCATGTATCTTTTCTAGTAATCCCTCTATTTCTTTCTGTTTTTCTTTTTTTATTCGGTAACCGTGTGCTATCAATTCCCCCCTAATTACCACCTTGTGAGCTTCCCATATTGCTTGTCCAGATACCTCCCCTGGAGTATTCAGTTCAAAGCACCAGGCCAGTTTCTGAGTTAAGTCCTCTATTATATGTTTATTATCTAATAGAGATTCATTCAACCTCCATGTCCGTTCCTTCTGTGCCATTGCCACTGGGCTTATCGCCAAAGTGACAGGGACGTGGTCTGAATTTGTAATCGATTCAATGCTGGAGGAGCATACACTATCCAAATAGTATTGGTCCACCAGCATCAGATCGAGACATGAGTACATATTATGAGTCTTAGAGTAGTAACTAAAATCTTTATCTTTACCGTGCGTCATTCGCCAGTAATCTACCAGATGAATAGAAGGTATTAGTTGTCTAACATATTTAAGTGCTCTAAATGACAGTGGTGTATTACCTTTCGACGTATCTAACGCAGGGTTTAGGGTAATGTTGAAATCTCTGCCCAGCAACAAGAATCCCTCCCTAAATTTCTCCAACATCTTTACCACCCTAGATAGAAATTTAACCATGCAGGTGTTCAGAGCATATATTGTTGTAAATGTATACTTATGACCATGGATCGAGCCCTTTACAAAAAGAAAATGCCCCTCTTCATCTACTTGTGTTGAATCAAGGACAAAAGGGCACAACCTCTTAATTGCTATTGTAACTGCTCTTGCCCTTGAGATAGGAGATATTGCATGAAACCATCGATCAAAAAAATGGAGAGGCATTATAAGGGTCGACCCTGCCACAAAGTGCGTCTCCTGTAGAAAAAACACATCTGCGGCTAGGAGACGCAGTTCGTGCCAGAGGCGCCCCCTTTTTTGCTGTGTATTTAGCCCTCTTACACTATATTAAACAATCTTCAAATTATTCATCATCTTGAATTCCTATACCAACTATATGAATCTTTTCCAGGAATCATTTTGAACTTAGACCCATGCCTGTGAAGGAAAAAAAAAAAAAGAAAAAAAAACCCCAACCCCCCCACCCAAAAAAATAAACCCCACTTGAGCCCCATATCCCACCATGTGAGATATCCCAACTATAAGGGCGGTTGACCCAGGAATGGGATTTCAATCCCTCCCTGTGTCCCTCCACCCCTCTGCCAAAATGCATTTTATCAAATCCCCTGTATCGGGACCAACCTACTAGGGAGATAATGTTCAGATACTTCACTCTAGCTCCCTCTCCCTCCTCTAGGCCCTTTCCCCTCCTCCTTTTATTCTCATGTGAGACCAAAATTGAGGAGTGGGAGCCGGGGGGGAAGGGGAAATAGAGAAAAAGACAAACAAAAGATTCCCCTCCTTCCCCAAAACCCCCCAACTATCCCGTCCTCCCAAACTTTCTCGTATCTTATAATCATCTTAAATCTAGTCCTATGTTCATCTATTTGAGCGACTTCTGTGCCTGGCTCTAATTGGGACTTGTTGCCACTGTTCTGGCTGTTGTAAATTACTTTTGGGGCTGTTCAGTCTCCAAACAGCCAGATTCTGTAATCAGGTGGGCAAATTGTCTTCCAAATTGCTAATGTGACTTACAGCCACAGTAATCCCTTTCTTCTTTTTTGTAAATCTTTTCACAGTAGTGAGACTTATTCCGTCAACCCTCCCAGCTGGTCTTCTACCAAATTAACTAATGCTGTACATTTATGTACTACTCAAAGAATCTCACTTAGTGTGGGATGCTCACCCCCTTCTGTTAGATATGCAGTGTCAACAGGTTGTTTGGCATCAGGGAGAGAGATGGTGTAAGGCTCTGAGCTGGCGTGTGGTGTATTGTCTGTCTGCATATCAGTTGTGTCCTCTGCCTTCTCCAAGTTACTGTGCCCCTGTATGCCTGCAACCTTTCGAGCGTAATAAAATATACCCTAGATGCTGTCTTTCCCTGCAGGGTAGGAGGACTTACCCTGCTTGCTGTCTGCATCCTTGGGTTTGTCCATGTCCCATGGAGCACGCTGTGGAAGGGCTGCAGTGGTCCATGTTGATTCTCCAAGGTCACCAGTTTTTCCTTGGTTCAGGTCAGCATGGTGGTGATAGGCAAGTGTCAGACACCGATGGGATCCTGAGGCTAACCTGACTCGAACATTGCCTAGAAGCAGCTGTAAAAGAACAGGAGAAAGGATTGGTAGATAAAGCTGATCCACTCACATGCCTGGTGTGGCCACACCCAATCAGGGAATTATTATTCAGGACATGTATAGCATCTTGTAATAATTTTAAGATGTAATCAGAATGTTGAGCCATTGTCAGGTGGAATTTGGATACATTTCCCCTCTTGTGTTTTTGCTGGACCACATACTGCATGGTGTAATAGGCTCTGTAGGCACAACAGAAGAAGGAAGAGGAAAAGCCTAGTGTTGCAGAGCCAACATGATCCTTTTGACAATATCCCTATCAGACACAGCAGGAGAAGTAAGCAGGAGAAGGAGTATGGGGGGGGGACACATTCAGGGATTAGTTGTCTTTGTGGTGGGGTGGGATTGTTGAGGATCCTGTGTTGTCCTCACTGACACAGTTTCTCTGCTGCAGGCCATTTGTGCTGAATGATCTCATTCATGCTTAAGTGCCTGCTCAAAGACCCCAGGATTTGGGTCATGAAGGAGAGGGACTATTATTGATTGGACACCATTTTGAATCAACAATACAAGGCTTAAAAGGCAGATCTCTTGCCTCCATCCCAAAGAGAGCAAAACATGTACCACTAGGAAGAGGTGGTGATGTAAAACTTGCCTTTTCAGAGATTGGCACTATTACTTTTAGAGGCCAATGTCCCTCCAGTCCACAGGTCACTGAAAAGAGGAGCAGCAGTGACAGTGACTTCCTCAGTAATGCTTTCAAGTTTCAGTCTGCAGAGGACAGACCAGCCTGTTGGCTGTGGTCACAAGTAGCTTCAAACTTGTATGATCTTAGATTACCTGGAGTCTAGAATGGATGCAGACAACTTCTGAAACAAAAAAACCCATGAAAGCTTGGATATCCAGACTGGAGCTTAAGGCTTGACCTATGGTCAGTGTTCTGTCGGAGATTGCATTTATAGCAACAGGTGAATTCCTGACAGAGAGACAAATCTACCTGTCCACTGTCACAGTTCACAGGCTCAATTTTATATATATAAAACCAATTCTGAAGCAGCCCTCCAGCTTATTCTAGAAGCTACATTTTTATCTGCTGGTTACAAAAAAAATATTATACCTTACACCATCTTCTATCACCACTGCTGGATTTCCACCATTACATTCTTTTGCCACCTTTACTAACTTCTTCTCCTGCCACCTCAACCAGATTGCCACATTTAGCATCTCTTGCCATCATTACCAGCTCCTTCTACTGCTGCTGACCTGCCACCATTATCAATCCCTGCCATCATTATCAGCTCATTGCACTGCTGCTGGCCTGTCATCATTACCAGGTCATGACACTGCAGCTGTCAGCATAACCATATCCTGCCACTGCTACTGGCCTGCCATCATTAGCATCTTGTGCTGCTTCTACTGCCCTATTCTGGTTCTCCGGTACTGTGAAGGTGTCACACATAATGTTTCCACAGCTGCAACATTTATTGCATTTAATGCAGGGTATATCACCCTCAAACTGTTCCACTGTTCAATCAAAAATCACTGTGCTTATTGTGTATCTGAAATGGTGCACTATAAATGTGATTTCTTGATTAAAACCTGCTCAGACTTTCCCTGTAAAACTGCAGCCTACAAAAATCTTGCATATAGTGTGCATTAAGTCAGTACAATATTGATAGAAATGTTGATTTTTTTTAATTAAAAGCAGTTTTGTGTCTCTACTGTTCCAAATGTGGCTTGCCAAATGGAGTTTGTAAAATATTTCTACCATTATTCTGTGAAATATATATACTTCCATGTACTTTTTTCATTGCGTTACAGCTTCTGCCTTAGCTCTCTGGCTGACACTCGTGACCGACAGCCAGAGGATTCCTCTGAGACTTGCTCCTTTGTCAGCCAGGAGTAAATTTTCCACTACAGAGAGAACTTAAAGCAGGACCCTCTCCCATAGAACTAGGAGATAATTATAGAACAATAATCTGTCCCTTACAGCAACAGCAGGAACCTGACCCTATAGCAGCAGGCGATGATTTTAGAACAATAATCTATCCCTAACAGCAACAGCAGGAACCTGACCCTATAGCAGTAGGCAATGATCTTAGAACAATAATCTGTCCCTTACAGGAGCTGCAGGAACCTCTCCCTATAGAAATAGGAGACAATTTTAGAACGATGATCTGTCCCTTACAGCACCAGCAGGAACCTCTCCCTATGATGTTTTCCTGGGCCCCTGTCCACAAGTCAAATCAATCCTTGGCTAGAAGCCAAGCTTCCCTGTGAGCCTGGGAGTTAATTGCATTAAGGTTAGACTGAGCCAACCGCAAAGCTTTACTTGCCACTTGATATTCATGAAGGATCTTTTTGTTATATGCCGATGCATATGAGATGATCCTGCCTCTTATTAATGCTTTCCCTGATTCCCATAGCAGGTTTGGGTTGCACGTATGTATTGCATTTGTTGTAATGAAGTCTGACCAAGTGGCGGCTATTATCTTTTTGAGTGTTTGTTCATGGGCCAGGTATGTGGGGAGTCTCCAGATACTCAGAGTATTAAAGGGGGAAAAGCCAGATAAAGAGGTAGATATTGGGGCATGGTCTGAGATCGCGATGTCATAGATCTGGGAATCCATGACATTGGGGGTCATTAGGGAGTTGGTAAATGTGTAATATATACTGGAGAGGGATTTGTGTGGGGGTGAAAAAAAGGTAAAATCCCTTCCTTCTGGGTGGGTGAGTCTCCAGAAATCAGTGAGGATAATGCTTTCAGCCCATTGGGTTAGCAAAATAGTGCTGTCTGTATGGGTTGGTGCTAAAATAGGTGTTTGGGATAATCTGTCCTCCCGGGGATTGGCTACTGAGTTAAAGTCTCCCGCAACTACAAGGGGTAGGTGGAGGTGTGGAGCAACATGAGTGGGCAGGTAATGAATAAATTGTTTGGGAGGGGAGTTCGGGGCATAGTGCACACTCTCGGTTTTGGGATTTAAGTCTAGCGGGAAAAAGGCGGCCCTCTTTATCTGGGTGGGATGAGAGTAATTTGCATGGGAGATTTTTGTTGATTTTTGTTGATCAGTACTAGTACTCCTGCTTTCCCTTTAGTGGCTGGGGACCCTATTACTTTGTCTACCCAGAGTTTTTTTATGCGGGGGAAGTCGTCTGCTAAGAGGTGTGTCTCTTGGAGTATTGCTATGTCTTCCTTGAGTCATTGTAGGTGGCGCAAAATGGACATACGTTTGTTAGGTGACCTGAGACAATTCACATTCCATGAGATGATTTTCAAGAAAATGGCAGTGAGTTGGGGGTTTGTTTAGCAAGGAAAGTAGATGTTGAGTGTGGTGTTAGAGGTAACCCTAATAGGGAAAAAAGGGGAATGGCTGAGAATACTTTAGAATAGGGGGTAGACAAAGAGGGTAGTAAAGGGGGAGGGGATGGACAACACAGACCTGTACAATGAAAACAATGCCAGTGGAGCCTGGACTTCTTTTTTTTCCTCATGAGTGACTCCAGACCCAGAGATGCTAATAGCTTGCCAGCGGACAAAATCAGTTGCAGCGAGTCTGGGATGCACCCGGGGGGGGGGCTGTCCGGAATGTCTATATGCTCGCCCCCGGGATGCCTCCCAGGAAGGTGACTTGGTGAGACTGTGAAAAACACGTCATAGTAAAAATAACCAAAATTAGTTTTAAACACAACCAGGATAGCTGTAAATGCCAGGTTTGCTGCAGCTCTTTCTATGTCAACAGAACAGTTTGTGGATTAGTAAAGAAGTGGATGAATAAATACATCACCCGCATCCTGAGAGGGATAGATCAACAGACAGATAAACACGGTGTTAGCGCCAGGAGTTTCTGGTGGGGTAATCTATGAGGCGTAGTTTCTTGGTTTGTTCTATTCCTGGGCTGCGTTCGTTTCTGGACTCGCACAGTTGAGAAGGGCTTGGCGGAGCAGTAGGTCCATGGGGAGGTGAAGAGTAGAGTTGAGCGGACACCTGGATGTTCGGGTTCGGCTGAACTTCGCGAAAAAATGTTTGATTTCGGACCCTAAATTGACCCGAACTTGACCCCGAACCCCATTGAAGTCAATGGTGACCCGAACTTGGGCACAAAAATGGCTCTAAAAAAGATCTGGAAAGTGCTAGAGGGCTGCAAAAGGAAGCAAAATGGGGGTAAGAGTAGGACAAGTGCCCTGCAAACAAATGTGGATAGGGAAATAACTTAAAATCACATAAAAAATAAAAAATGGAGGAGGAGGTGGATGTGGAGTAGGAGGTTGAGGAGGCGGTGACCGTGGAGGTGTAGGTGATGGAAGTGGCGGTGGAGGAGGAGGAGGAGGTAGCCAAAACTGTTTTTTGTTTGTTTGTTTTTTTTTCTAATTGGGGTAGCCCCCAAAATATTGAGACATATTTAAAAAAAAAAGGATACGTTCACTTACGTATACCAATGGCTGTGTGAGGCTGGTATAAAAGGCCATTCTGCACAATGTACAGACAAGTCTTGTGGGATCCATGCCTGGTTCATTTTAATAAAGGTTAGCTTGTCCACGTTGGCTGCGGACAGGCGGCTGAGCTTGTCTGTGATAACGCCCCCTGCCGTGCTAAACACACGTTCAGACAATACACTGGCTGCAGGGCAGGCCAGCACCTCCAAGGCATAAAGGGCATGCTCAGGCATTGTGCCCAATTTGGGGACCCAGAAGTTGAATGGGGCAGACCCATCAGTCAGTACATGCAGGCGTGGGCACACATAATGTTCCACCATGTTGCTGAAATGCTGCCTCCTGAAACGTTGCCTATTAGCTGGTGGTGCTGTTTGTTGTGGCGTGCTGCTGACAAAGCTTTTCCACATTTTGGCCATGCTAACCCTGCCTTCTGAGGTGCTGGAGGTGCCACAGCTGCGTTGATGACCTTTTCCTCCTCCTCTGCCTTCGCCTTGTGTTTCCACTGAGCCCCCGGTGTCATTTGGGAATGCCATCAGCAGCGCGTCTACCAGCGTGCGCTTGTAGTCACGCATCTTCTGATTACACTCCAGTGAGGGAATTAAGGACGGCACGTTGTCCTTGTAATGAGGATCCAGAAGGGTGGCCACCCAGTAATCAGCACAAGTTACAATGCGGGCAACACGGCTGTCTTTGCGCAGGCACTGCAGCATGTAGTCGCTCATGTGTGCCAGGCTGCCCAGAGGCAAAGACAAGCTGTCCTCTGTGGGAGGTGTATCATCTGTGTCCCCCGTATCCCCCCAGCCATGTTCTAGTGATGCCCACGAGCTACGTTGGGTGCCACCCTGCTGGGAACATGTTTCTTCCTCCTCATCATCCTTGTCCTCCTCATCCTCCAGAACTGTGCCCTGGCTTGAAAATGTTTTACCTGGCCTATGCTGGTGCAGGAACCCACCCTCTGACCCACTTGTGAATGACTGGCCTGATAACTGTGGAAATGACCACTCTTCCTCCTTCTCGTGTGCCACATCCTCTTCCATCATCGCCCAAAGTGTTTTTTAAAGGAGACATAGAAGTGGGATAGTAACGCTGAGAACAGCATCATCGGCACTGGCCATGTTGGCGGAGTACTCGAAACACCCCAATATGGTACACAGGTCTCGCATGGAGGCCCACTCATTGGTGGTGAAGTGGTGCTGTTCCGCAGAGTGACTGACCCGTGCGTGCTGCAGCCGAAACTCCACTATTGACTGCTGCTGCTCGCACAGTCTCTCCAGCATGTGCAAGGTGTGGAGTTCCACCTTGTGTGCACGTCGCATAGGAGGCAGTGAGCGGGAAGGCTGAAGTTCCGCTGCAGCTCTGACATATCCGGGTAGTTTTTTTTAGAAATTTCTGCACCACCAAATTCAGCACATGTGCCAGGCAAGGGATGTGCGTCAAACCGGCTAGGCCCAGAGCTGCTATGAGATTTTGCCCATTATAGCACACCACCAGGCCAGGCTTGAGGCTCAGCGGCAACAACCACTCATCGGTCTGTTGTTCAATGCCCGTCCACAGCTCCTGCGCAGTGTGGGGTTTATCCACCAAACATATCAGTTGGAGGCAACAGGAGGCAAAGAGAAATGCCCTGCAATCCTCGGTGGTGGAAGGACATGCACCAAACTGCTATCCGCCTCAGGCCCACCCGTCACTACATTTGCCCAGTGTGCAATTAGCGAGATATAGCATCCCTGCCCGTGCTTACTGGTCCACGTATCAGTGGTTATGTGGACCTTGCCACAGATGGCGTTGCGCAGTGCACACTTGATCTTGTCCCCGACTTGTTTGTGCAGGGAAGGGATGGCTCACCTGGAAAAGTAGTGGCAGCTGGGAACCATGTACTGTGGGACAGCCACCGCTATCATGGTTTTTAAAACTGTCCGTGTCCACCAGACGGAATGGCAGCATTTCAAAGGCCAGGAATTTTGAAATGCTGGCATTGAGGGCCAGGGATCGTGAGTGGGTAGGGGGGTACTTCTTCTTTCTCTCCAGTGTTTGGGAGATGGACGGCTGTAAGCTTCCATGGGACGATGGTGTGGAAATGCTTGGGGACGGTGGCGGACATGGTGGCGTTGCTGTCACATCGTCTGTTTGCTGGGTGGCAGGTGACACTGGCACTGTAGAGGTGGAGGAAGAGGCCGTGGCAGCAGCAGAAGAGGAAGCAGGAGGAGCCTGAGACCTTTCTTGGATTTTGAGGTGCTTATTCCACTGCAGCTCATGATTTGCATGTAGATGCCTTGTCATGTAGGTTGTGCTCAGGTTTATAACATTTATACCTCGCTTCAGGCTTTGATTGTACAGCATGCAAACCACTCATGTCTTGCACATTGTCTGAAGAACTGCCATGCCAGAGAACTTCTTTGAGCTGCCTTTGGTGTGCTAGGTCATTGGGTGCGGTGGGTAGTAGCAGGCGTACTGTCTAGGGTACGGTCGCTCCACTTTTGCAACCTGATTCCTCTTTTTCTGTGCTGGTGCCTCTGTGCGACCACCACCTTTTCCTCCAAACTGCACACGTCACTCGAATGACCTTCATTCCATGTGGGGTCTAGAACTTCATCATCCTCCACATCATCTTCCACCCACTCTTCACCACTGCCCTCCTTGTCAGTCTGCACACTGTAGAAAGCTGCAGCAGTTTCGTCATCATCAGAGACGTGCTGCGGTGGTGTTTCCATGTCCTCATCCTGAAACAGAAGTGGTTGGGCATCGGTGCACTCAATGACTTTGTTAGAGAATACCCTGCAAAAGGCACAGTTTGGGACTATTTGAATTCTCCCACACCAGAAACGGCGCCAAACGGCTCTATTTCAGCCCAGCAGACCCTGCAGCAAGTGCTGTCTGATCTACAGCGTGTAGCATGTGTTCCTGAGCAACCTGTACTCCGATTCTCTGTTCCTGTGACCCGGCTTGCCTGACTTTGCTGATTTCTGCCTGCACCAACCCCTGGACTGTCTACGACCACTATCTTGCCTAGCCCTCCTGTACTTTGCCTGCCCGTCTGTTGATGACCCTGCCTGAACCGAACCATCCATCTGCCTGCTCCTCTTGTACCGCACCGCCAGCTTGTTTCACGAACCGGGCTGTACGACCATTCTTCAAGTGCACGAGCACACCAGCGGACTTCTACCAACACCAGTGGTCCAGTCCGACCCTTGTGCCATCCTGCACTCCCGAGCCACCTGTCTACTCTACCAGGGGTTCCCGAGTCAGGATAGTAAGGGAGGTTACCTACTGCATAAGTCAGACTCATCCATCAGGTACGTGATTGTCTTCCACTTATGGGGCAGGGCTATGTGGATGGCCCAAAGAATGCACACCAGCAGAGTCATCAAAAAGCATAACTGCTGCATGACTTGGGGCTCAGACTGCTTGGCTGATTTACAAGGGGCTGAGGTGAAAGACAGATGGCCATGGGGTTCAGGTGCCAACTCTGAGCTTTCAGCAAGGGACCGGGTGGGAGACAATGTGAAGGAACCGGAGGCATTGTCAGCCACCCAATCTACTATCACCTGTACTTGTTCTGGCCTCAGCATTCATTGAGCGGTATTTGAGACTACCATATAACATTGAAGGTTCTGTCGGCTACTCGCACCTGAGGAAGGTGTTTCACTTGTGCGTGTAACTGGCACAGATCGAACACGTCCTCTCCTTGCAACAGGAGCTTCACCAACACCACCAAAACCAGCAGCACCAGCAGCACCACGACCACATCCCTTTTTTGACGCTCTCCTCATTCTGAATGCAATTGTACTATTTAGCACAATTTATATTATTTTTTATAACGCTAATCTGTCCCTTACACCAGCAGCAGGATCCTCTTGCTACACTAGTATGAGATGATTTTATAATGCTAATCTGTCCCTCACACCAGCATAAGGAACCTCTCCCTACACCAGTATGAGATGATTTTATAACGATAATCTGTTCCTCACACCAGCAGCAGGAACCTGTCCGTACACCAGTATGAGATGATTTTATAATGGTAATCTGTCCCTCACACAAGCAGCAGAAACCTCTCCCTACACCAGTATGAGATTATTTTATAACGCTAATATGTCCCTCACAGCAGCAGCAGGAACCTCTCCCTACACCAGTTTGAGATGATTTTATAACGCTAATCTGTCCCTCACACCAGCAGCAGGAACCGCTCCCAATACTAGTATGAGACGATTTTATAACGCTAATCTGTCCCTCACACCATCAGCAGGAACCTCTCCCTACACCAGTATGAGATGATTTTATAACGCTAATCTGTCCCTCACACCAGCAGCAGGAACCTCTCCCTACACCAGTATGAGATGATTTTATAACGGTAATCTGTCACTCACACCAGCAGCAGGTACCTCTACCTACACCAGTATGAGATGATATTATAACACTAATCTTTCCCTCACACCAGCAGCAGGAACCTCTCCCTACACCAATATGAGATGATTTTATAACCCTAATCTGTCCCTCACATCAGCAGCAGGAACCTCTCCCTATACTAGTATGAGATTATTTTATAATGGTAACCTGTCCCTCACAGCAGCAGAAAGAACCTCTCCCTACACCAGTATGATATGATTTTATAACGGTAATCTGTCCCTCACACCAGCAGCAGGAACATCTCCCTATACTAGTATGAGATGATTTTATAACGGTAATCTGTCCTTCACACTAGCAGCAGGAACCTCTCATTATACTAGTATGAGATTATTTTATAATGCTAATCTTTCCCTCACACCAGCAGCAGGAACCTCTCCCTATACTAGTATGAGATTATTTTATAACGGTAATCTGTCCCTCACACCAGCAGAAAGAACATCTCCCTTCGCCAGTATGATATGATTTTATAATGGTAATCTGTCCCTCACACCAGCAGCACAAACCTATCCCTACACCAGTATGAGATGATTTTATAACCCTAATCTGTCCCTCACACCAGCAACAGAAACATCTCCCTAGACCAGTATGAGATGATTTTATAACGGTAATCTGTCCCTCACACCAGCAGAAAGAAACTCTCCCTACACAAGTATGAGATGATTTTATAACGGTAATCTGTCCCTCACACCATCAGCAGAAAACTCTCCCTACACCAGTATGAGATGATTTTATAACGGTAATCTGTCCCTCACACTAGCAGCAGGAACCTCTCCCTATACTAGTATGAGATGATTTTATAACAGTAATCTGTCCCTCACACCAGCAGCAGGAACCTCTCCCTATACTAGTATGAGAATATTTTATAATGGTAATCTGTTCCTCACAGCAGCAGAAAGAACCTCTCCCTACACCAGTATGATATGATTTTATAATGGTAATCTGTCCCTCACACCAGCAGCACAAACCTCTCCCTACACCAGTATGATATGATTTTATAACCCTAATCTGTCCCTCACACCAGCAGCAGGAACCTCTCCCTATACTAGTATGAGATTATTTTATAACGGTAATCTGTCCCTCACACCAGCAGAAAGAAACTCTCCCTACACCAGTATGAGATGATTTTATAACGGTAATCTGTCCTTCACACTAGCAGCAGGAACCTCTCATTATACTAGTATGAGATGATTTTATAACGCTAATCTATCTCTCACACCAGCAGCAGGAACTTCTCCCTACACCAGTATGAAATGATTTTATAACGGTAATCTGTTCCTCACACCAGCCGAAAGAACCTCTCCCTACACCAGTATGGGATGATTTTATAACGCTAATCTGTCCCTCACACCAGCAGCAGGAACCTCTCCCTACACCAGTATGAGATGATTTTATAACGCTAATCTGTCCCTCACACCAGCAGCAGAAACCTCTCCCTACACCAGTATGAGATGATTTTATAATGGTAATCTGTCACTCACACCAACAGCTGTTACCTCTCCCTACACCAGTATGAGATGATTTTATAACTCTAATCTTTCCCTCACACAAGCAGCAGACACCTCTCTCTACACCAGTATGAGATGATTTTATAATGCTAATATGTCCCTCACACCATCAGCAGAAAACTCTCCCTACACCAGTATGAGATGATTTTATAACGCTAATCCGTCCCTCACACCAGCAGCAAGAACATCTCCCTTCACCAGTATGATATGAGTTTATAACGGTAATCTGTCCCTCACACCAGCAGCACAAACCTATCCCTACACCAGTATGAGATGATTTTATAAACCTAATCTGTCCCTCACACCAGCAGCAGGAACCTCTCCCTATACTAGTATGAGATTATTTTATAACGGTAATCTGTCCCTTACACCAACTCTCCCTACACAAGTATGAGATGATTTTATAACAGTAATCTGTCCCTCACACCATCAGCAGAAAACTCTCCCTACACCAGTATGAGATGATTTTATAACGGTAATCTGTCCCTCACACTAGCAGCAGGAACCTCTCCCTATACTAGTATGAGATGATTTAATAGCAGTAATCTGTCCCTCACACCAGCAGCAGGAAACTCTCCCTACACCAGTATGAGATGATTTTATAACGCTAATCTATCTCTCACATCAGCAGCAGGAACTTCTCCCTACACCAGTATGAAATGATTTTATAACGGTAATCTGTTCCTCACACCAGCAGCAGGAACCTCTCCCTACACCAGTATGAGATGATTTTATAACGCTAATCTGTCCCTCACACCAGCAGCAGGAAACTCTCCCTACACCATTATGAGATGATTTTATAACGCTAATCTGTCCCTTACACCAGCAGCAGGATCCTCTCCCTACACCAGTATGAGATGATTTTATAATGGTAATCTGTCACTCACACCAACAGCAGGTACCTCTCCCTACACCAGTATGAGATGATTTTATAACACTAATCTTTCCTTCACACAAGCAGAAGACACCTCTCCCTACACCAGTATGAGATGATTTTATAACGCTAATATGTCTCTCAGACCAGCAGCAGGAACCTCTCCCTACACCAGTATGAGATGATTTTATAACTCTAATCTGTCCCTCACACCAGCATCAGGAACCACTCCCTATACTAGTATGAGATGATTTTATAACGCTAATCTGTCCCTCACACCAGCAGGAGGAACCTCTCCTTACACCAGTATGAGATGATTTTATAACGGTAATCTTTCCCTCACACCAGCAGCAGGAACCTCTCCCTACACCAGTATGAGATGATTTTATAACCCTAATCTGTCCCTCACACCAGCATCAGGAACCTCTCCCTATACTAGTATGAGATTATTTTATAACGGTAATCTGTCCCTCACAGCAGCAGAAAGAACCTCTCCCTACACCAGTATGATATGATTTTATAACGGTAATCTGTCCCTCACACCGGCAGCACAAACCTCTCCCTACACCAGTATGAGATGATTTTATAACCCTAACCTGTCCCTCACACCATCAGCAGAAATCTCTCCCTACACCAGTATGAGATGATTTTATAATGCTAATCTGTCCCTCACACCAGCAGAAAGAAACTCTCCCTACACCAGTATGAGATGATTTTATAACAGTAATCTGCCCCTCACACCATCAGCAGAAAACTCTCCCTACACCAGTATGAGATGATTTTATAATGCTAATCTGTCCCTCACACTAGCAGCAGGAACCTCTCCCTACACCAGTATGAGATGATTTTATAACACTAATCTGTCCCTCACACTAGCAGCAGGAACCTCTCCCTACACCAGTATGAGATGATTTTATAATGCTAATCTGTCCCTCACACCAGCAGCAGGAACCTCTCCCTACACCAGGATGAAATGATTTTATAATGGTAATCTGTCACTCACACCAGCAGCAGGTACCTCTCCCTACACCAGTATGAGATGATTTTATAACACTAATCTTTCCCTCACACCAGCAGCAGGAACCTCTCCCTACACCAGTATGAGATTATTTTATAACGGTAATCTCTCCCTCACACCAGCAGAAAGAAACTCTCCCTACACCAGTATGAGATGATTTTATAATGGTAATCTGTCCCTCACACCATCAGCAGAAAACTCTCCCTACACCAGTATGAGATGATTTTATAACGGTAATCTGTCTCTCACACTAGCATCAGGAACCTCTCCCCATACTAGTATGAGATGATTTCATAACGCTAATCTGTCCCTCACATCAGCAGCAGGAACCTCTCCCTACACCAGTATGAGATGATTTTATAATGGTAATCTGTTCCTCACACCAGCCGAAAGAACCTCTCCCTACACCAGTATGAGATGATTTTTTAACGCTAATCTGTCCCTCACACCAGCAGCAGGAACCTCTCCCTACACCAGTATGAGATGATTTTACAACGCTAATCTGTCCCTCACACCAGCAGCAGGAACCTCTCCCTATACTAGTATGAGCTTATTTTATAACAGTAATCTGTCCCTCACACCAGCAGCAGGAACCTCTCCCTACACCAGTATGAGATGATTTTATAACAGTAATCTGTCCCTCACACCAGCAGCAGAAACATCTCCCTACTAGAGTTGAGCGAACCTCTGGAAGTTCGGGTTCTGCTGGTTCGGCCGAACTTCGGGACAAAGTCCGGGTTCGGGTCCGGACAGAACCCGAACGTTCGCACGGACCCCGAACCCCATTGAAATCAATGAGGACCCGAACTTTTAGGCACAAAAATGGCTGTAACAATATCCTGGCAAGTGCTAGAGGGCTGCAAAAGGAAGTAAAATGGGGGTAAGAGTAGGGCAAGTGCCCTACAAAAAAATGGGGATAGCGAAAATAAATTAAAATCAAATAAAAAAATGGGAAGGGGGGTGGATGGGGAGTAGGAGCCTAGAGGTTGACTAGGCCGTGACCATGGCAGTGTAGGTGGAAGTGGCGGTGGTCGAGGAGGAGAGGGAGGTAGCCAACATGGTATTTTTTTTTGTCTGTTTATAATTGGGGTAGCAACCAAAATATTGAGGCCTATTCAAAAAAACAAGTATATGAATGGCTGTGTGAGTCCGGTCTAAATGTTTATTCTGCACAAGGTACAGACAAGTCTTGTGGGATCCATGCCTGATTCATTTTAATAAAGGTTAGCTTGGCCACGTTGGATGTGGACAAACGGCTCCGCTTGTCTGTGATAACGCCCCCTGCCGTGCTAAACACACGTTCCGACAATACACTGGCTGCAGGGCATGCCAGCACCTCTAAGGCATAAACGGCAAGCTCAGGCCATGTGGCCAATTTGGAGACCCCGAAGTTGAATGGGGCAGACCCATCAGTCAGTACGTGTAGGCGTGTGCACACATACTCTTGCACCATGTTGCTGAAATGCTGCCTCCTGCTAAGACGTTGTCTATCGGCTGGTGGTGCTGTTTGTTGTGGTGGGCTGCTGACAAAGCTTTGCCACATTTCGGCCATGCTAACCCTGCCTTCTGAGGTGCTGGGGTGGCACAGCTGCGTTGGTGGCTTCTTCCTCCTCCTCCTCTGCCTTCGCCTTGTGCTTCCGCTGAGCCCCTGATGTCATTTGGGAATGCCCTCAGCAGCACCTCAACCAGTGTGCGCTTGTAGTCGCGCATCTCCCTCTCACGCTCCAGTGAGGAAATTAAGGACGGCACGTTGTCCTTGTAACGGGGATCCAGCAGGGTGGCCACCCAGTAATCAGAAGAAGTTACAATGTGGGCAACTCGGCTGTCGTTGCGCAGGCACTGCAGCATGTAGTCGGCCATGTGTGCCAGGCTGCCCAGAGGCAAAGACAAGCTGTCCTCTGTGGGAGGTATATCAACTGTGTCCTCTGTATCCCCCCAGCCATGCTCCAGTGATGCCCATGAGCTGCGTTGGGTGCCACCCTGCTGCAATTGCTCCTCCTCCTCATCTTCCATCTTCCTCGTCCTCCTCGTCCACCAGAACTGTGCCCTGGCTTGAATATTTTTGACCTGGCCTATGCTGGTGCAGGAACCCACCCTCAGAGCCACTTGCGAATGACTGGCCTGATAACCGTGGAAATGACCCCTCTTCCTCCTCCTCCTCCTCCTCCTGTGCCACATCCTCTTCCATCATGGCCCGCAGTGTTTTTTCAAGGAGACATAGAAGTGGGATAGTAACGCTGAGAACAGCGTCATCGGCACTGGCCATGTTGGTGGAGTAGTCAAAACACCGCAATACGCTACACAGGTCTCACATGGAGGCCCACTCGTTGGTGGTGAAGTGTTGCTGTTCCGCAGAGCGACTGACCCGTGCATGCTGCAGTTGAAACTCCACTATTGCCTGCTGCTGCTCGCACAGTCTCTCCAGCATGTGCAAGGTGGAGTACAAACTTGTGGGCACGTGGCATATGAGGCGGTGAGCCGGAAGGCCGAAGTTCCGCTGCAGCGCAGACAGACGAGCAGCAGCAGGGTGAGAACACCGAAAGTGTGCACAGACGGCCCGCACTTTATGCAGCAGCTCTGACATATCCGGGTCGTTTTTTAGAAAATTCTGTACCACCAAATTTAGCACATGCGCCAGGCAAGGGATGTGCCTCAAACTGGCTCGGCCCAGAGCCGCTACGAGATTTTGGCCATTGTCGCACACCACCAGGCCGGGCTTGAGGCTCAGTGGCAACAACCACTCATTGGTCTGTTGTTCAATGCCCGTCCACAGCTCCTGCGCAGTGTGGGGTTTATCCCCCAAACATATCAGTTTTAAAACAGCCTGCTGTCGTTTCCCCCTGTATGTGCTGATGTTGGTGGCGACCGTGTTACACTGACCGGATGAGTGGGTGGTCGAGGAGGAGGAAGCGGAGTAGGAGGAGGAGGCAACAGGAGGCAAAGAGAAATGCCCTGCAATCCTCAGTGGTGGAAGGACATGCGCCAAATGGCTAGCCGGCTCAGGCCCACCCGCCACTACATTTGCCCAGTGTGCAGTTAGCGAGATATAGCGTCCCTGCCCGTGCTTACTGGTCCATGTATCAGTGGTTATGTGGACCTTGCCACTGATGGCGTTGCGCAGATCTCACCTGATCTTGTCCCCGACTTGTTTGTGCAGGGAAGGGATGGCTCGCCTGGAAAAGTAGTGGCGGCTGGGTACCACGTACTGTGGGACAGCCACCGCCATAAGGTCTTTCTCCTTCATGGGGGGATGGGTGGGCGCTAGGGACCGGGACTTACGGTCGTAAAGTTTTAAGGACCGGAAACTTTACGACAGTAAGGCAGACCACCTGTGCCTGTCAAAGTTTTTGGAATACCGCCACCGACAGGGTGTCATGCACCATGGGTCGGCGGTGATGAAAAGGTCCGCTCGGTAGGGAAGGGACGTGTTTGTTCAGCCCCTGTTCTAGTCCACTCTAGACGCGTTGCGGTAGTCACCGTTCCAGGTGTATTGGTGACTATGTACCTGGTCATTCGTGCCCGTCCCTGCGATATAGAGCGATTGACGTGTGACCCGTTTACATC
>BLSH010122330.1:75326-87362 GCA_018402905.1 Glandirana rugosa | reverse complement strand
TGTGAAATCTCTAATTTCTGCTATCTGTCCTCATAGCAACAGCACAGACAGCAGTAGTAAAGTAATCTATCTCAGGATGCAGGATCAGGTCTTAAAATGTCTCAAATCTGTCCCTCAAGCTTTCAGCTTCCTTTCCCTACACTAACCCAAGGAGCTTGTGACTGCAGCACTGTGACTCCAGCTTATAAAGAGGCTGGGTCACATGATGCACTGGCCAATCACAGCCATGCCATTAGTAGGCATGGCTGTGATGGCTTCTAAGGGCAAACCAGTGAAACGCTTGTTGATTGGCTGCCCTGCAGCTTCTCAACACGTGGAGTAAAATAGCAGAACCCCGGACCGAACCCGAACGATTTTTGAAATGTCCGGGTCCGGGTCCGTGCCACGGACACCCGAAAGTTCGGTACGGACCCGAACGTTACAGTCCGGGTTCGCCCAACACTAATCCTTTCTTTAAAAGGTTTCATAATTACTTCTAACTTTTTCTGCCTTGCATCCTTCTCCATTCACGTTTCACTATTAAAGGTCCCCATTTTTGATTTGTAGCAGAATTGGTCACACCTATACATGAAGTAGTTGTGGATCATATGGTGGCCTAGTGTTTTGGTATTTTTTTACATTTTATTTTTGTTTTTGCTTTTTATGACGCTTGTCTCTTTAATAAATCTGCTAAGTCTGTATATAGGCAGAATGCATTTTTTCCTGTTTTACCTGTTTAAGATGTATCAAATTCTGATTATCATGATATGTATAATTGTATAAATTGAACCTCTTACTGCCAAGTTTTACCACATCTCTGTTTCTGGACACTCTCCATACTTCATATGTTTTATGCAGTGTGCCCAGCCATGTTTGATGCACAGATCTGCCCCTCCGTCATCTGCTAGGCTTGTGACTGGTCTGCACCCTCCCATGCTGCAGTGACCGGTTGAGCTTGCCTTAAGCCCATGTCAGAGGCTGAATGCTCCTGCACTGCAGTGTGGGGATGTAGTCCACGATCAGGCTGTGCAGCTTACACATGACGCGTTGGCTTTTGATAGGTCTGCTCGCAATCATGATGTGGCAGTCTCTGATTGGTCCATCCCTGGCCGGTGACTCCAGACACCGGCCACGGAGGGGACATATAACGGCCAGCCACCCAGCCCATTAGCTTGCTGGATCCCCAGGAGCCATCACATGCTAAACTCTCTGTACATGTAAGTGTTTTTGCTGTTGAACAAGCGACAGTTGTTTCTGCCTTTCTTACCCTCTGAACTTTAGGCTCCCTTTCCTTGTCAAATTTACATGCCTGTTTGGTTTTATGCTGGCTCTGTCTTGTTTGATTTCTATCTCTCTAATAGTAAGCCGGATATGCTCTTTGTTCACCAATGTTGCTGCTCAATACTTGTCATCACATGTTCTATATGTTTTCCTAATTTATACTTTGAAAGAATTCCTACTTTTTATAGTAGGTTTCCCCGTTCACTTTTTTTGGTGTTTATCTTATCTCTAGGGTTGAGTTTACCTACTGTTTCCATTAGATTTTTGTTGCCTCATTTAACGGCCACTATTTAATCAGTCCCTTTGCCTTTTTCTCATTTTGTCTTTTTTTTCACCCATATAGTGAATGCAATCTAGAGTTCTTAATTTGGCTCCTGGTCCTCATTATCATTAGTACAATTTACATGTAAGTTTTTGACTGGTATTTAGATATTGGAGCTCCCTTTAGCCCTTAGACTTGGATACTTTATTTAGTCCAGTTATAATTATTTTGCTCCCCTTTTTGATACATACAAATGTTTCCATTCCTTCCAGTTTGGCTGCTATGTGATCCACTGCAACCCTGCTGACTACACCTTTTTTGCTGGGGTGATTAGTGTGAATTGTCGATGTTGAATTCTGGGTAATTTACAGGGAAGCAGCTTGGCAACACAGAGTTGTGGTATCTTTCATTATGTAAAATTGTAAAATAATGCATTAATCTCCCTGGCGGTAATCCCGAGTGTGACTCGGGGTGGAATTTTAGTACCATTAGCAGTAACCCCGAGCCACACTCGGGATTGCATTGCTGGATCTAGGCTGGGTTACTCATCTTGTCCCCTGGATCCAGCGATGTCCTCCCGCGGTGTCAGCGTGTCTGTCCCTCCGCCCGATGCCTCTGTGTGCCGGGCTCCGTTCCCTGCGAGCGTCGCGTCGCACGGGGACGGAGACCGGCGGGAAGTTCAAATAGTGAAACACACAGTACACATACAGTACACTGCAATCTTACAGATTACATTGCTGTATGAAATAATTTCACATCCCCTTTGTCCCTAGTGGTTTGCCCAGAGCCCTGCATGCACTTTTATATTATATATGTCATTTTTTTCTGCCTGGAAACATGAGAATGTCCATAGCAACCAAAAAGTGTACCTTTACATCAAAAGTGTTTTTTTTATCAGCTAGAAAACACCGATAGTAAATAAGAATGATTTGCAGAATTGAGTGATACTGATTTTTGGGGAAATTTATCATCAGAAAGTGAAAGTGACGACAGCGACAATTCTGCAAATGAGCAAATTTCAGTGTTTTTGTTTGATTACATTATTGAATAAATTTTATTACTATTACGTTATTATTTCTGATAATTATTTATAGTTATTTATTATATTATAATTTATGATTTCATGTTTCAAACTTTTTCATACCCGGGATGTCTACTAGACTTGTTTGGACAGATTTAAGTGAGTTATTGCTAAGAATTACAGGCCTACAATATAAAACACCAAATTTCCATGCAAAATATTCGT
Organism: Glandirana rugosa; assembly: GCA_018402905.1. Lineage (NCBI taxonomy): Eukaryota > Metazoa > Chordata > Amphibia > Anura > Ranidae > Glandirana > Glandirana rugosa. The sequence goes on along the minus strand of BLSH010122330.1, from coordinate 84,594 downwards.
ACCGCTTTCAGCACCAAAAATCTGAAATAATCATACCGCCAGGGAGGTTAATATGATTAATACTATGTTCATTTTGTACATTGTACTGTACTATTATCTCTTATATTACAACATGGCAGCATACGAGCGCCCACCCTCTGTTTAGGTGATATATACCGAGAATGCTGTGAGGGGGTCATCTGATTCTTTTATAGTTATGAGGTCCTATCAGGTTGTGGGGCGGAGTTTATTTCTAGGGGACCATGTTGCGGCCTTGCAAATTGTTTCTGCTGACACTCCGCAAAAAGCTGCCCATGATGCTGCCACTGCCCTGGTGGAGTGCGCCCTTAAGCCCTCCAGTATTGGAACTTGACAAGAAGAGTATGCCTTTTTGATAGACCTCACCAGCCAGGTTGAAATGGTGGGTGAAGATGCTGCTTGACCTCTTCTATGACCATGTGGAATGATTAATAGGCTGTCCAAGTTTCTGAAGGGAGCCGCTGCCTTCAGGTATGCTATGATGGTGCTTTTAACGTCTAGTGGATGTGGTTCACCTTGCTCTGTGGATAAAGCTGTAAGCACAATTTCTTGATTAAAATGGAAAGATGATGCTACCTTGGGGACAAAGCAGTCCGCCGGCCTTAGGACTACCCTATCCAGATAGAACACCAGGTAAGGCTCTTTGGTCACTAGTGCTTGGATCTCTGACACCCTTTTTGCTGAGGTCACAGTGATAAGGAATGTTGTTTTTAGGGTCAGATTCCATAAGGATGCGGACTGTAGAGGATGCAACGGTTCATGAGACAGAGCTTTCAGGACTGTTGACAGATCCCAAGTTGGGAATGAAGACATCCTGGGGGGGTTTCAGTTTCATTGCGGCTTTCAGGAACTGGATGACGAGCGGCTGCATGGCCAGTCTGATCCCTGTCATGGCCAAGAGTACTGAGACTTGGACTCTCAGCGTGCTTGAGCTCAGACCCTTTTCAAGCCCCATTTGGAGGAAGTCCAGGATTTGAGGGATGCTGGGAGATGAGGTGTCCCAGGATTGTTCCAGGACGAAGGACGAGAACCTCTTCCAGATTGTATTGTAGACATTGTTGGTCGTCGCCTTCCTGGATTGGAGCAGTGTCTGCACCACTTTTTGGGAGCACCCGTGGGCTAGCAGCCTTGACGTTTCAGCCTCCAGGCCATCAGGTGTAGTTTCTATGGTTCCGGATGAAGGAACTGGCCCTGGGAGAGTAAATCCAGAACTACCTGCAGAGGTAGAGGGTCTCTCGTACTTAGCTGGAGAAGCATGGTGAACCACGGCCTCCTCGTCCAGTAGGGAATTACCACCAGGACTGAGGCTGATGTTTTTTTGAGCCTCAGCAGGAATCTCGAGATTAAGGGAGTAAGAGGAAATATGTACCCCAGTTGGAACTCCCATGTGTGCTGAAGACAGTCCACCCCTTCTGCTGTCGCGCATACTGTCCTTGTGAGATACCTTGTGCATTTGGTGTTTGCTGGTGTTGCTGCCAAGTCTATGTCTGGATGACCCCAGATCTTTTTTATGAGCGAATATGCCTGGTGACTCAAGTACCACTCGTTGTTTGAGAGGAAGCTGTGACTTAGGCTGTCAGCTATCTGATTCTGGACTGCTGGGGTATGAACCGCCTTCAGGTCCACCAGATTCACTTGTGCCCATTCTAGGATAGGGCGAACCTCCTCCAGAAGGGTATGGCTCCTTGTGCCTCCTTGCCTTTGAATATAGGCTACTGCGGTCATGTTGTCCAGTCGTAAGAGCACCTCCTTCCCCCGTAGGGATGGGCCGAAGGCTATTAGGGCCTGAAAGGCTGCTCTTAACTCCAGCACATTGGAGACGACTCCTTGAGTCTAAAACTGCCATCGACCTTGAGTCACTGTGCCTTGATAATGCGCCCCCATCCCTTCATACTGGCATCGGCAGTTACTACTTTCTGGATAGAAGGGACTATATGTTTGAATCTCCTGAGGTTGTGTCTGGTCCCACCAGATTGACTGTTTTACTGCTTCCTGGGAGAGGATTGGTTGGTTCACTGACTTCCCGTTCCATTGTCGTAGAAATTAATTCTGGAACATCCTCATATGCCATTGTGCCATTTGACCATCAGTATGGTAGCTGACATGGACCCTAGGAGGCTGAGGCAAACTCTTGCTGGTAGTGATGTTGCTCCCAATACTTTCCTCAATTTTTAAGTCAAGTGTGCCACCTTTTCCTGAGGTAGCTGAACTCTGTTTAGCTTTGTGTCCAGTTCTGCGCCTAGGAAGATCATTCTCTGTGTCGGTTGCAGTTGGCTTTTCTTCCAGTTTATTAACCACCCGAACTGCTGTAGTGTGGTGATCAGTATGCCCCAATGCTGGATGAGAGATGCATGGTCAGATGCGAATAGTACAATATTGTCCAGGTAGTGGCAAATTCTCAGTCCTTGCTCCCTCAGGAGAGCTATTAAGGGCAGGAGGACCTTGGTTAAGGTACTTGGGGCCATAGAGATCCCAAAGGGTAGACTCCAGAACTGGAATTGCTGGGTGGTTGACTGAAAAACACAGGTACCTCTGAAACATGGGGTGAATGGGTACATGTAGATATGCGTCTGCCAAGTCGACAGAAAGCATCCAGTCGCCGATGTCTATCGCTGGCAGAATTGTCTGAAGACTCTCCATTTTGAATGACTGGATATGGATTTTCTCGTTGAGCCTTTTTAGGTCTAGCACTGGACGAAGGTCTCCTGTCTTCTTCTTTATGAGAAACAGGGAAGAGTAGAATCCTTTTCCCCTTTGATCGGGCGGTACTTCTACTATCGCCTGTTTCAGGAGTAACTCCTGCACATATGAACACAAGAGTGTTCGCTTCTCCCCAGATGATGGTAATCGGGTTGAATGATACTGGTCTCCCGGAGTATTCCCTTTGAATTTCCACCTGTGTCCCAGTTGGATGGTAGACACAGTCCATAGATCTGTTAGTTTTTCCATCCACACCTGCGCAAACTGCTGTAATCTTGCTCCAACCGACGCAGACAGGGCGGGCACACCCTTAAAAGGACTTTGACTGTTCTTGAGTTGAAGATTTTTGTTTTTGAAACTTGAGAAAGGGTGCTTATACACTCTTCCAGTTTCTTTTGTAATCCCTTCCTGGTTTGTAAGATTTTGCTTCTCGGTACCTGTCCGGAAGATTTCTCCTAAATGACTAAGCTCTCTGCTGTTTCGGCCTTCTATCTGACGGAATTAGGCCAGACTTTCCGCTTGTGACTTTTGATATTGTGGTATCCAGTTTTTCCCCAAAGAGGTTGGCTCCATCATAGGGGATTTTACACCAATTTGACTTTGATGCCGGGTCCGCTGACCATGACTTCAACCACAAGGCCCTTCGAGCCATTACTGAAGCCAGCATTGCTCTTGTTGAGGACTTCTGTCACAAAGTCTCCTGCCAGACTGAGCTCCTGGAGAGCTGTCACTATCTTCTCCTGTTCTGCTCCTTCCTGCAACATCTTTTCAATGTTGGTTGACCAGCTGGAAATGGCTCCCCCCACGGCTGCTAGAGTAACGGCTGACCGGCAGGCACCACCTGCTGCTGAGTACGCCTTCCTGGGGCGCTGGCAGTAAGGGGAACCAAGTCTTCGGTCTTATCAGGTGAGGAAAAAAAGGAGAATGCTGTGAGGGGGATCATCTGATTCTTTTATAGCTATGAGGTCCTATCAGGTTGTGGGGGCGGAGTCACAACCCATGGGTATGCTGCCATGATACGACAGGAAAAGGAATTTCAGTCTGGAGATTAGGATTTTTATCAGCACTTTCAGCCTGGTAATTACTATTTAGTTATAGTTTTTTGTAGGCAGATGTGAACTTTATTGGGTGGTTGTGGTATTAAGTTATTACATGTATATGTTACAATTTATTTTTAGATTCTTCGAGTGGGCATTCTGGTTCTCCTATGACACACTGATATCCCTAATATTTGGCGGTTCTGTGGCCTTGTTTTCATATACTGACCTGAAAATAGTTTCAGGTAAGAGCGGTTCAGATGATCCTATATCATTTTTTACTGTTTTAAAATGAAGGCTAAAGGGCATTTAGGCCCCACTATTTGTATTGTTTCATTGTCTTATGTATATTTGTTATGTATTGCAGTGAATACGCTGTACACAAAACAATTAAGACTCTCCTGAAGAAGTCATATTCTGGCAAAACATGTTGAGAAAACATTGATGTACAGTTAATCTAAGTGTATATATATATTTTGTGATCTGAATTCAATGATTTTAAAAAAAGAAGATTGTTATATTTTATAAAATGTATTAGCTCATTACTTTGTCTAAGGCACCTTAAAAGCCCCCCTTCCCACTTCTCCATGTCATTTTATAACCATTGTTCTATTACAATAAGCTTATTATTTTTTTCACTTTTGAAGAAAATCACATTTATATTGCAATCTGTGTCATCTATGGGAAGATTCATCACTCTGCTCGTGTCTCTTTCTTTTGCCGATTATTGTTGCAAAGACAGGCCTGAAGAAAAGGTATGCTGCACATGAGGTAGAGAAACAGGATTGATACTATACACAGCTTTGGCCTCAACAAAGATTTTTAACTGTATTTGATTGAAATTAGTTACAATAAAAATGTTCTGACTCCCCTTTCTTTACCTTTTTAGTCATGGCAACAATGTGTTACATGTTTCCAGAGTGTTCCTCTATTGTTGACAGTTAGGGATCACTTTCCTTAACCACTTAAGGACCCAGCCTTTTTCTGACATTTAAAATTTAATAATCAGTATTTTTTGCTAGTTATTTTTTAGCGGAGACCCTAGAGAATAAAATGGCAGTCATTGCAATTTTTTATGTCACACATAGGGATGGGTCACACACTCCCCTGTTCGGTTCACAGCAGAACTCCCAAAGAGGGGAACTGTTCTAACATGAATGGCAAACCCCATTGAAGTCTATGGGAGTGAAACAGGAAAAATCAAAAGTGCCAATTTTGAAGTCTTATATGCAAGTAATTGGCCATAAAAGGGGTATGAGGGTCTGGGTACTGCCCTAGTGGACATGTATCAATAAAAAAAAAAATGATAGTGTTTTTTAGGAGCAGTGAATTTAATTATGTTTAAAGTGCAATAATAAAAATAAAAACTTGCCGCACCGTCCACCATCAAATTACGGCGGGACAGTGTGGCTCTCATTCTGGGACGAAGTCATATGACGTTGCCCTAGAAAGCATGCTCCAGCTCACTGATCGCGGTCGCGCCATGTTGCCAGGACATGGCGCGACCCCAATCGGTGTAAAGAGCCACAGCTCTTTAACCAGGTGACTGACTGTGACCAATCACAGCTGGTCACATGTAAACAAGGAAGTGCCGGTAACTGGCACTCCTTGCCTCACACTGACAGAGTGTGTGGCGAGGAGAGCTGATCAGGAGCGTCTCCTTTCACAGAGGACGTCTAGGGATGTAATCAGGGTACTGATCATCAGTGGCCTGATTACCATTGGTCACCAGTGCCCACCCCAGTGCCAGCAATAAGTGCGCACCAGTGCCAGCAATCAGTGCCCACAAGTGCCCGCCAGTGCCAGCAATCAGTGCCCACAAGTGCAACTAATCAGTGCCCATTAGTGATGCCATTCAGTGCTGGCTATTAGTGCTACCTATCAGTGCCGGCCATCAATGCCCATCAGTGCCACCCATCAATGCCCATCAGTGCCCATCAGTACCACCTATCTGTGCCCACCAGTGCCACCTGTCAGTGCCCATAAGTACCACCCATCAGTGCCCGCCAGTGCCACCCATCAGTGCCCACCAGTGCCACCCATCAGTGCCACCTACCAGTGTCATAAGTGCAGCATATTAGTTCCTCCTCATCAGTGCCACCTAATCAGTGCCCATAAGTGCTGCCTCATCAGTGGCCATCAGTGCCACATCATCAGTGCCCATCAGTGCAGCCTATCAGTGCCCATCAATGCCACCTGATTAGCACACATCAGTGAAGGAGAAAAAAAACGTATTTATAAAACGTATTGACAAAAACTAAGAAACTTTTTTTTCAAAATTTTCAGTCTTTTTTTTAGTAAAAAATAAAAAAACTCAGCAGTGATTAAATACCACCAAAAGAAACCTTTATTTATGTGAAGAAAATTATAAAAAAAATGTAACCACAAGAAACAGTTTTTGACAAGTCCTTTATTAAAAAATAAAAAAATAGTGTCCCTCAATGTAAATCCATGTGATCCAGGCACATTAGGAGGAAGATTCATCTCCTTGTGGCAGTTTGGAGGAAGATTTTCCCTGGGGAATCCTGAAAGATGATAAATCAGGCTTATATGACTCTGTAGTGGGGTCACCATTTGGAGGTGAACAGGCAATTCTACCTGGAGGTAATGGTCACTGAAGTCTTTGGATATTATAAAAATATTGATTCTATGAACTATCACTTAAAGTTGCACTATGATTTTTACAATATTTGTATTTTATTTATATCTTTTGCTCATAGGTTGTGATACACCATTTTGTTGGTTATTTGTTTGCTGAAGAGTCACATGTGGATACAATCTGAGGGGTGGGGGTGGCAATCTTGTTAAGCCTAGTTGCAGGCTATTGGCACTTGTATATTATATAGTTGCACTGAGGATTTTGAATATTGTGCTGATTATATTTTGTTTTATTCATTTTTACACTGTCCCTTTAAAAAAAATTTGATCAGTTGTATTGCTATCACAAGGAATGTAAACATCCCTTGTGATAACAATACAGCATGACAGGTCCTCTTTATGGAGACATCTGGAGTCTAAAAGACCCCAAATCTCTCCTTTACCCTTAAAATCAAAAGAGTAAAAAAAAAAAAAACATGTTTACATTGACCGAGGACCAAAAGTAATGTTATTACTTTGCTCCGGTCCTCCAAGGGCATAGAGTTGAGTAGTGGCCATCTTGTCATCGCTTATCTCTATGGGAAAACACTGCCGACGTTGAATGATTCCCAGGTTCATCATTCAGCAATGTAAGCCCAGGAACCACCAGGAACTGTCGGGAGGGGAGGTACCTCTCCCGCTGTATCTAAAAGCAAATCCGCCACAGGGACCACTATTATCTGAAAACTGGCTACCTAAGGGAAAAGAAAATTCCAGGGTTATGGCGGCTAGTTGCAGCCATAACCCCGGTATTTAACATCAAAGTCATGATGTAAATTACCAGTTGGCAAGTTTTCAATCTAGTTTTCAATAATCTTTATTAAAAGGGCAGATGTCTGTGGATTTTCTGTAAATCAGAAATTATCCACTAACCAGTAATAAGTAATATCTAAAATGAATCTGAAACCTTGTGGATGAGTTTATTCATCTCTAGTAATAGGGAAAAAAATCTTTCTGTTATGAAAATTACTGTATATGTAATCATCAGTATACAAATCCCACATTATTCCTAGGCATGAGCTGGACTCACCCAGGTTTGGTTCACCGAATGTTTGCCAAACTGCTCAAAAGCTCAGATGTTAAGTCAAACCCAAACAAATTTAAAAATTACAGTTTATGGGAAAAGGGTTTTCCCTTTCCGAGGCATTATGGGTCAATGACTTCGGAGGGGGCTGTGCCTCACAGTGAAGTCAATGGGTGGCACAGTCCCTTGGTTATTTAATAACTATCAGATGGCGGAGAGGTCAGATGGTGGGAGCCTTAGTCGGAAGTGAAGCATTATTTTTTTCTTTTTTTGTTTTACTTTGCAAAAAATACCAGAAATGTTGAAAAAAACATACTTCTTATTCTCTGTTATAACATTTTGCAAACAAATGATCTTTCTTCATAAATGTAGGCCAACATGTAGTCTGCTACATTTCTTTGGTAAAAATAACCCAAAGCAGTGTGTATTAATTAGTCTGTGTGAACTTTCTAGAGTCTACAAACTATGGTATATATATTTGAAAATGTATCAGTCCTGATCCACTGATGCCTGATCTAATTTCTTGAGGCCCTAAAATGCTAGAACAGTACAAATATGACCCCCACCCCCATGAGTGAAAGCTTCAACACAACAGAAATCTATTGGTAAATAGTATGAAGGTCTAAATCTAACAAACAGCAGAGGCCCTCCGGGTCTGGTACCGTAAGTGGGACAGCTATCGGTTGTCCACCGATCCTAGCCCTCGTACCCCGCTATTTGATAATGCGAATCTCCCAGAAGGGCTCCTACCTTCGGGTCATACTCCAGATCATCCTGGCCGATGGCTAGCTCATTTGTACAAGCCTCCAGTGGTTCATTCATAGACCGCATTTGCGATCCCAGTACCAGCATTAACTGGCTGACGGCTGCACATGTCTCTTCCTACTGTAGGGCACTTTCGTCCTCGCACCAGATGCATAGACACCACACTGACTTTGAACAGTTCTGTCTTTTGACCGAAACATCCCGCCACACATTGTCAGCGATGTATAAATCTATTTTGTCAGCCACTCACTCTACATGCCCGACCTATACGAAGGCCTGGTCCAGGGAACTAGGTATGGAGTTGACTGACGAGCAATGGCAGAAAGCATTTCTTTTCACGCACAAGTCGAGTATCTCCGGCTACTCCCAGGAGAAAAACTTTAAATTGATCTCGAGGTGGTATAGGGACCCGGTTTCCCTGAACCGTATATTTCCCTCTGTGACAGATGCTTTCTGGAGATGCCACGGAGAGAGAGGAACATATCTTCACATATGGTGGTATTGTGCAATGATTCAACCATTTTGGAAACAGATTTTTCTAATTTATTCAGAACTATACGATAAGTCCCCAGACCCTACTATTGCATTACTCTCTATCCTTCCTGGGTCTGTGAAAAATCAAAAGAATTCTCTACTCCACTTCTTCCTGGCCTCGGCCAGGCAATGAATATCTAGATCCTGGAGGTCTTCCTCTGTCCCGACACTATCCTCTTGGATCTCTGAAATTAACAACACCATGCATATGGAAGAAATGAGAGCTAGAGAATTGGACCATTGGGAAAAATTTAAAACTTTACAATTAAAGTCTCTAGGTTCTCCTATCACAGCCCTGTCTCCTTCTGGAGGTCCTAGATCTATAAGTAACGGACCGGCTCCGGTCCTTCTTCACCTCATCTCTTAAGAAAACTAAAAAGTGTCTGGGTCCTTCCTATCTCTCATTACGTTATCATCCCAGACCCCTGAATAGCATATCAAGACTTATTTAATCTTTTTAGACAAAGGTTTTACCAACTTAGTAACGTGTTATGGTGGTATACACTTCTATACAAGGAGAGAGAGGCACCGTAGAGGTCTTTCGTAGACAGTG
>BLSH010122330.1:28009-41324 GCA_018402905.1 Glandirana rugosa | reverse complement strand
TAGTAAAGATATAATGTTTGGAACTGATATTAAAGGCGCGGTTACGTATAATATCAGGTCATCAGCAAAAAGTGCGCATTTATGCGTCAAAGGTCCACATTTCACTCCTGAATATCCGGGCGGTTCCTGATCCCAATCGCCAGTGTCTCAATTGCGATGGCAAATATGAGAGGCGAAAGAGAGCAGCCTTGTCTGGTGCCTTTTGAAATGGGGAAGGATTCAGAGTATCATCCTTGCAATCTTACGTGAGCACTCGGGTTGGTATATAGGGAGGAAAGGATCCCCAAGAATTGTGGGCCGAATCCCCACCTGGTGAGGATCTCGAAAAGGTAGGGACATTCTACTGTGTCAAAAGCCTTCTGCTGGTCAATAGACAACAAAAACCCTCCGGGGATGGTCCCCTGGTCCCAACCCGAGAAAAAGAGTGAGACCACGTCTATAGTTCTCGGCACTTGATCTGGTCTCTGCCTCCCAGGGATAAAGCCCACTTGGTCTTTGTGAACGTATTGATCTATAAAAGTCGATAACCTGCTGGCCAAGATTTTGGTTAAAATTTTGAGATTGTTGTTAATCTAGGAAATTGGTCTATAGTTGCCAACCTCTGTAGGGTCTTTACCTGGTTTGGGGATGACCGCTATGAATGCAGAGTTTGAATCAGCGTCCACTTTATTGTCCTTCCGGAGGGAGACTCTGAGGCTTTTATTGTACCAAAAATTGCTTCACATGGCAAGGAAGTAATTCTCCTTGCCGGTGAATTTAAAATGTTGCTGTATCAGGCAGAACATATAAGTCAGTAGATAAGAATGGGAGCCTATATTCTTTTTTAGATAAACCGGTTCATGAACCCTTTACTATTCCTAGAATTTTAGACGGTGGCAGAGCCCTTCACACCTCCACGGAGCAGATTTTAAATGATTATACACCATTCTATGCCTCCCGTGCCGCTTATCAAGTTGATGAGCTCTCGAAGTATCTGAATGGCATAACGCTCCCTGCTTTATCTATGGAGGACAGATTTAGATGAGCCAATTACTTCTGACGAAATTGAGAAGGCTTTAGGGTCATTTGGGAAGCATAAAACACAGGGTTTAGATGGCCTACCAATCGAGTGGTTCCTTACCCACAAGGAATATTTAGTACGGTCTGATGTTGCTTTACAAAGCCATTTTTGAGGATCAGATACTCCCACCCACTGTAAAAGAGGCTCTAATTGTGTTAATCCCCAAGCCCAACAAGGATCTTAACAAATGTGAACCCTTTCGACCCATATCCTTGATTAATACAGATCTTAAGATCCTGTCTAAAATTCTTGCCCATCGCCCTAGCTCTGTGTTGTATTCATTGGTAAAATCTGACCAAACAGGCTTTATCCCTGGTCGAGCTACAAACATCAATCCACATAGACTATTTACTAATCTGAAACTGCCAAATACTTTGGATACCGCTAGAGCTCTGATATCCTTAGATACCCACAAGGCATTTGATTCTATTGAATGGCCCGATTTGTTTCAAGTTTTACAAATTTTTGAATTTGGGGAAGTATTTATAACATGGATATGTATTCTTTACACAGAAGCACAGGCCTGTATAAGAGTCAATAACCATATAACAGACCCTTTTATTATACAGAGGGGCACTAGGCAGGGGTGTCGCCTTTCACCCCTGCTGTTTGTCCTATCCATAGGGCCCTTTGTTGAGATTCTTTGGACCTCTTTGTTTCTGAAGGTTGTTTCTATTGCACCATTAGACGAACGTGTCCCAGTATACACTGATGATATGGTACTGTATCTCTGTGACCCACAATCTACTATACCACAAGTCCTCCGGTTAATCCAGCATTTCAGTAATTATTTAGGCTTTAAGGTTAACTGGATGAAATCCACTGTCTTCTTGATAGGTCTGAATCCTACCTTTTGTCTACCACCTGATTGTACATTACCAGTCACGTTTAGATACCTGGGTATTGATGTCCAACTGCCACTAACTCAGTTCTCAGACAATAATTTAACACCATGTATCTCCTCTTTTCTTGCCAAAGTTGCTCAATGGGTCAATCTACCTTTTTCTTTGATCGGAAGGGTGAACTTATTTAAAATGTTTTTTCTCCCTAATTTTTTATACATTTTAGCTAACTCACCTATTTATGTCCCTAAAAGTTTTTTTTTGTGAAATTGACTGTTCTCTCTACCTTCCTTGCATCCCAAAAATGCCAGCTCATCGCAAGAAACCCTACAGCTTCCCCTAAATGGGGGGGGAGGGGGGCGTTACAACTCCCAAATTTACGTGTCTACTACTATGCTGCTCTACTAGTCTTTGTACACTGGTGACTTTTTCTTCAACTAAACAATGCTGCCACTGCTACATAGGCTGCAGTGGCCTCTTCCTGTGGGACCTTGTCTAACCTCATCTACAGACTCCACCTAAATACTACCTTGGGCATTACTATTTTCAATATGTCCCTACGAATTGCATTTTTTGGCTGAATTTACCCATATATAGAGTTGAGCGAACACCTGGACGTTCAGGTTCTGTGGGTCCGAACAAACTTTGGGAAAAAGTCCGGGTTCGGCACCCAACATTGCCCGAATGTAATCCCGGACCCCGAACCCCATTGAAGTCAATGGGGTCCCGAACTTTTAGGCACAAAAATGGCTGTAACAAAATCCTGGCAAGTGCTAGGGGGCTGCAAAAGGAAGTAAAATGGGGGTAAGAGTAGGGCAAGTGCCCTACAAAAAAATGGGGATAGGGAAAATAAATTAAAATCAAATAAACTAGGAGATGATTTTTGAACAATAATGTGTCACTTACAGCTGCAGCTAGAACCTCTCCCTTTAGAACTAGGAGATGATTTTTGAACAATAATCTGTCCCTCTAAGCAGAAGCCCCTACCTAGTGCAGTCAGATCGCTCAAAGCAGCAATATGTGAAATCTCAAATTACTCCCACAATCTGATCGTTGTGTACGATCGTAACGTTTGTTGTGTTATGAAGGGTTTGATCTGCAATCTGTCACTAAAAGCAGCAGTATGTGAAATCTCAAATTACTCCCACAATCTGATCGTTGTGTACGATTGTAGTGATCGTTGTGTTATGCAGAGTTTGATCTGCAATCTGTCACTCAAAGCAGCAGTATGTGAAATCGCAAATTTCTGCAATCTGTCCCTCAGAGCAACAGTAGTAGTAATCTCAGGATGCAGGATCAGATGTTAAAATGTCTGCAATCTGTCCCTTACAAAAACGCCGGCAGCATCCTCTCCCTACACTAACCCAAGAGCATGTGACATGTAGCACTGTGACTACAGCCTCATATAGAGGCTGGGTCACATGATGCACTGGCCAATCACAGCCATGCCATTAGTAGCTTCTAAGGGCAAACCAGTGAAACGCTTGTTGATTGGCTGCCCTGCAGCTATTCAACATGCGTGATCAACTACCAGAACCCATAACCAGAACGTTTTCTGAAACGTCCATGTTCGGGTCCGGATCCCGGACACCCCAAAGTTCGGTACGGACCCGAACGTTACAGTCTGGGTTCGCTCAACACTACCCATATATGTTCTCCTACTCAGAACAGGCTAGGTTGCGGGCACAACAGGGTCTTTTATATCTGCATCCTCTTTATGATAAGGGTACCAGGAAGATGATTGTCCTCAATTGGACCCACACTATAGTGTTTCATATTGGTTTATGGAATACATTAATTAATCAAATGTTACCTCTATGTATAAGATGACATACAAAGCTTGGGGGTGTCCTAGAAATTTTACAAACTCTGGGATCCAGTTGGATACCCAGCATAAAAAAACAACAGCATTTTTGCTTTAAGCAATCAGTGCCTCGGTAGCAGCAGCTTCTTCAGAAAATGTACATTTTCATTAATGTATTTTAGTACCCTGAAACAGGATGGTCAGGAGAAGGATGTATAATTACTTTACAATGAGGCAAAAATGGAAATTGAAACAAACCCCATTGCTAAGAGGCAGTGACATCACTAGGGGTGGCATCTGGGGCTATAGCCCTGAATCTGGGGCCCATATCCTTGAGTCTCTGTAGGGGTCTCCAACCACTGTGCCATGGCCTCTCTGCAGCCAGGCTGCATGATAGAGCCAAAGAGCTGGCAGACAGCAAAGAGAGTCAACCGGCAGACAGCATGGGAGAGCCGAAGAGTGGGTAGGTGGCATGACAGAGCTGGAGAGCCAGCCGGTAGGCAGCATGGGAGAGCTGGCCGGCGGGCGGGTGAAAGAGCAGAGAGATGACATCATCTCTCAATACCCGCCCTTTGTCACTGCTGTTCCACCCTCAATGTGCAGCTGTGGGCAGCAGTGAGATTACATCATCTCTCACTGCCCACCCTCTCTCTGGGGACCCTGATGTAAGGGGGCTCTCTGGGGACCATGATGTAAGGGAAGGCCCTCTGCAGACCCTGATGTAATGAGGGGGGCACTAGGGACCCTGATGTAAGGGGGCTCTCTGGGGACCCTGGTGTAAGGGGGGCTCTCTGGGGACCCTGATGTAAGGGGAGGTTCTCTGGGGACCCTGATGTAATGAGGGGGCTCTAGGTATCCTGATGTAAGGGGGCTCTCTGGGGATCCAAATGTAAGGTGGGGCTCTCTGGGGACCCTGATGTAAGTAGGGAAGCTCTCTGGGGACCCTGATGTAAGGGGGGCTCTCTGGGGACCCTGAAGTAAGGGATGGCTCTCTGGGGACTCTGATGTAATGGGAGGCTCTCTGGAGACCCTGATGTAAGGGGGGCTCTCTGGGAACCTTGATGTAAGTAAGGAGGCTCTCTGGGGACCCTGATGTAATGAGGGGGGCTCTGGGACAATGATGTAAGGGGGGCTCTCGGGGGACCCTGATGTAAGGGGGACTCTCTGGGGATCCTGATGTAAGTGGGGAGGCTCTCTGAGGACCCTGATGTAAGGGGGGCTCTCTGGGAAGCCTGATGTAAGGGGGGCTCTCTGGGGACCCTGATGTAAAGGGGGACTCTCTAGGGAGGAACCTTTATGTAAGGGGGCTCTCTGGGGACCCTGATATAAGGGGGATTTCTGGGAACCCTGATGTAAGGGGGAGGCTCTCTGGGGACTCGGATGTAAGGGGGGCTCTCTGGGGATCCTGATGTAATGAGGGGGTTCTGGGGACCCTGACGTAAGGGGGGGGGGCTCTCTGGGAATTCTGATGTAATATATAATAATACTAATAATAATATATATAATATATAATGTAATATATATATATATATATATAGTACCTCACAAAAGTGAGTACACCCCTCACATGTTTGTAAATATTTCATTATATCTTTTCATGTGACAACACCAAAAAAATGACACTTTTCTACAATGTAAAGTAGTGAATGTACAGCTTGCATAACAGTGCAACACACAGCCATTAATGTCTAAACCGCTGGCAACAAAAGTGAGTACATCTATAAGTGAAAATGTCCAAATTGGGCCCAATTAGCCATTTTCCCTCCCCGGTGTCATGTGACTCGTTAGTGTTACAAGGTCTCAGGTGTGAATGAGGAGCAGGTGTTTTACATTTGGTGTTATTGCTCTCTCTCTCTCATACTGGTCACTGGAAGTTCAACATGACACCTCATGGCAAAGAACTCTGATGATTTGAAAAAAAGAATTGTTGCTCTATATAAAGGTGGCCTAGGCTATAAGAAAATTGCCAAGACCCTGAAACTGAGCTGCAGCATGGTGACCAAGACCATACCATGGTGGACCATAGAAGTTGAGTGCACATGCTCAGCGTCATATCCAGAGGTTGTCTTCGGCAAATAGACAAGTGTTTCTTGCCTACAGTCAAGCATGGTGGTGGGAGTGTCATGGTCTGGGGCTGCATGAGTGCTACCAGCTCTGGTGAGCTACAGTTCATTGAGAGAACCATGAATGCCAACGTGTACTGTGACATACTGAAGCAGAGCATGATCCCCTCCCTTCAGAGACTGGGCCGCATGACAGTATTCAAACATGATAATGACCCCAAACACACCCCCAAGACGATCACTGCCTAGCTAAAGAAGCTGAGGGTAAAGGTGATGGATTGGCCAAACAGGTCTCCAGACTTAAATCCTATTGAGCATCTGTGGGGCATCCTCAAACGGAAGGTGGAAGAGCGCAAGGTCTCTAACATCCACCAGCTCTATGATGTCATCATGGAGAAGTGGAAGAGAGACTCCAGTGGCAAGCTGCAAAACTCTAAAGAACTCCATGCCCAAGAGGGTTAAGGCAGTGCTGGAAAATAATGGTGACCACACAAAATATTGTTACTTTGGGCCCAATTTGGACATTTTCACTTTTGAACTTACTCACTTTTGTTGCCAGTGGCTTAGACATTAATAGCTGTGTGTTGAGTTATTTTGAGGGGACAGCAAATTTACATTGTAGAAAAGTGTCATTTCTTCGGTGTTGTCACATGAAAATATATAATAAAATATTTACAAACATGTGAGGGGTGTACTCACTTTTGTGAGGTACTGTAAATATATATATATATATATACACAGTATGTAGATATACACTATATTACCAAAAGTATTGGGGCTTTTGCACGCACATGAACTTTAATGGCATCCCAATCTTAGGCCATAGGGTTCAATATTGAGTTGGCCCACCCTTTGCAGCTATAACAGCTTTAACTCTTCTGGGAAGGCTGTCCACAAGGTTTAGGAGTTTATCTATGGGAATGTTTGACCAATCTTCCAGAATCGCATTTGTGAGGCCAGGTACTGATGTTGGACGAAAAGGCCTGACTCACAGTCTCTGCTTTAATTCATCTCAGAGGTGTTCTATCGGGTTGAGGTCAGCACTCTCTGTAGGCCAGTCAAGTTCCTCCACCCAAAACTCGCTCATCCATGTCTTTATGGACCTTGCTTTGTGCACTGGTGTGCAGCAGTCATGTTGAGACAGGAAGGAGCCATCCCCAAACTGTTCTCACAAGGTTGGGAGCATGAAATTGTCCGAAATATCTTGGTATGCTGATGCCTTCACTGGAACTAAGCCACACCATAATACCCCTCCACCAAATGATTTGGACCCGTGCACAAAGCAAGTCCATAAACAGATGTGGTGGAGGAACTTGAATGGCCTACAAAGAGTCCTGACCGCAACCTGATAAAACACCTTTGGGATGAATTAGAGTGGAGACAGTGGGCCAGGCCTTCTCGTCCACATCAGTGCCTGACCTCACAAATGCGCTTCTGGAAGAATGGTCAAATCTTCCCATAGACACACTCCTAAACTATGTGAACAGCCTTCCCAGAAGAGGTGAAGCTGTTATAGCTGTAAAGGGTGGGCCAACTCAATATTGAACCCTACGAACTAAGACTTTTGGTAATATAGTGTACATATATATATGTATGAATGTAGATTCAAAGTGTATACAGTCTCGCAGGGGTAGAGGTAATGAGTCCAGCTGGGTTGAGCTGGCTCATTAAGACCTCTACATAAACTCCTAGCAAGCATAGGTGAGTGCTCCACCCTGGAACCAGGTTCTGTGTCAGGTCAACAGACTGGGGAGTGTAACAGCTTGTCTGGTAAGAAGCCTGTGTGGCTGACTGTTCAGTGAGAGATAGGAGCTAGGTACAGCGGTAGGCTGTACCCAGCTGACAGACAGGGAAACCTATTGTGTAGTCAGTGACCAAGTGGACTAGGATTTATTTTGTTATTTGTTTTTGTTTTGTTGTTTTCACATTGTAACTAGTGAGAATAAACGACCGTTTCACTTTTCACTTGAAACTGCTGTCTCTCTGTGCCTAAAATTGTGTAGTGAACCCTTATATATACATATATTTCCTGGCTCAGCCTCATGACAGCACAACCTCGTGTCAACCCTGCCTCTTGAGCCCATATAGGACATCATGAACTAGCAAATAAAGGCAGGCAGTACCTGGCATATGATGTTCTTATTCTGTGCCTTGCTCTGGACGTCCTGTGTTTGCCCTGCCGGTGGTCCCTCGGCGGAAGATCCCCTGTTGGAGGTAAGGCCCCCTGAAGAGGGATTCTCCTGTAGCCGGAGATGGTCGCAGGCATAAGATGCTGTAAGTCGCATAGTGAGGGCAGCCATCCTGGGCTTTGGAGATTGTAGGTGTATATGTGAAAGTCCCAGACTCTCTACAGTGGCCAGTTTATTGCTAGGACTTTGCCTCTTTTTCGTTTGCACACTTAGTGCTGTCTGGCAGATAAGGAAATGCTTGGTGTGGGGGTAGGAAGCAGCGTGTCCTCCATGTTCCTCTTCCTGCTTCCTCCTTCTGCATTCCACTGGCTGGAATGACATCACTGTGCCTTCCCTGATTGGCTGAGCGGGTACGGCTGTGATTGGTTGGTCAGCGGCTGCGTCTGGCCGTTTCAGGGGAGGCAGCAAATTTAAACCAGGAAGTCGATGTGTGGGGTTGTGGCTGTCAGTGTGTTCCTCTTGGTTCACAGACCGGTAGGCAGCAGGAGGGGGGAAGGTGGGGTGATGTTCTTCTACTGATATATTCCTATCCTTGATCCAGCGCCTACTGACAGTCTCCATTTGCTGCTGTTCAGGAGAATATTTAGGAAGCTACTGAGCCGGTGAGTACCTGTGCTGGGGGATAATGTGTATATATATTATCTAGAGAGGCATACAGGGAAATAGGTTTTATACATGTTGCAATGTCTTTAGCCCAGGATGAGCACGCCAGCCCCGGATCAAGAGGCACCGAAGACTGAAAGGTTAGGGACTTCTGGGAACTCTGTCTTTTGCATTTATTTAAGTACACCTCCTGACAGGTTGATGTTGTTTCCCTTATTCCAGGGGTAGAGGTTCCTCCCTCAGGAGTCATAAAAGAGCGATTTCTTCTTCAAGCGACCTTCGATCTCCATCCCCAGGATTCCTCACTCTAAAGCCAAATCCAAGCGACACTATGTCAGGCACAGTCCTTCCTCTGGCTCCCCAAGATCGCTTTGTGGCCAACCTACAGGTCATGGGCCTCCGCCCTTGGCCAAGGTCTGCTGGGCTTGTGACGCAGAGTCGTTGCCGTCTAAACATCTGTGTGAGCCATGCTTTAGAGATCCAGGACAGTCGAGCCAGTCGGTTACAGAACATATTAGAGAGTATATTAAGAAGGCGGTGGAAGAAGGAGTGAAAGCACTAGTGCCGGTCCCTGCTGTTCCTGTGAGGTCAGGTCGTAAGGCGAGAAGAATTGAATCCCCGGGATCAGGTGCGTTTAGCTCAGATTTGGATGCAGACTTTTCAGTGGACCCAGAGCCCTTAGACGCATATTCCTTGTACTTTGCTCTGGTACCATCAATTATAATTGAGCTTCCAAAATTACCGTTTATAGCGGAGATTAAGGATCTGATGGAAGAGGCGTGGTCAAAACCGGACAGGAGGACACCTTTGCAGAATAGGGTGACCAAGTTACATCCATTTAAGCGGTCAGAGGTGGATTCTTGGGATGCACCTCCCAGAGTCGATGCGTCCCTGAAACGCCTAGCAAGACATATCACCTTACCCTTGGAGGAGACGGTCTCATTCAAAGATGCTATGGAGAGGAAGGCTAATTCAGAGTTTAAAAAAGTATTTACTACGGCTGGTGCCGCTTGCAGACCAGCAGTGGCATTGACCTCGATTGCCAGGGCCATAAAGGTCTGGTCGGCAAACATGGAATCATCTCTGGATACCCGAGTAGAAGAAGACATTCTATCTGCTAGTTTGCAAGGCCTGAAGTCATCAGCTGAGTTCTTGGCAGAGGCAGCGGTTGATTTGGTTAGATTTACCGCCTGTATCATGGGCCACTCAGTCACGGCTAGACGGGCTCTTTGGCTGAAGCACTGGTCTGCGGACTTGGCTTCGAAGCAGGCATTGTGTTCAGTTCCCTTTTCGGGGGGCACGCTCTTTGGCAAGACACTGGAGGATGCTATCCGCCGGGTGATAGGGGGAAAATCAGGCCTCCTGCCCCAGGGTCTAAAGCATAATCAGCAGTCCTTTCGTTTTGGTAGAAGAACCAGGGACCAATATAAAGAAGCAAGATCCTATCGACCAGGCAAGGAATTCTCTCGATTCTCGTGGCGGTCACGAGGAGCCTTCACTGATCATTCTAGGGGTAAAGCCCCTCAAGCTGGGAAGACTGCAGCGAAGTCCTTCTGAAAGGCAGCCCGCTCGGGGACTGCCAGTAGGGGCAAGGTTAGCAGCTTACAGCAGTGTCTGTGCCGGGAGAATAGAGGACGCTTGGGTCTTGGAGTTGGTGCGAAAGGGTCTTCGCTATCAGTTTCAAGGGGCACCTCCAGGCAGAATCTGGATAACTACGAAGATACCCCCCTTGCCAGAAAAGTGATCTGCTCTTGAGTCGTACATAAGGGAGTTGATCGTATTTCGAGCTATTGTTCAGGTGCCAGAGAAAGAGCAGGGTCAAGGAATATATTCCCCGCTTTTCCTCATCTGAAAGTTGTCAGGCAAGTGGCGCCCGGTGTTGGATTTAAAGAGGTTGAACTCCTTTCTGAAGCCACAGTCATTCCGGATGGAGTCCCTGAGAACTATCACAGCAGTAATTCGTCAGGACGACTGGATGGTTTCCGTCGACCTGGAAAATGCATACTTCCATATTCCAATATCCGAAAGTCATCAGCGCTTTCTTCATTTTGTATATGAAGGCAGCCATTTTCAATTCCAATGCCTTCCTTTCGGTCTAAGTTCAGCACCCAGAACATTTACAAAGGTCCTGGTAACAGTAATCGCTTACCTTCGTCAACAGGGAGTAAGAGTGTTCCATTATCTGGACGATGTGCTAATCCTTGGCCAGTCCAGAAGTCTTCTGTTACAGCACCGAGATCTTGTTCTCAACACCTTGGAGCAGTTCGGGTGGATGGTAAACATGGTGAAGAGCCAGCTCAATCAATCTCAGACACTGGTACTCTTAGGCATGTCTTTCAACACACTCCAGTACAAAGTATTCCTGCCAGAGGACAAAATAGTTTGCATTTCAGCAGAAGCATCAGGGATGGAAGCTTCTCCGATGATTACGGTCCACATTGGGAATGAGTTTTTTGGGGAGCCTGACGTCTTGCATTCCGGCAGTACCATGGGCCCAGTGGCATACGAGGAGGTTTCAGTTTGCCTTGCTCAGCCAATGGCGCCGGGCCCGCTTCATCAGAGAGTGCACATCCCTCAATTAATCCTAAAGATCTTCAATGGTGGTCAAGGAGGGACAACCTGTCCCAGGGCAGGTCTATTAACTCGGGGGATTGGATAACCATCACAATGGATGCCAGTCTCCTGGGTTGGGGGCTCATTGCCAGGAGTTCAAAGTCCAAGGGAGGTGGTCTCAAGTTCAGTTTTCCTCCAACCTGATGGAGCTCTGAGCGGCCAAGGAAGTTTTTAGATCCTTTCTTCCCATAATTCAAGGCAAAAGGGTAAAACTACTTATGGACAACAAGTCGCCTATGTAACCAAACAAGGGGGAACACAGAGTTTGCGTCTCCTTCAGGTATCTGCTAAAATCTTCGAGTTTGCGGAAAAGCATCTCATGGATTTGATGGCAGCGTATGTTCCGGGGGTTCAAAACACCACAGCAGACCTCCTAAGTTGCAGTTTTTCTGACAACACAGAGTGGATGCTGAATCCCAAGTATCTGGAGATAATCTTTCATCAATGGGGAATGCCCGAGGTGGACCTGATGGCGACCACGGAAATCTGCCAACTTCCACATTTTTTTTCCCGATACTACTGTCCGCAGGCGATGGGACAGGATGCCCTCACCCAGAAGTGGGAATTCAGCCGGGTTTACATATTTCCACCAACGGCCCTAATTCTCAGGTGTCTGTTGAAGATGATGGAAGACAAAGTACGGGCAATAATGATCGCCCCGTTCTGGCCGAAGAGGCCATGGTTTGCCCTCCTCTGGCACCTGGCGGAGTGCCCTCCGCAGTAACCTCCCAATATCATTCCGATCCAGCCCATCTAGCCTTGACTGCATGGCTGTTGAATGGGAGAAATCAGATTCAGTGGTGACTACCTTGTTGGCAGCAAGGAAACTGTCTACCAAGACCACAAATCACCGAATATGGAAAAAGTTTGAGATATTTGCTTTCCAACAGGGGTTTTCATTTCGATCTCCCTCAATAGCCGGTGTGCTGGGATTTCTTCAGTCCGGTCTAGACATAGGCCTCAGTTACAATACACTGAAAGTTCAAATCTTGGCACTAACAGCGTGTCAGATGTTCCATGGGCGAGAGATCCTTTGGTGGTAAGGTTTCCGAAGGCAGCAATTAAAATACGACTGCCAGTCTGTCCGATGTTTCCAAAGTGGGATCTACCTTTGGTGCTAAAGAGGTTGTTGGAGGCACCCTTCTTTCCTGATACATGCAGCTCGCTGTATAATCTCACCTTAAAGATTGTTTGCCTAACCTCAATAGTCTCAGCCAGGCAAGTTTCGGAAATTGCGGCCTTTTCATGCAAGGAGCCATATTGCCTTTTTTCCCCGATGGATTTGTGCTACGACCGTCTCCAAACTTCCTGCCGAAAGTTTCCTCGAAATTTCATTTTAATTGGCATTCAGTACTTCCGGTCCTTTCGCCCAGCTCAGAGAATTCTGAGTTACATAAGCTGGATCTAAAGTCAATTCTACAAATATACCTGTCGTGAACACAGTCATTTAAGAAATTGGATGCTCTTTTTGTAGCCAAGCAGCCCTAGGAGATGTATGCCTGCATCACCAAGAGTTATCTAATCATGGATCGTGAAGACAATCCAGGCAACATACTCTCTAGAAGACCTCTCTCCTCCTCAGGAGATCCGTGCTCATTCGACCAGGACGATGTCATCCTCCTGGGTGGCTACGTGCAAGATGTCAGCGGATGAGATTTGTAAAGCAGCAAGCTGGAGTTCTCCTAACTAGAGTTGAGCGAACACCTGGAAGTTCGGGTTCTGCTGGTCCGTCCGAACTTCGGGACAAAGTCCGGGTCCGGGTCCGGACGGAACCCGAACGATCGCACGGAGGGACAGGGGTAAAAAAACATCCCGTGAACGGGATGGGAATGGGGGTAAAATGAAGGAAAACGTCGGGAGACCCCGAAAGGTCCTGAAAGGATGTCGGTAAAAACACGGATTTTCAAGCCCAGGGGTAACTAAAGTTACCCCAAGCAACAGGCACGCTAGCAAGCCCAAGGCAGGCCTGGGCCTGGGCCTGAAACAGGGCTTCAAGCCTGCCTGGTCGTCTTGGGCTTGAAGGTCCACAAGCGAGTTGAGATCAATCCTCTTGAGGTCGAACGACGAAATGTTTAGAGTAGGCGACTGTAGAACGTGCATCGGTGGGTCCTCCTACTGTAGCAGGACCAGCTTACTCGTGC
>BLSH010122330.1:13443-23745 GCA_018402905.1 Glandirana rugosa | reverse complement strand
TTTCTGCTATCTGTCCTCAGAGCAACAGCACAGACAGCAGTAGTAAAGTAATCTATCTCAGGATGCAGGATCAGGTCTTAAAATGGCTAAAATCTGTCCCTCACGCCGTCAGCTACCTTTCCCTATACTAACCCAAGGAGCATGTGACTGCAGCACTGTGACTCCAGCTTATAAAGAGGCTGGGTCACATGATGCACCGGCCAATCACAGCCATGCCATTAGTAGGCATGGCTGTGATGGCTTCTAAGGGCAAACCAGTGAAACGCTTGTTGATTGGCTGCCCTGCAGCTTCTCAACACGTGGAGTAAAATAGCAGAACCCCGGACCGAACCCGAACGATTTTTGAAATGTCCGGGTCCGTGCCACGGACACCCTAAAGTTCGGTACGGACCCGAACGTTACAGTCCGGGTTCGCTCAACACTACTCCTAACACTTTCATTAAGCATTACATGTTGGACATTACCTCTCGTTCCTATACCATGGGAACTTCTATTCTATCTTCTGCCCTTGTCCAGATGTGAATAAAATTTCCTTAAGCAGCACCTGGCGTTTAGTTGTATTTCTTGCCCTCCCTTGGTGTGTGCTAGCTTGGTCATGAGGTCGTGCTGGCATGAGGCTGAGCCAGGAAAACTGAAAATCGTTATCAAATACTTATCGTAATTTTCCTTTCCTCATGACAGCATACACCCTCCCTGATCCGTCACAAGCTAGTTACAGAACATGATATGCCAGGTACTGCCTGCCTTTATGTGCTAGTTCATGATGTCCTATATGGGGTCAAAGGGTGGGGTTGAATCGAGGTTGTGCTGTCATGAGGCAGAACCAGGAAAGGAAAATAACGGTAAGTATTTGATAACAATTTTCCGTTATACAGTGCCTTGAAAAAGTATTTATACCCCTTGAAATTTTTCCACATTTTGTCATGTTTTAACCAAAAATGTAAATAAATGTATTTATTAGGATTTTATGTGATAGACCAACACAAGGTGGCGCATAATTGTGAAGTGGAAGTAAAATGATAAATGGTTTTCAAAATGTTCTACAAATAGATATCTGAAAAGCGTGGCGTGCATTTGTATTCAGCCTCCCTGAACCAATATTTTGTAGAACCAGCTTTCACTGCAATTACAGCTGCAAGTCTTTTTAGGTATGTCTCTACCAGCTTTACACATCTAGATGGTTGCATTTTTGCCCATTCTTCGTAGCAAAATAGCTCAAGCCCTGGCAGATTGGATGGAGAGCATCTGTGAACAGCACAGATTACCAATTGCATTTAGGTCTGGACTTTGACTGGGCCATTCTAACACATGAAAATGCTTTGATAAAAACCATTTCATTGTAGCCATGGCTGTATGTTTAGGGTAGTTGTCCTGCTGGAAGGTGAACCTCTGCCCCAGTCTCAAGTCTTTTGCAGACTCTAACAGATTTTCTTCTAAGATTGCCCTGTATTTGGCTCCATCCATCTTCCCGTCAACTCTGATCAGCTTCCCTGTCCCTGCTGAAGAAAAGCATCCCCACAACATGATGCTACCACCACCATGTTTCACAGTGGGGATGGTGTGTTCAGGGTGCAGTATTCGTTTTCTGCCAGAATACCTTCTTGCATATGTTTGCTGTGTCCCACACATGGCTTCTCAAAAACTGCAAACGGGACTTCTTACGGCTTCCTTTCAGCAATGGCTTTTTTCTTGCCACTTCTCCATAAAGGCCAGATTTGTGGAGTGCATGACTAATAGTTGTCCTGTGGACAGATTCTCCCACCTGAGCTGTGAATCTCTGTGGCTCCTCCAGAGTTACCATGGGCCTCTTGGCTGCTCTGAGTAATGCTCTCCTTGCCCAGTTTAGGAGGATGGCCATGTCTTTGTAGGTTTGCAGTTGTGCCATACTCTTTCCATTTTTGGATGATGGATTGAACAGTGCTCCATGAGATGTTCAAAGCTTGGGATTTCTTTTTATAACCTAACCCTGCTTTAAACTTCTCCGCAACGCTATCCCTGACATGCCTGGTGTGTTTCTTGCCCTTCATGATGCTGTTTGTTCACTAAGGTTCTCTAACAAACCTCTGAGGGCTTCACATAAAAGCTGTATTTATACTGAGATTAAATTACACACAGATGGACACTATTTACTAATTAGGTGACTTCTGAAGGCAATTGGTTCCACTAGATTTTAGGGGTATCAGAGTAAAGTGGGGTGAATACAAATGCACGCTACACTTTCAGACATTTATTTGTAAAAAATGATTAAAAAAACTTTTATCATTTTCCTTCCACTTCACAATTATGTTCCACTTTGAGTTGGTCTATCCCATACAATCCCAATAAAATACATTTATGTTTTTGGTTGTAACATGACAAAATGTGGAACATTTTCAAAGGTTATGAATACTTTTTCAAGGCACTGTATATATATATATATATATATATATATATATTGTGGGAGATTAGCTTGTGTGGATCACCTTTCCTGGGAAGAAGGCAGCTTAAATGCAAACTTTCTTAAAATCTGGCGGGTTGGCAGTTGTATTTGGTAAGAGGTTGCAAGTAATAAAACAAACAAAATAGCAAAAACAAAACCTTGCCATCCGGCGCTAAACTACTTCAGAGCAGGATACCACTCTATACAATGTCAGGCTTGTCCCTGACACCTGCAAACAAAACAAATGCAAACATTTTCTTTTGCAGTCCTTAAAACAACCAAGTCTCAAGGTGTAGCTCTCTCAGTGTTGCTCTAATGAGTCCCAGGCCAGAGCAAAACTGAGATCTCTGGTTATTTAAAGCAGCTGAAGAGGGATTTGGGTGGACCAGAAACTCTGGGCTGGAACCAGCTCTGCCACGGTGGCTGGCAAAACCCGGTTCGGACTCTCACTAGTCCACTTCAAGTGAACACATACGAGGCAACAAATATCGCCCATCCACTATCGCGCCTCGCATAACGTCACAATATATATATATATATACTGTATATATTATTTATATACATTTTTAACCCACTGATGCTGATATATAGGAAGAAAGAGGTCTTCTTCCTCTAAACACACCATGTGTGAATGTGTGAACTATATTTCCCTTAATTATTAGTAGACTGGATTTTCAAAACAACATACTAATGAACACATAGGGAAACCCCGCTTTGCACAGCGAAGCCCAACACAGGCAATTATACTTCACCCTTGCAGGTGCTGTGGCTCAAAAACGTCCTCCAAGCGTTTCAGAATTAGCATATGGAAACTAGAAGAATGAGCCGGCACTCACTGGAAATCTTGAGAATTATCTTTTATTCCATCTATGACACGGTTACAGGTAAGACGCTGACGTGTTTCGGCAACAGAAGAGCGCCTTGATCACAGCATACTATCACACGGGTATGCTGTGATCAAGGCGCTCTTCTGTCGCCGAAACGCCTCAGCGTCTTACCTGTAACTGTGTCATATATGGAACGATGGAATAAAAGATAATTCTCAAGATTTCCAGTGAGTGCCGGCTCATTCTTCTAGTTTACAACATACTAATGCACAATCTTTTTGCTGGAAAATAATTTACTTTCTTAGAAATATTGTAGCACAGGACTTGTCACTAGAAACATGGTATCATTTTAACCCTTATTTTAATCTAAGCACTGCTTTTTTGTGGTAGTGTTTTTAGATAACAGTGTATAGAAATAATTATACTGATATTTTTTTATACATGCCCTGGGTATGACAATGTCCTGGAGAACAAACATACAAAATATGTCAGTAGCAATCGGTGTAAATTGCTTGTGTCTAAATTTGTATATAACTGCTGTCATGATAATAAACATTCAAAGAATCTAAAAAAAAAAAAGATTTCTAAATTATTACATTGTTACACCTGATTGTCTTTATAGATTATATTTCACAAATTAATATCTTCATCAGTGCTCATTGGTCATATATGCTGAAACACATTTTCATTATAATAAAACAATAGCTGAATTTCGAGAATCTCAGATGAAAACATAAATGCAAATGGCTGTTGGCCAAATGTCTGAAACACAATTATATAAGAAGCTGAGCTAGCAGATAGAGATTGCTCAATAAATATAGTGCTTTGTAGTTTTTATTTAGTACATAACTGAAATTTCAATGTATTGATGTATGATATAGGCACATCACAATGGAACATTCAATTTAAGACAATAGGAGAAGACAAACATTTAAGTAATCAGGGTTGTTTACAAAATATGGTGTCAGGAAAATGGCCATTTCAGCTGACTGTGCCCATTGCGCATGCCTGTGCGCTTTCATGCGCGTTCGCACACGCCGGTGCGCACTCGCACGGGCTTGTGTGCGCGCCCGTGGCGCCAAAATGGTCTATTTAGCCGGACAGCACCTTGCAGCAGATGCTGTCTGATCTACAGCATTTTTGCAAGTTCCGAGCTATCTGATTATCTGCCACCTGTTCCTGTGACCCGGCTTTTCTTCACCCTGCTCTGATCTCTGCCTGCACTGACCGTAGCTTCCACGACCACTCTTCTGCCTGCTTCCTTGTACCTCAGAACCTGCATGTTGCCGACCCAGCCTGTACCCGACCATTTTTTGCCTGATCCTTCTGTACTGCACCGCCCGCCAGTTGCCGACCCGGACTGTACTACTACTCTTCAGCCTGCACGAGCTCCAGCGGACACCTACCAGTCACCAGAGACTTGTCCAGCCCTCGTGCACCCCTGTGCTCCAGAGTTTCCTGTCGGCACTACCAGGGACTCTAGAACCAGGGCCGCAAGAGAGGTTACCCCTGCATAAGCCAGACTCCATCACCAGGTACGTGACATATGGACTGGTTAGATACCCGGCCATATCAGTGAGCAATGCTGTGTGGGGTTAAGTTGAAAAATGTCTGTTTTAGTCCAGTGGTTAAGTGGGTATTGGTGGACCATGAAATTATAGATCATTGATGTGTAGTGTGGTAATATTTAATCAGATCGCCCACCTTCCCCCAGCCATACTTAATATTTTGTACATCATAGCCTCAGAGTCAAATTATACCTCCTCCTGACCCCCAGGCATAACTCAAAAATAGAATGGTCTATTGCCTTCATTGATCCGTTTACCCTTTTGACAATGGTCAAAAGGGTCAGGACTGTGTTTATTAGCTTTAGCTGTGTTCTTTTACAGGGGCATCATCACTGCAGTCACATTTGCATAGAAAAAAGTTTGTGCTTCTGTCTTTAGTTCAGTTAATTTTATGTCAGTTTACATTAGTTTACATAAGTGTACATCCATTTATGTAAAAAAAACAGAAAATTATTAAACTTCCTCCCACCTTCTTCTCTTCATACAGAAGATCTTGTACCAATTTCATCTGGGGGAAAATGCGACCTAGACTGGGCTATGAAAGACTAACTATGCCTAAACTGAAAGGAGGGATGGGCCTACCAGACATCTTTAAATACCACAGAGCTTGTAACCTGGCAAGGGTAATAGACTGGAATATCCATCCAGAAGTTAAGGACTGGGTTCAACTTGAACACGCCTTTTCTTCCTTACACTTGCGTCAACTCCCTTGGACAGATCCGGACCACATTCCATCAACTTGCAGAACCCATCCCTTAATAGACCACACGCTTCACATCTTCAAAGAAGCTTGCTTCAAACATAAGATCTCATCTTCACTAAGCACACTCACCCCCATTTGCCATAACCCAAACTTTCCCTCAGGTCTATCTGACTCCTTCCTCACCAGTGTCTGGCCACACTCTGAAATCAGAGCGGAGAATTTCTTTGACAAAAGGAACTTTATGACCCTACCATCGCTCTCTTACTGTATGACAAACCATATGTTTCCCTTCTGGTCTTATGCCCAAATCCGTTACTTCCTAAGCAATGCTAAATTACTCCCAGCTTGGTCCCGCCAATGCACGCTGTTTGAAGCGATATGTTGTAAACAAGAACCGCAAAGATATTTAATCTCTAATGCCTATGCAATACTATTCTCGGACCATAATCCCAAAGCTAACAAAACGAGCCTTAAGAGGGAACAAGAATTATCCTTAGACCTCTCAGAGGAGGAATGGAAACCGATATACACACACATTCACAAGGGAACAATCAATGTCTCCACACAGGAAAATGCATTTAATATCCTCTCCAGATGGTACAGGACCCCCCTCAGGTTACACAAGATTTATCCATCAGTGTCGTCCACATGTTGGCGATGCAAGGGAGCCGAGGGCTCATTTTTACATATATGGTGGCAGTGCCCATTGATTCAACCCTTCTGGAAGGAGGTACACCACCTTACCACTCAAATAATGAACTTTACTTTAGATTACTCCCCAGCACAATTCCTGCTACATCACTCATCAATACCCGGGAAAACTTACTGTCGCTCCCTAGCCATGCATATGGTTAATGCAGCAAAAATGTGTATCCCATTCCGTTGGCGAGATTCCAACCCCCCTACAATAACAGAATGGCTCCAACGTATAAAAAAATTACTGAAGTGGAAGAACTTGGCAAGGGAAACTCAGTTCAAATTTAACAAACTTTGGTCATGTTGGCACCACTTTGTTACCACAGATGAGTTCTCTCAGCTTCTAACCTAAATTTACCTCCATTATCTAAAACATTCTCAGGAGGATAATGGAATCTTTGCTCCACTTATCCCTATCCCTTGCTCCTCTTTTTCCTATCACACTGGGCACTAACATCCAGCTTTTCTATTACATCTTACACATAAGCTTTTTTATGTACTTGCCATGTAGCTTCCTGACAACCAAATACCCATTTACAAGGGGACTTTTCCCTAGGGCAGAGGCTACTCTTACATTAGGCCTAGGCAGAGATACCCCCTAAATAGCTACTTGCTATCACTAACCAAAATATCTAAACACGCCTCAATGGCCAGCCATTATTCACACCCATATTTACTTAATAGCTAGCTCAAATAAATGTTTTTCTTCTAGGTTTGTTAGGTTTTCTTCACATGCGGTTTATCTACTAAGCTTACTTATGCTCAAAGAAAAAGTATACTGTATGTGTGAAATATATAGAATGTTGAGTTTTCAAACCATATCTTAACTGTTATGCATTTCAATCTCTGTAAAGATTTGTGCTTAAACTGTTGTGTTGATGCAATAAGATTTTCTTCACTTATAAAGACCGTTGTATTCCCTTGCTTCAAATAAAGCTTGGAAAAAAAAAGAAAAGAAAATGATGCAGACCTATTCCATTTACATCTGTTCCCATAGGCATACATCCAGACTGAACGTCAGTGGAAAATTCTTTCCCACTACAGATTCATGTTGCAATGAGAGAAAGTTATTTCAGAGTCCCAATTTCAACTACAGCAGACTGGTAGTCATGAGTGTCACACTTTGTTTTTGTTTTTTTATTTCAAATAATTTTATTCAATTTTAAAGAATTACAATCACAAAGGCAGAACATTACAACAATGAAGATCACAACAGCAAATTCCAGGGATCCGAGGACCACGTTGGCCATTATAGATAAATACAAAGTATGAAGCAAACTAGATAAAGGAGACAAACAAAATCTCACTATGAATCACATGGAATGTTGCACTATAACCCAACTACAGAAAGAGTCCATCAGAACAATGTGTCAACCTGTGGAAACCTGGGTTAGTCGCAGTTAATTAGGTCATGTCATTGTGAAGGCTGGGTGGGGGAAGGGGGAGTGCAATGCACCATTTGAGAGAGAGAGAGAGAGAGAGAGAGAGAGAGGTTTCTGCTACAAACCTACTTTGATATTATCTCTGAATACAAGTGTAGCAATTTGAGGCAAGTAGAAAAAAACCTAGATTGGGACTGAACAAGTGACACAATACAAAGTAAAGCACAAATATGTTTTAATAGGGTTTGATCTCTCATGTGTGATAGAATTCACAGATAAATACCATTCCTCGGGGTGTGGCCTTTTCTCGGTCAAAGATGGGCGTCTAATTCTGTTCTCCTCCACCTCAAGATCCAGCTAGCAGAAGAGCACAGCAATTACACCAGCTTCATCCCCATAAGAAATGGTGAGGATCACCCAGGAGCATGTTGGCTACAAGATCCCGATCCCCACGGGACATGAACTCCCAGCTCAGCGGCAATATACCCGAGCTTTTCCGCACGCAGCAGCCTGCACAAGGAGAAGCCATGCTGTCATCACAGGCCTCTGATCTGAGATCGCAGTCACCAAATAGAAGCGCCACCCAGACACAAGCACCCAGCACTCCATCCTCAGCTCCGACACCAAGTCTCAGCGACCTACAAGCGGTAGCAGCCGACATTAAGCAAACTCTGTCGACGGCCATCACAGACCTGAAGCAGGACATTCTGCATATAGCTACGAGAGTGGATACCATAGAAGCCACTACTAACCGCCATGACACCTCTCTATGCGAGGTCCAACAGGTCACTGATTCTCATGCGATACATTTGAGGGAGTTGAATCGGCACATCGAAGATCTGGATAACCACGGACATCGTAAGAATCTGAGAGTGAGAGGATTGCCTGAATTGGTGGACCACAGTCATATCTCCCAAGCGACAGTCGCGATCTTCAATGACCTGCTGGGAAGGCCACCAGACACTCCTATAGCTATGGATCAAATTCACAGGGTGCTGCGCCCTAGAGGAAGGGACACAGATCCCCCAAGGGATGTAATTTGCTGCCTCAATGGCTTTCCTCTCAAAGAGAACATTTTGAGGAATGCCAGACTTCGCCAACATCTTCTATATCAAAGAACAGAGATCAAGATTTACCAAGATCTATCCAACATAACACTGCATCGTAGGAGGGAGCTCCAACCGCTGCTGGAACAGCTACACTCCAGATCTATAGTGTATAGATGGAAATATCCTTTTGGCCTATCGGCCACTCATCAGGGCCGCACGGCATTGTTAAGCGTGCCGGAGGATCTGGATCATTTCTTTACCACCCTGGATATTCCCCTGGTGGAACTTCCAGACTGGTACAGCAACTTCAGCCTACCACCGCTGAGAAGAGCCATGTCCATGGAAGGGATCAGCGAAGGAAACGCATTTACATCTGACATAGCCGAGCTCACCCCTCATCTTCCTCACCGGCAGGGATAACAGAGTGCCGCAGAATGGCAGCCCATCAGCCTCTCCAGCCCACAGAAGACCTTGTTGCTCTTCCTAAGGTATGATACCTATGCTCTCTCCATCCCAGCCCCACACCTCAGTGCATTTCCCCCCTCACCCCTACACTTAGCCCGTAGCCTTAAAGCTTACATGCCCAGGCTGCTAAGACAGCCCTTAGAGACAATGCCCCTGACCCAGTGGTTCCTACTTGCAGAGGTGTATGAAGCACTCGGACGCAATACTGAACGGCTGGCAGCTCAGACACCGCATGCGAGACAGACACAAATCCTCAATGTGCTGAAGAGACCTTCACCCAGCCGCCACAAACTTAGTGCTCAGTTGCCACCTTATACCTCGCTCACCGCAGACAGATCCCGACTTCAATCACCCGCTGTACATGAACTGGGCTGCAGGACATTTTCACAGATACTGGCAGCGCCTCAACCTTTCCAGAGACACAGCTCAACAAGCGCCCATGCCCCGCTCCTTATCATATGATAAATAAGGACACATGTTTCCCCAACAAACTCATATGGATTACTAGGTGAGCAGATCAATGGTACTAAGAATCCCCTCAGGCATCCAGCCTAGATCTTGAAATCGCCCTCAAACGGCCAGAGAGGGGTTATGCAATGTACTGTCCTAATAACTTTCGGGTCACTTTGAGGTAAGAAGGCACAAAGCAATAACCGACTGCACCCAATATGATATTCTGGGATATGGAGCAGAGGCATGACAGTTGCTCACTGAATCTGTTTTTTTTTTTCTCTCTGTGTTTGGTTTGGTTTGCATATTTCTGTGTTTTAAAATGGCATGAAAAATCTCATGTAAAATTTCACCTATAGCTGGAGTTAAACTGGGCAGGCAATCACTTCGGGCTGGCTGTCTCCAGACACCCGTCAGGTAGTCCGCACAAACTGCCTCAGGCCACCACATACAGGAATGGGTACCTGTTACCCTCGTTAGTTCATTTCTACCTCCCACGGACAACTTCTCCTCCACGGTATCACAGTTCTCGATTAAAAATTTGGTTCGTTTTGTTCTCCGTAAGTTCGGTAACCCCGTTTTCAAAACGCCACTCCTCCTCTTGACTAGGTTCTGGGATAAATACTCAGTTAATTGATTGCTCCCATTGTCCATGGGTAAGGACATACACCACCGGACTCCGTCAAACACGCCTGATGGACTGCCCACAGACCTCTGTCGGTCGGGCTTCACTAACGGACGGG
>BLSH010122268.1:65751-85571 GCA_018402905.1 Glandirana rugosa | reverse complement strand
CCTCCATCAATGTGCATTCCCTCACCACCTCCATGAATGAGCCTTCCCTATTCACCTCCATCAATGAGCCCCCCTCCTCCACCTCCATCAATGAGCCTTCCCTCCCCACCTCCATCAATGAGCCTTCCCTCCCCACCTCCATCAATGAGCCTTCCCTCCCCACCTTCAACAATCAGCCCCCCCCTCCCCTACAGTGAGTCAGGACTCTGTGCAGGTCAGTCAAGTTCCTCCACCCAAAACTCGCTCATCCATGTCTTTATGGACCTTGCTTTGCGCACTGGTCCAAATCGTTTGGTGGAGGGGGGAATTATGATGTGGGATCGTTTTTCAGGGGTTGGGCTTGGCCCCTTAGTTCCAGTGAAGGGAACTCTTAAGGTGTCAGCATACCAAGACATTTTGGACAATTTCATGCTCCCAACTTTGTGGGAAGAGTTTGGGGATGTTCCTGTTCCGACATGACTGCACACCAGTGCACAAAACAAGGTCCATAAAGACATGGATGAGCGAGTTTGGGGTGGAGGAACTTGACTGTCCTACATAGAGTCCTGACCCCAACCCGGTAGAACACGATTGGGATGAATTAGAGCGGGCACTGCGAGCCAGGCCTTCTCATCCAACATCAGTGCCTGATCTCATAAATGCGCTTCTGGAAGAATGGTCAAACATTCCCATAGACACTCCTAAACCTTGTGGACAGCCTTCTCAGAAGAGGTGCAGCTGTCATAGCTGCAAAGGGTGGGCCAACTCAAAACTGAACCCTGCGGACCAAGACTGGGATGCCATTAAAGTTCATGTGCGTTATTTGATTTTGAAATTATCAATAAAATCTTTTCCATAATAATAATAATAATAATAAAAAAAAAAAAAAAAAAAAGGTTTATGTGCGTGTAAAGGCAGGCGTCCCAATACTTTTGACAATATAGAGTATGTCCAGAAAAATCTCCTTATGGACACATTTTTATATAAATAAAAATACAATTTTTCTAAGCAGAAACATGTCTTGCTCCCGGCGTATTGTTTATAACACTGAATAATTCCACAATCATGAATTATAAATCTGGCCTTATAAAACAAATCCGCACGCGGCTTGTGACATTCACAGTGGAAGGAAGGAGATTGCCATTCTGCACGCCAATCACACATGTAGAGAAGGGTCTCCACAATTCACCGAGTGCCGCAGACTGTTGGCACCCCATTTACAAGAAAGGAAATTAGAATTTGCTTTCACAATGCTGCAAATGGTCTCTTCTCTATTCCGCGCCCGCCAAGCCATGCTATTAGCAGAAAGTGCCAATTTGTGCTGTACGCCGCGCACAGCTGCAGGCAGACGTGGCTCGCCGTAGCGCTGCATTCAAACGCCGGTCACAACGGCACAAAACACAGCCTTGATGCTACAGAAGCTTCCCAGGATGAGCAAAGAGAAAACACAATTACGCATCCTGACCTTTGTCCTTCGCGTGCAGAGTTTAGTACGACTGAACGTTTCGTGACAATTTAATACCTACGAGTCAATTCTACTGTCAGAGAAGAGGGAATCTCGGGAAGTGGAGACAATTAGAGACCCAGAATAGTACAGATTTCTCCACACTTCATTACAGTCAGGAATAACACAATGGAAATAACTAATGTCACCTAAGGCAAATAGCCCGGGTACCGAAATGTTCTCGCTATAAAGTTTATATTTTCTTCCATTTCACAATGTACTAAACTATATTTAATAGCAGCCTGACTAGTTGTTGAGAAACTATAAACCGGTAATTAGATATCTACAAGCTGCAACCGACTGGAATAAAAATCATAAATCACAGCCCAGCACAAACTGCAGTACAATAGGTGGCGCCACCCATAGTAATAGGTGCGTTTTGTAGTGAGTTTTTAGCTAGGGGAGGCAAAATTTAGTCAGGCCTCACTGTAAGTGCAGGCCTGAATGTTTTGATCTGAGCTAGGGAGTGGCTGGGGACAGAAGGAAGGAACGCCCCTTGGAGTCTCCTCCTCCTTGAGCAGAGAAGGTTCTGGAGAGGGGGGTGTCACTTCCTAATGTAAGACAAGGGGCCATAACCAATCTACAGTCTGGACTGGCAGGAGGAAGACCTCCTTAACCACTTCAGCCCAGGAAGGTTTTCCCACCTTAGGACCAGAGCACTGCGTCGCTTTAACTGACAATTGCGCGGTCATGTGACGTTGTACCCAAACAAAATTTGCGTCCTTTTGTTCCCACAAATAGAGCGTTCTTTTAGTGGTATTTGATCCCCTCTGCGTCATTTCTGATCGCCGCTATAAACAAAAAAATAACGACAATTTTGCAAAAAAACTATTTTTCTTACTTTTTGCTAAAATACAAATACAAAAAAAAAATAAAAAATTTTTTTTCATCGGTTTTGGTCGATTTATATTCTTCCTCATATTTTTGGTAGAAAAAAAATTGCAATCGGCGCTTATTGATTGGTTTGCACAAAAGTTGCCGCATTTACGAATGATGAGAATTAATTTCTGGGGTTTTTATTTTTTTTATATTTTACTAGTAATGGCGGCGATCTGCGATTTTTAGCGGTACTGCGATATTGTGGTGGACATGTCGGACCATTTTGACACTTTTTTGGGACCATTGGCATTTATACAGCGATCAGTGCTATGAAAATGCACTGATTACTGTGTAAATGCCATTGGCAGTGAAGGGGTTAACCTAGAGGGGGGCGCTCTAAGGGTTAACTGTGTTCCCTCAGTGTGTTCCAACTGTATGGGGGCTGGGCTGGCAGGGGGAGGGGAGTGATCATGGCTCCCATATACAGGAAGCCTGTGATCACAGCCCTTCCTCCTCTGTCAGAATGGAGATCCGTGTTTACATACACCGACTTCCGTTCTCTCACTGCGAGAGAGCCATCGTGAGTAGCCAGTGGAGATCGAGTCCGCCCTACCCGCTCCCTGGCCCCCGAAACACATTGAGCGCGCGACCGCGCCTCTGGCGGCGCGCGTGCGCACGCTCACAATACTCATTATCAGATGACGGCGTTTCACAATAACGAACCACTTTGCCGCCGTCAAGCCACAACGCGTGGTCGGCAAGTGGTTAAATACAGCAGTCTGCCAGCAGGGGGAGGAGAAGTCGGGAGTGGAAGTCTGAAGATGTAGCAGAGATAGGGTTGCCACATCATCCATTTAATCCAGGACACATTAATTACACAGGTTGTTCTGTGGCTGATTAAAGTGGTAATTAAACTCACTTGGTGACTTATCTGCATTAAATTGGCCTCAGAACAACCTGTGTAATTCATATGTGTCCTGGATTAAAGGGATGATGTAGCAACCCTAAGCAGAGGTGCGGTGGAGGCCTCTACCCAAGAGGGAGCCCCCAATCTGGGAGGGGTGTGACCAGGAGGCCTGGAGGTTTGGGTGCAGCCAGGAGTGGTGGTGATTCCTGGAGTCACACAAGGAAACAGGAGAGCAGCAGAGGTGCTACTGAGAGACTTTAAAGTGATCCACTGCAGTCAGTGAATGACAGACCCTGGGAGCTGGAAGAGAAATGTTGGAACAGTCTGGGAGAGGAATAGTGGACAGTCTGTGGAAGCCTTGGGAGCCAGTTAGGGAAAGGAGTGTCAACTGTGAGGAAGGCAGGTCGGTGGGACACAGAAGAGGGATGGACTGGGAGTTATAGTCCATCAAAGGCCTGGCTAGCACCAACGTACTAAGCTACACTTTGAGGAGTCCAAGACCCTGGCCTGTAACGGGCGGTCCGGAGGCCCTGCTGACAGTTTGCAGGCCTCACCATGTGCTAGCTGCGGTGAAGAGAAAGGAGTTGAGTGAGCCTGATAAATTTCCCTTCAGTTCAGGAACTAAGTGATGTGCAGGAGAGAAGTGAAGGAGAAATAGTCTGAAGAAGAGATGTGCTGGAGGAAGTAAAGTGTATATGCGGTTATGTATATAGGAGGTCCCATATCCAATTTTTTGGGCATCCCACTGTCACCCCTTTTCCCCATCCAAGTTAAATCCCCTAAATAAAACAAACAAAAGCAAGAACCGGCCTATTCAGTGACTTCGGATGTGTGAGATATGATGGGATTGAGAGCAGCTATAAGGTGAACCACTACTACCAGCCACTCCCAAGGGAGCACATGGCTACAAACAGAGCAGAGCTCTGGGGAAGGATAAAGAAAAATGTCTGTTGCATTGAAGGTCCCAATGAGCACAGTGACCTCCATCATCTGTACATGGAAGAAGTTTGGAACCACCAGGACTCTTCCTAGAGCGGGCCGCCCGGCTAAATTGAGCAATCAGGGGAGAAGGTCAGGAAGGTGACCAAGAACCTGATAATCACTCTGACAGAGCTCCAGCGTTCCTCTGTGGAGAGAGGAGAACCTTCCAGAAGAACCACCATCTCTGCAGCACTCCACCAATCAGGCCTGTATGGTAGGGTGCACAGACGGAAGCCTCTTCTCAGTAAAAGGCACATGACAGCTCCCCTGGAGTTTCCCAAAAGGCACCTGAAGGACTCTCAAACCATGAGAAACAAAATTCTCTGGTCTGATGAATCAAAGATTGAACTCTTTGGCCTGAATGGCAAGCGTCATGTCTGGAGGAAACCAGGCACTGCTCATCACCTGGCCAATACCATCCTTACAGTGAAGCATGGTGGTGGCGGCATCATGCTGTGGAGATGTTTTTCAACGGCAGGAACTGGGAGACTAGTCAGGATCAAGAGAAGGATGAATGCAGCAATGTACAGAGACATCCTTGATGAAAACCTGCTCCAGAGCACTCTGGACCTCAGACTGGGGCGGAGATTCATCTTCCAAGAGGACAAAGACCCTAAGCACACAGCCAAGATAACAAAGGAGTGGCTACAGGACAACTCTGTGAATGTCCTTGAGTGGCCCAGCAGGAGCCCAGAATTGAACCTTATTGAACATCTCTGAAGATAAAGTATAGACAAAGACTCACCGAAGCTCTACCTCGTGCTTAACCACTTCCCGACCGCCGTATGCAAAATGACGGCCGGGAAGTGGCTTAGTTATCCTGACTGGACGTCATATGACGTCCTCAGGATAACAAGCCACCGCGCGCCCAGGGGGGGCGTGCATCGCGGCGATCGGTGGTGTGGGAGGTCAGTCTGACCCCCCGCAATACCGATCTCGGTAAAGCGCTTCGATCCGAAGCACTTTACCATGTGACCAGCCGTGACCAATCACGGCTGGTCACAGTGTAACACAGGAAAGCCGTTTATCGGCTTTCCTGTACTCAGGTCTGCAGACCTGAGGAGTAGAGAGCCGATCGGCTGCATCCCTGACAGGGAGGGTTTGTGCTGATGATTTATCAGCACAGCCCTCCCTCGGATCGCCACCCTAGACCACCAGGGAGCCTGCCCAGGGACCACCAGGGATGTGCCCACCCAGTACCACCAGGGAGCTGACCAGGGACCACCAGGGAGCTGATCTGGACCACCAGGGAGACCCCCCTAGACCTGCAGGTAAGTGACATAGTGCCCAGTGTGGATGGCACTCAGTGCCACCTTCAGATGCCACCCTAGACCACCAGGGAATGAGCCCCTATCAGTGTATATGCCCACCAGTGCCCCTATCAGTGCCCACCAGTGCCCCTATCAATGCATACCAGTGCTGCATATCAGTGCCCACCATTGCCACCTTCCAGTGCCCACCTATCAGTGCCCATCAGTGCCACCTATCAGTGCCCAGTGCCGCCTATGAGTCCCAATCAGTGCTGTCTATGAATGCCCATCAGTGCCGCTTAGCAGTGTCCGTCAGTGCTGCATATCAGTGCTCATCAGTGCTGTATATCAGTGCCACCTCTCAGTACCTGTCAGTGCTGCTTATCAGTGCCGCCTAACAGTGCTCATCCTCGCTGCATATAAGTGCCTCATCATCAGTGCCACCTCATCAATGCCTCCTTATCAGTGCCAATCAGTACTGCCACATCAGTGCCCGTCAGTGTAGCCTCATCAGTGCCCACCAGTGATGGAGAAAATTTACTTATTTACAAAGTTTTGTGACAAAAATAGAGAATTTTTTTTTTTTTTCCAAATTTTCAGTCTTTTTTTATTTGTAGCGCAAAAAATAAAAACCGCAGGGGTGATCAAATACCACCAAAAGAAAGCTCTATTTGTGGGAACAAAATGATAAAAAATCTGTTTGGGTACAGCGTCGCACGACCGCTCAATTGTCATTCAAAGCGCAACAGCACTGAAAACTGAAAATTGGTCTGGTAGTAAAGTGTTCTAAGTGCATCGTATTGAAGTGGTTAAAGAATAATGGGCTGAGTATTGGTGCTCAGGCCAGGGCCGGATTAAGAGCATCATGGGCTTGCTGCTGAGGATTTTGGTTGGGCCTTTTTATGGAAATAAATAAAATGAAAATGCAAACAATTTTTTGTTAAAACAACTGAAATATGCTGCCATAATTTACATATCAATGATGTGTACACTGCATACAGAGCAGGGCGGGGCAGTATTAGTGACTCACACCACTGGGCTGGGCCTATCTTAAGGAAGGAGCCTAGAGCTGCAGCCCCAATAGCCCCTATGTTAATCCGGCCCTGGCTCAGGCTTGTTGTGTCCCACATGCAGCAGCTTGGAAGAAAAAATGCCGGCAACTCGAATGCTTCTTCTGTTGAATCTTTATTTGGCACAAACAGCAATGCTACATCTCTGGAGAGAAACCTGAAAATGGCTGTGCACCGACAGTCCCCATCCAACTTGATGGAGCTTGAGAGGTCCTGCAAAGAGGAATGGGAGAAACTGCCCAAAAAATAGGTGTGCCAAGCTTGTAGCATCATAACTCAAAGACTTGAGGCTGTAATTGGTGCCAAAGGCTCTTCAGCAAAGTATTGAGCAAAGGCCGTGAATACTTACTGTATGTACATGGGTTTTTTTTTTTTTTTTTTAATACATTTGCAAAGATTGAAAACAAACTTCCTTCACGTTGTCATTATGGGGGATTGTTTGTAGAATTTTGAGGGAAAATAATGAATTGAATCCATTTTGGAATAAGGCTGTAAAATACAAAATATGGAAAAATTGAAACGACGTGAATACTTTCCAGATGCATTGTAAAGGCCCACATACACGGTCCGATTGTTGGCCAACAATGGTCGTCCAACAGCCTGTTGGCCGATAATCCGATCGTGTGTACGCACGATTCTACAGCCGATTTCCAATTGTCGTCCAACAGAAGATGGATGACGAGACTAGAAAACGTGTGTTGGCCAACAAGGCGTTGTTGGCTCGTGTGTACAGAAGTTGGGCCAACAAAAAAGTTGGAAGTGCAAACACGCATGCTTGGAATCCAGGAGATGTTCGGTCGTGTAACCTGTGTTCCTAATTCACGAATCACATTCACCTGAACTTCCTCGTTATACGCTCGGAACACGTCACTACGCTCCGCTTTGTTGGCCGATTACTTGCTTCACGTTGGTAAGCTAGACCAAACCGCCGTCGCCTAATATGGGCAAAAGTTGGACGTTCGGTTGCCCAACAATCTACGCGTGTCTACGAGGCTTAAGGCTTTCATTGGGGTGTATTTATTTTTGCCACATGGCCCTGAATAAATTTGTTAGCAAAAATACTTTTTGTGTGCAAATGAACAAATCTTGGTTGCAATCAACGGCCCGCGTTTGTGGGAATATTTTGTAGTATAGCGTCCCATAGAAAATGTGGATTCTTGAAGGAAAGTAAAGGTTTTCAGAGAAATCTGTTGGGGTGTGCTAATTTATGCTGAGCAATAAATAATGATTTAGCATCATAATGATAAATGTAAGAATTACGAATGTAATTGAACTCGTTATAAGTGAAGGTTAATGCATTAAAGCAGGGGTGTCAAACTCAATTTCATTGCGGGCCACATGAGAATTGTGGTTGCCCTCAAAGGGCTGGTTGTACCTGTAAGACTCCTGTCCAAAGAGCCCCCCCCACATCAGATGTCAAGAAGCCACCCACCATCAGAAGTCAAGAGTCCCCCACCTTCCTTTACATCACAGTACACCCCCTTACCTCATGCTTTTGCCAGGAAGAAGCTAGGGTCAGAGCTGGGAAGCAGAAAGTGCAGGGTCTGGAGGAGGACCAGAGGAGCTGAATGCTGAGATAAGGGAAGGCAGAGATGAGGGGGTGCTGCAATTGTACAAAGTGGCGCAGAATCTGTAGGAGGAGTTCTGTCCTCTTCTCTGCTGCTGACTGCTGAGACGGGGGGGGGGGGGGGCAGAGACAAGACCCTCTGAGGCTGCATGGAGAAGTGCAAGATCTATAGGAGGAGTTCTGCACTCCTCTCTGCTGCCAACTGCTGAGACAAGGTGAGGGCAGAAATGAGGGGGTTGGTGTAGCTGCAGGAGAGGTGGGAGGGCCACATGAAATGGCCTGGAGGGCCAGATTCGGCCCTGGGGCCTTGTGTTTGAC
Source organism: Glandirana rugosa (assembly GCA_018402905.1). Classification (NCBI taxonomy): domain Eukaryota; kingdom Metazoa; phylum Chordata; class Amphibia; order Anura; family Ranidae; genus Glandirana; species Glandirana rugosa. Next base: position 77,176 of record BLSH010122268.1, on the reverse strand, counting down.
ACATGTGCATTAAAGGAATCACGAAAAGTAAAAAAGAAAAAAAAAAACAACAAGAACGTCCATTCTCCGGCACTGGTTTTGTACTCCCACCTCAATTATTATGATGGGATTTCATTGTCACATTAGACAAATGTGCTGAGCTCGGTCCCCGGGGAAGGCGCTATGGGAAAGCAATGAAACCTCCGATACGCTGGGAGTATTTTTAGCTTATTACAAAAAAAAAAAAGAAAAAATGCACAAAACCTCTCCTGCCTTCTCCTGGCCGCGTCTGACTATTTTGGATTCGAATTGGACGTCTCCTTCTTCTTTTATGAGCTTTATTTCAACTTCTCTCCTTTTCATCTGCGGCTCGGGTTCACCGCCTGAGATGCCGCAGAAATCACGGATTACTTCTTCCTCATTTCACACAAATGAACAGCCTGAAGGGGACTCAATCTCCACCGCGCTAAACGCTCCAAGGTTGGAAGTCGCGAGATTCCTCGATTTTTAATTGTTTGACAAGTGTAGGCGACGTCCTGGTGAGAGGCGGAGATCGGGATAAAAATACGACGGAAGCAGTTTTTCTACATGGAGATTAGCATGTTAACCTCTTGCTACCCACATAGCGCATATGTGCGGCTGCTAAGAGGGCGGGCTTTAATGACCATACGCCGCAGGTATGTGTCCATGGACGGCCGAGGTTTCTGTACACAACATGCTCCCAGTACATCGATTGAGCTGTCATGGATAGCTCCCAGCCTATAGTAATAGTTACATTGTTACATACACTATATTACCAAAAGTTTTGGGACACCTGCCTTTACACACACATGGTTTTTTACTTCAGTAGGCTCACCCCCAACACTTTTTTGGTCTTACCAGATCTCCAGAAGGTTGAAAAAAATACTACTGCTAGGTGAGGGCCTCTTATTATACACTATATTACCAAGAGTATTGGGACGCCTGCCTATACACACACACATTAACTTTAATGGCATCCCAGTCTTAGTCCGTAGGGTTCAATATTGAGTTGGCCCTCCCTTTGCAGCTATAACAGCTTCACCTCTTCTGGGAAGGCCGTCCACAAGGTTTAGGAGTGTCTATGGGAATGTTTGACCATTCTTCCAGAAGAGCATTTGTGAGGCGAGGCACTGATGTTTGATGAGAAGGTCTGGCTTGCAGACTCCGATCTAATTCATCCCAATTGTGTTCTATCAGGTTGAGGTCAGGACTCTGTGCAGGCCAGTCAAGTTCCTCCACCCCAAACTCACTCATCCATGTCTTTATGGACCTTGCTTTGTGCAGTCGTCCAAATCATTTGGTGGAGGGGGGGTTATGGTGTGGGGTTGTTTTTCAGGGGTTGGGCTTGGCCCCTTAGTTCCAGTGAAGGGAACTCTTAAGGCATCAGCATACCAAGACATTTTGGACAATTTCATGCTCCCAACTTTGTGGGAACAGTTTGGGGAAGGCCAGGTTTAGGAGTGTCTATGGGAATGCTCGACCATTGTTTCAGAAGCACATTTTTGAGGTCAGGCAGAGCTCACAAATGCGTTCTGACTCCTCTCTAATTCATCCCAAAGGTGTTCTATCGGGTTGAGGTCAGGACTCTGTGCAGGCCAGTCAAGTTCCTCCACCCCAAACTCGCTCATCCATGTCTTTATGGACCTTGCTTTGTGCACTGGTGCGCAGTCATGTTGGAACAGGAAGGGGCCATCCTAGGGTTGCCACCTCATCCCTTTAAAACCGAACACATATTAATTACACAGGTTGTTCTGTGGCTGATTAAGGTAGTAATTAAACTCATTTGGTTTCTTATCTGCATTAAATTAGCCTCAGAACAACCTGTGTAATTCATGTGTGTTTGGGTTTAAGAGCCGGTTCACACTGAGGCGATCCGACTTCATGCACGACTTTGCAGACGACTTCAGCGCGACTTCAGCGCGACTTTGGGCAATTTATAGCGCGACTTACAACACGACTTCATGCCAGGCGACTTTGCTGTGGCCAATCAGAGAAGGGAGGGAGGGGGCTGCCTAAAATAAATTCTATTCTTTTCACTGTGAAGTCGCTTCTTTTTAGATGGGGGATCCGACTTGGAGGCGACTTCCATTGATTTCTATGGGCACAAGTCGGATAGAAGTCGCCTCAAAGTAGTACAAGAACCTTTTCTGAAGTCGGAGCGACTTCAGTAGTGTACATTTAGACCGCTTCCATTCACTTCTATGGGATTTCACTTTGCAAGCGACTTGGGGCGACTTGGAGCGGCACAAGTCGCCTCCCAAGTCGCTGTAGTGTGAACCAGCTCTAAAAGGGAAGAGGTGGCAACCCTAGGCCATCCCCAAACTGTTCCCACAAAGTTGGGAGCATGAAATTGTCCAAAATATCTTGGTAGGGATGAAGGCCGTCCACAAGGTTTAGGAGTGTCTATGGGAAAGTTTGACCGTTCTTCCAGAGGGGCATTTGTGAGGCCAGGCGCTGATGTTTGATGAGAAGGCCTGGCTTGCAGTCTCCGCTCTAATTCATCCCAATTGTGTTCTATCAGGTTGAGGTCAGGACTCTGTGCAGGCCAGTCATGTTCCTCCACCCCAAACTCGCACATCCATGTCTTTATGGACTTTGCTTTGTGCATTGGTCCAAATCATTTGGTGAATGGGGGATTATGGTGTGGGGTTGTTTTTCAGGGGTTGGGCTTGGCCCCTTAGTTCCAGTGAAGGGAAATCTTAAGGTGTCAGCATACCAAGACATGTTGGACAATTTCATGCTCCCAACTTTGTGGGAAGAGTTTGGGGGTGGTCCCTTCCTGTTCCAACACGACTGCGCACCACTGCACAAAGCAAGGTCCATAAAAACACGGATGAGAGAGTTTGGGGTGGGGGAACCTGACTGGCCTGCACAGAGTCCTGACCTCAACCTGATAGAACACCTTTGGGATAAATTAGAGAGGAGCCAGAACGCATTTGTGAGGTCTGCCTTACCTCACAAATGTGCTTCTGGAAGAATAGTCAAACATTCCCATAGACACTCCTAAACCTTGTGGACAGCCTTCCCAGAAGAGGTGAAGCTGTTATAGCTGCAAAGGGTGGGCCAACCCAATATTGAACCCTACAGACTAGGACTGGGATGCAATTAAAGTTCATGTGCGTGTAAAGGCAGGTGTCCCAATACTTTTGGTAATATAGTGTAGCTAGCCAGGTTGAAAAAAAGACACAAGTTCATCCAGTTCAACCAATAGAAAACAAACTAATAGAAAACCTCCATATGTACAATTCTATAACCACAGAGGTATTCAGAATCCAGAGGAAGACAATAAAGAATGATCCAATTTGCTCAGGTGGGGGAAAAAAAAAATTCCTGCCGGATCCACCAGGGGGCAGTGGGATATTTCCTGGATCCTGGACTCCTGGTATTATTATAAATATTAGTAATAATTGGGAAATTTAGGATTGGGATTGAGTTAGCAATGATTGGGTGCTGGCAGGACTATCAGTGACCCTTTTGTTAATGTAATTTTTATTGTTTTCCATAAATGTACAAAATAATATAATCAAACAGAAAATAAAATATAAATCATAATAAAGTTGCAAAGAAAAAGCTATGATAATGATAATAAGCAATCGAATGGTACAAATATCAATATGTGTTCTTTATAATGTTTCAAAAGAATCGAGTACCGAAATACTCTCTGGTTTTTAGAGAAATAAGTGACCCTTTTAACCACTTCAGCCCCGGAAGGATTTCCCACTTTAGGACCAGAGCACTTTTTGCGATTCGGCACTGCGTCGCTTTAACTGACAATTGCGCGGTCGTGCGGCGTTGTACCCAAGTGAAATTTGCGTCCTTTTTTCCCCACAAATTGAGCTTTCTTTTGGTGATATTTGATCTCCTCTGCGTCGTTTCTGATTGCCGCTATAAACAAAAGAAGAGCGACCATTTTGCAAAAAAAAACAAATTTATTACTTTTTGATAAAATACAAATCCAAAAAAAAAAATATAAAAAAACATTTTTTTCCAACTGATTTATATTCTTCCTCATATTTTTGGTAAAAAAAAATCGCAATCGGCGTTTATTGATTGGTTTGCGCAAAAGTTGCCACGTTTACGGATGATGAGAATTCATTTCTGGGGTTTTTATTTTGTTTTATTTTTTACTAGCAATGGCGGCGATCTGCGATTTTTAGCGGTACTGCGATATTGCAGTGGACATGTCGGACCATTTTAACACTTTTTTGGGACATTGGGCTATAAAAATGCACTGATTACTGTGTAAATGCCATTGGCAGTGAAGGGGTTAACCTGCAGGGGGCGCTCTAAGGGTTAACTGTGTTCCCTGGGCGTTCTAACTGTGTGTGGGCTGCCCTGGCTGGGGAAAGGGGATGATCACGGCTTCCATATACAGGAAGGCTGTGATCATCGCCCTTCCCCCTTCAACAGAACAGAGATCCGTGTTTACATACACGGACCTCCGTTCTTTCAGTGCGGGGGAGCCATCGCGGGTAGCCGGCGGCGATCGAGTCCGCCCTATCCGCACCCTGGCCCCCCACAACACAGTGAGCGTGCGAGCGCGCCTCTGGCGGCCCGCGGTCACAATGCTAGTTATCTAGTCCTGTGACGGCGGTTCGCGATAACAAGCCACCTTGCCGCCGTCATGCTGCGGCGGGCGGTCGGCAAGTGGTTAAGGTAATATCTGGCTTTGCAAAGGCAAAGTGGATTTATATCCTTTGTGGCTATTATAGAATATTGTATATGTGAATGTAAATGCCTGTGCTTGGAGTTCAGCTTTAACCCCCTTCACGCCGAAGGGTAAAACAAATCTTAATGCCTAAGCACAATTTTGCAACTTTGCCATGCGTTAGTAAAACCATTGATATCATCGCACCGACTTTGTGCATCCAGGTGGATTATATCTCGTTTTTTTCAGGACAAATTGGGCTTTCATTTGGTGGTAAATAGATATGGATATCTCCTGATTGTTTTTTTTTTTTTTATTATCAAAGTAAAGCTGTCCCCAAATAGTAAAACAAAATATATATTTTCTTAAACAAAAATTTAATTTGTTACTACCGTAACCGACCACCAAAGAACAACCCAAAATAAATTCTCCCGCTCCTGGCGATCGCAGCGATACCACATATGTGTATGTTAGTTGCTGTTTGTACCCGAGACAATTTTGCTTTTTTTTTTTTTTTTTTTTCTACCTAAAACACACTGATACTAATTTAAAAAAATGTTTAAAAAAATAAAAATAAAAAATTCTGCCCAAAATATACTGATCATGACCCTGACCTTGACCTTTGACCCTTCCTTGATCCAAACACTAACCCTGGCGCTGTCCTAGAATAAACCTTGATCTAGCTATTTTTTCTTTATTTTTTCTTAATTTTTTTTATTATTATTATTATTTTTTTTTTTTTACACACCGTTGTTTCTCTATTTCTCTGCAAGGATACAATGTATCTTTCCTCTCCATTCACAGAGAGGAAAACACAGGGGCGGGCTTTACAGAGACTGATCATAGCCAATCAGATGTTAAAACAGCGATCAGGTGACCTGGAACTAGGAGTTCCCATCATTAGTACAGGACCTGGGGCTCCCAGTGAGACCCCGGGCCTCTGTGCTAGGAGCAAGCTGTGCGGCACGCTCCCAGTTTTCGGAACCACGTGACCGCCGTAATCGGTCATGTGACCTTAAGCCGCGTCCGCGGTCATAAGCCTCTTAAAGGGCCGGGAGGTTACAGTACAGGATTATCTGAGGCTGGAACGGTCCCGATGAAGGGTGTTATCCTGCGAAACGCGTAGACCAAAATAGACCTTATTATATTCTCCAATGCATTGTATTGTATTTTATTGTTTCTTTTCTACAAATAGCCCCACCCCCGGGCGATTTTTAATATGACGTTCTGAAATTAACCCCTTCAATACCAGGCACTTTCACCCCCTTCCTGCCTAGTCCAATGTTCTGCTTTCAGCGCTGTCACAGTTTGAATGACAATTGCGCGGTCATCCAACACTGAACCCATATGACATTTTTATCATTTTTTTTCACACAAATAGAGATTTCTTTTGGTGGTATTTAATCACCACTGGCTTTTTTATTTTTTGTTAAATAAACAAAAAAGGGCCAACAATGTTGAAAAAAAAAAGACGTTTTTCTTCGTAATAAATAATCTTTCTTCATAGATTTGGGCCAAATTGTATTCTGCTACATTTCTTTGGTGAAAATAACACAAATCACACCTCTTCCTCTTAAGACCTCCTGCCCTCTAGCTCCCTCGTCACCTCCTCCTCTGCTCATCTCCAGGACTTTTCCAGAGTCTCTCCAATCCTATGGAACTCCTTACCCCAACCTGTCCGGTTATCTCTTACTCTATTAGCTTTTAGAGGATCCCTGAAAACCCCCCTCTTCAGAGAAGCCAATCCTACCCACACCTAACAAATGCATTTTCATTTTTCTTCATCAGTTCATTGTCCACAGTTATTACGTTTTGTTTCACTTGACCCTTCCTTCTAGATTGTAAGCTCTAAGGAGCAGGGTCCTCTGATTCCTCCTGTATTGAATCGTATTGTAATTGCACTGTCCGCCCTCATATTGTGAAGCGCTGCGCAAACTGTTGGCACTATATAAATCCTGTATAATAATAATAATAACACTGAAGAAATTTCTTATGTATGGTCATAATTTACAAGTTAACAAGCTGTTGATTAATTCATTGGCCGTGGATCCTGAGGAAGCAAGTTGTGCTCGAAAACCGTTGATCCCAAATGCCAGACACCATACAAGCCTTTGCTTCCCCCTTTTTCTTTTGAATAGCCAAGGGTCCCTATGTTTTTATAAATTCACTTCTCATTGGATCATTGACGCATTACTGAAGCCACTGGATCAGCATCATAACCCTGTCCACCTTTAGGCAAGCCTTGAAAACCAATTTATTCAGGGAAGCCTATCCCACCTCCACCTAAAAAAAAAAACAACGGGTCACCTCCATCAGACCATTCCCCACAGCTATTACCCTTTTTACCCTTCCCCTTAGGATTGTAAGCTCCATGAGTGGGACCCTCCTTCTGTATTTACTCTCTCCCTTTATATGCACTGGCTGACCACAATAGAGATATATATATACGTTGCAGCTTTGAAGTGGTTTAAAGGGGTTATGGCTGAAGCCGTCAACCACAACCCCAGTATTTTTTTTTCAGCTTGGATAACTTTCTCATATAAGGGATCCAAGTGTCTCATTAGCTGCCGGATCTCTTTTACAAGCAGCGGGAGGGGCCCCCCTCCTGCCACCTGCAGGTGTTTCTTGGGCTTGCCGTTCTTACCGGTGGTATGGTTTGCGTGGCTGGCCAAAAAGGTGAGGATAGACCAAATCGTCTCTCCCCACCTCTATGACCTAGGAGGACCGGAGCAAAGCCCTGATGCCACTTCCGGTCTAGGGTGGAAGTAAACTTTTTTTTTTTTTAAAAAAAAGCAAAAGATCGATTTTTTTTTTTTATTTCTTGCTTTCAAAGGTAGAGGAGAGATTTGGGGTCTTACAGACCCCAGATCTCTCCTTAAAGAGCAGCTGTCATTCCTTATTTGCATTACAGGGGATGTTTGCATTCCTTGTAATAGGAATCAAAGTGATTTAAAAAAAAAAAAAGGACAGCGTAAAATAAATAAATAAATAGGAGAAAAAACGTAAGCGCCCCCATCCCTCCACGCTCGCACGCAGAAGCAAGTGCAAATGTAAGTCACGCATCGCATATGCAAAAGGTGTTCGCACCACTTATGTGAGGTATGGCCATGAACATCAGAGCGAGAGCAATAATTCTAACGCTAGGCCTCCTCTGTAATTCTAAACAGGTAAATGGTACAACATTTTAAACTGTCGCCTATGGAGATTTTTACGTTTTGTAGCTTTTCGCCATTCCTCAAACGTGCGCAATTTTAATTCGTGAAATGTTAGGTATCTATTTATACGGCGTAACATCATCTTTTATATGTTACCAAAAAACTGGGCGCAAATACTGTGTGACATAACAATTTGCAATGATCCCCATTTTATTCTCTAGGGTCCCTGCTAAAAAAAAAAAAAAATAATGTTTGGGGGTTCATTTAACCAACCACTTCACCCCCGGAAGGATTTCCCCCTTTAGGACCAGAGCACTTTATGCGATTCGGCACTGCGCTGCTTTAACTGACAATTGCGCGGTCGTGCGACGTTGTACCCAAACAAAATGGACGCCCTTTTTTCCCACAAGTAGAGCTTTCTTTTGGTGGTATTTGATCCCCTCTGCGTCATTTCTGATCACCGCTATAAACAAAAAAATGAGCAACAATTTTGCAAAAAAAAACAATATTTTTTACTTTTTGCTAAAATACAAATCCAAAAATATATATATATAAAAAAAAATAAAAATGTATTCATCAGTTTTGGCTCATATTTTTGGTAATGCGCAAAAGTTGCTGCGTTTACAAACCATGAGAATTCATTTCTGGCGTTTTTGCAATTTTTTTTATTTACAAGGAATGGCGGCGATCTGCGATTTTTATCAGGACTGCGATATTGCGGCGGACACGTTGGACATTTTTGACACTTTTTTGGGACCAATGACATTTATACAGCGATCAGAAATTTAAGAATCCACTGATTACTGTATAAATGTCATTGGCAGTGAAGGGGTTAACCTGCAGGGGGCAGTGAAGGGGGTAACTGTTCCCTAGGCGGTGTTCTAACTGTGAGGGGGCTGGGCTGCCAGGGGCACCAGAGATCTAACGGATCCCAGTGACAGAGCGGGGAACTGCCGTGTTTACATCGGCGGTTGCCCGTTCGCGGCTCGCCGGTGTAGATCGAGTCCTCCCAAGCCACGGGCACTCCTGCAGAGTCGGCGATTCACGGGACAGAGTCACTCTGCAGCAGTAAATGTACGTGTGGCGCAGTCGGCAAGCGGTTAATAGCAAAAAATACAGACGTTTAGGCCCCATTCACACAGGGAGTATTAAATAAATTATCTGTAACATCGGGCCCGACGTCAGGGAAAAATCGGCGTCAAAAACGCGATTTTGTCGGCATTTTGCATCGGCATTAATGCGCATTAGTGAGCGTCGGCGTCAATAGGCATTTTGTTTAACCACATGCCGACCGGTGTCTGACGGCGACAAAGTGGCTCGATATTGCAAACCGCCGTCATATGACGGCGGCTGCGAAATCCCTCAGTGTTACCACGCGTGCGCCGCCGGAGGCGCACTCACTGTGTTGGGAGGGAGCGGGTAGGGCGGACTCGATCGCTGCCGGCTACCCGCGATGCCCCCCCCCCCCCGCAGTGAAAGAACGGAGGTCAGTGTATGTAAACATGGATCTCCGTTCTGTTAGAGGGGGAAGGGCTGTGATCACAGGTTTCCTGTATATGGAAGCCGTGATCACTCCCCTCCCCCTGCCAGCCCACATACAGTTAGAACACACTTAGGGAACACAGTTAACCCTTAGAGCGCCCCCTCCAGGTTAACCCCTTCACTGCCAATGGCATTTACACAGTAATCAGTGCATTTTTATAGCACTGATCGCTGTATAAATGCCAATGGTCCCAAAAAAGTGTCAAAATGGTCTGAGATGTCCGCTGAAATATCGCAGTACCGCTAAAAATCGCAGATTGCCGCCATTACTATTAAAAAATAAAAATAAATAAAAACCCCAGAAATTAATTCTCATCATTTGTAAATGCGGCAACTTTTGCGCAAACCAATCAATAAACGCCGATTGCGATTTTTTTTTACCAAAAATAAGATGAAGAATATAAATCGGCCAAAACTAATGGAAGAAAATGTTTTTTTAATATTCTTTTTGGATTTGTATTTTAGCAAAAAGTAAGAAATTTATTTTTTATTTTTTGCAAAATTGTCGCTCTTCTTTTGTTTATAGCGGTGATCATAAATGACGCAGAGGGGATCAAATACCACCAAAAGAAAGCTCTATTTGTGGTAAAAAAAGGACGCATATTTAGTTTGGGTACAACGCCGCACGGCCGCGCAATTGTCAGTTAAAGTGACGCAGTGCCGAATGGCAAAAAGTGCTCTGGTCCTAAAGTGGGAAATCCTTCCGTGGCTGAAGTGGTTGAAAAAAACATTCCTCTGCTATCTTTCAACCTGAAAACGCCAGCACTAAAAACGCTGATTAATGCCGCTACGGCATTAATGCGCGTTAGTGAGCGTTTTGCCGGCTCAGCGTCAAAAACGCCATAACGCTACAGCCTCGGAACGCGGTTCTACTTTCAGCTCACTAACGCCGACGCCATCTACAGCTCAAAAACTTCAGCGTTTTTATGGGGCCATTGAATAACATGGAGAGCTGCAAAAAACGCTCAAAAATGCGGCGGTAGAAAACGTCCGTGTGCATGGGTCCTTATATGTAAACAAAAATTGCCAGAACAGGTCTGGTCCTTAAGGGGTTAATGCAAAGCGCTGCGCAAACAATAAAAAAAATCCTGGACAACAATAATAATAGAGAAGCGACTAGCAAAAGAGGTGAGTGATGGCAGCGGACAGACTTTAGGAGTTTCATTACGACACTCGCAGTGCTATGATTAGGAGCCTCGGGTTCTCCCCGGGAAATATAAGAGAAAGGAGACTTTATGTCATGTCAGATCTGAGTGGTCCACCATGATAGAGGCCGACTGAAGAGGTTAAAGGTAAAAAAAAACCGGCAGCAGATAGCGCATCTGAAATTACATTTTTTATCTTTACACAGCCATATTTTTCACATTTTCTGGGGAAGATTCCTCCTATATCACATTCTGCACTCTACAGTGATGACTGCAGACATTTCCATCTGTAAAAGCTGTCCTGACTCAAAGGGCATGCTCCATGAGAACTACAATGTTCAGGATCTATCCCTCTCATGGGGCCCCTTCAGTACAGAACCGTCACTGCTAAAACACGGCGGAGGAATTTAACCGCTTGCCGACGGCTGATCGGCAATTGACGGCGACAATGTGGCTCTGTAACGCGAATCGCCGTCATACGACGGCGGCCGCGATACAGAGCCACTGTGAGGGCGCGCGCGCCGCCGGAGGCGCGCGCGCGCGCTCACTGTGTCCGGGGGGGTCCAGGGAGCGGGTCCGGCGGCTTCGATTGCCGCCGGCCACCCGCGATGCCCCCCCCGGAGCGGCACAAAATCGTCACTGCCAAGACATGACTTCCCCGGGGTACTCTCCCTATCTAGGACTTGTAACATCAAGAGTACCTCGTACGGGAAACTCAGTCCTGTCGAAAATGTCTACCTTTACAGACGTCAGTAGTGACATCTCACGTCTTACACTATATCCTCCTTAGAAGGGGTCTTTTACACTTTTTATACCGACACATTTCTATTTTTTACATTAAAGTCTACGCGATAGACGACGGCCAAAAAAAAATGGAAATTGGAGAAGTCAGCCGGAGATAGTACCACCTGGTGAGTCTAGACTGTACTGTATTT
>BLSH010122268.1:55562-65741 GCA_018402905.1 Glandirana rugosa | reverse complement strand
AAAATAAAAAAAAAATAAAAACCCCAAAAATGAATTCTCATCATCCGTAAATGCGACCACTTTTGCGCAAACCAATCAATAAACGCCGATTGCAATTTTTTTTATCGCAAATATGAGGAAGAATATAAATCGGCCAAAAACAGTGAAAAAAAATGTTTTTTTATATTTTTTTTTTGGATTTGTATTTTAGCAAAAAGTAAGAAATTTGTTTTTTTTTGCAAAATTGTCGCTCTTCTTTTGTTTATAGCGGCGATCAGAAATGACGCAGAGGTGATCAAATACCACCAAAAGAAAGCTCTATTTGTGGGAAAAAAAGGACGCAAATTTCGTTTGGGTGCAACGTCGCACGACCGCGCAATTGTCAGTTAAAGCGACGCAGCGCCGAATCGCAAAAAGTGCTCCGGTCCTAAAGCTGGAAATCCTTCCGGGGCTGAAGTGGTTAAAGGGCGTTTGTCCTCTTGACCAGGACTTCCCCACCTAGTTACCTGGACCAGCCCCTGAAGGGTATTGGCTGAGGAATTTAAAGGGAGTTTGTCCTCTTGACCAGGAGTTCCCCACCTAGTGACCTGGACCAGCCCCTGAAGGGTGTTGGCGGAGGAGTTTAAAGGGAGTTTGTCCTCCTGACCAGGAATTCCCTACCTAGTGACCTGGACCAGCCCTGAAGGGTATTGGCAGAGGAGTTTAAAGGGAGTTTGTCCTCCTGACCAGGACTTCCCTACCTAGTGACTTGGACCAGCCCTGAAGGGTGTTGGAGGAGGAATTTAAAGGGAGTTTGTCCTCCTGATCAGGACTTCCCTACCTAGTGACCTGGACCAGCCCCTGAAGGGTATTGGTGGAGGAATTTAAAGGGAGTTTGTCCTCCTGACCAGGACTTCCCTACCTAGTGACCTGGACCAGCCCTGAAGGGTATTGGTGGAGGAGTTTAAAGGGAGTTTGTCCTCCTGACCAGGACTTCCCTACCTAGTGACCTGGACCAGCCCCTGAAGGGTATTGGTGGAGGAATTTAAAGGGAGTTTGTCCTCCTGACCAGGACTTCCCTACCTAGTGACCTGGACCAGCCCCTGAAGGGTATTGGTGGAGGAGTTTAAAGGGAGTTTGTCCTCCTGACCAGGACTTCCCTACCTAGTGACCTGGACCAGCCCCTGAAGGGTATTGGCGGAGGAATTTAAAGGGAGTTTGTCCTCCTGACCAGTACTTCTTTACCTAGTGACCTGGACCAGCCCCTGAAGGGTATTGGTTGAGGAATTTAAAGGGAGTTTGTCCTCCTGACCAGGATTTCCCTACCTAGTGATCTGGACCAGCCCCTGAAGGGTGTTGGAGGAGGAATTTAAAGGGAGTTTGTCCTCCTGACCAGGACTTCCATACCTAGTGACCTGGACCAGCCCCTGAAGGGTGTTGGAGGAGGAATTTAAAGGGAGTTTGTCCTCCTGACCAGGACTTCCCTACCTAGTGACATGGACCAGCCCTTGAAGGGTGTTGGTGGAGGAAGTTAAAGGGAGTTTGTCCTCCTGACTAGGACCTCCTTACCTAGTGACCTGGGCCAGCCCCTGAAGGGTGTTGGAGGAGGAATTTAAAGGGAGTTTGTCCCCCTGACAAGGATTTCCCTACCTAGTGACTTGGACCAGCCCCTGCTGGGTGTTGGTGGAGGACGGGAGGACGTTAAAGGGAGTTTGTCCTGCTGACCAGGACTTCCTTACCTAGTGACCTGGAGCAGCCCCTGAAGGGTATGGACACCAGGGAAAAGATGATGGTTCAGACACAACTTCAGACTGAACCTGGGACGTTTGGGAGTTCCAACAAATGCACAAATCTACCTGTTCAGGGGCAACCGAATGTCATATCTAATAGTGTTATTGCTTCCATTATTATACATGACAGCTTCCCTCTGCCAATGGTTGTTAAGGATGCCAGCGGGTGAGGGCACCACCGAGTCCCTAACAATCAGTGTCATCGCTTGGCTCCATTCACTCACAAGGCCAGGAATCTCCATGTCATCATCGGCCATGTAAGCAAAAGGGATGGGGAGGGCCTTTTTTTCTTGCGGTGGGTCAGTAGGCGTCGGGTACGATGATTGATGTGGATCTATATTGCTGGATGACGTGATTGATGTACAATGTGGGACCTTTTTTGTTTTTTTTTAAAGTCTAAGCTGTAAGGTGACTGTACACTGGACCCCATCAGCTCGATCTCCCGCTATCAAGCACCAGTATGCATGGGACTGCTGGTGGGTTTTTTTGGGGGGGGGGCAGCAAACAACCACCCCCACTGTCTGCCGGTCGGTCTGGCACTTATCAAGGTGGTGGGCAGCGGCTCCAGTATCCTCCAGCATGGCGGACAGCAGACGGCTCCGGGGTCCTCTCCTCAAGCGGCTTACTCCACGGCTTCCGCTGTGCGTCTCCTCTCTCCTCCTCCTAGGTGCTAGGCATCCAATAGGATCACCTGACGTTTTGCGTTTAGGCCAATCTCACGATCCGCTTCCTGATTGGCGGGGAGGAGATTAAAGATGGGTACACACTATCCAATTTTTTGTAGGTTTTTTCCTTCAGATTTACCAAAACCATATAATATGAGGTCAAACTGTAGGAGTTTCAATTTGTAGGTAATCAGGCAGGCCCTTGCACTACATGGTTTTGGTAAATCTGAAGGAAATCAGACAACAAAAGTTGTATAGTGTGTATGGGAGTCTTAGTATGAAAATAGCGAATATTTATTCGCTATCGTCACACCCTTTTATGAAGCCTATTAGAGCCTCTGGCTTAAATCACTGCTTCAAAAAACACCCCCCCCCCTTTAAAATCCACAGTCCGGCGCCCTGTATGTAGATCAGGGGGCCGGACGCATGGATAGGGGAGGGGCAGCTACTGCTGGGACGCCGTTTCACCGGTCTGAGGATTTTGAATCCCCGTGACTTAATCTCCTATCCGGACCTCTCACTTTGTAGAGACAAGAGGCATTCTAATTGGTCGGCATAATCACATGGATGGCACTGACCAATCAGAATCTAGCCCGACCTGTCAGCAATACAAGGAGAGGCGAGAAAGCCAGGAGGATTTCCAATCTCCGGACCGGTGAAGCGGCGCCAAGGTGCTTGACAGCAGGGGATTGTGGGACACTGATACAGTGGGACTGGGGGAGGAGTCCAGTGTAAGGTCACCTTTGTGTAAAGGTGATCCTACTCTTTTTTCTATTTTGTCAAAAACTGTGCTTTTTTTTTCACATCTTTATGTAAATGGATAGGGGTAATATGTACCCCTTGCTTATTAACATGGCGGGCAGTTTCTGGTTGCCCTCCTAAAGTCTGATAAGCTGCAGCCTGCAGACCCCCACAAGCATCAGACCAGGGTTGTGTAGAAGAGGCCCTTGTCCTCATCAGCATGGAGGAAGGAAGGCTTAGGCAGACCCTTACATTTAATCTTCACATTTTTTTTTTGTGCCAAGTAAAATTAAAACACTACATATTAAAATTAGGAATCACCCTCCCTCTGCTGGAACCTCCTTGAATGCTCATTTCATGAATTGCAGGATGCTTTGGGGCTATGTATGCACTGAGCATGCACAGCACAGCGACATTAGGAGGCCAGCTGCTGAGACCCAGAAGATACAGCCCCAGCCTCCTGATGACGTCATAAAAAAAGCAGGACAGTATGTTATTTCAGCTCACCCCAGCACACCAGGCAAGAAGGGGTTAGTATCAAAACTTACCTAAGGGATGAAGGGAGATGCCATTCCTCTTTTCCTTTATAAGATACATTAATTATATTCATAAAGTTGTCCTTTAAAAGATCCCCCCCTCCCCACTTACCAAGGTTTTGTACTATCCAAGATCAAGCCAGTCCTACACTGTATGGCCCAAAGGAAACAGCACAACCACCACAAGACACTGTACTGACTAGTCCGAAAGTCTTGCATGGACAAATCCCTTTCATTCCCTTGAAGGAGCCTTCTATTGTTGGATCACTTGATAAACAATATCTATGGAGGGGCCTTATATTGTTGAGTGGCTTAATAGAGCATCTATAGAGGGGCCTTATACTTTTGGGTCACACTATAGACAGCATCTATAGAGGGGCCTTATACTGTTGGGTCACATGATAAACAGCATCTATGGAGGGGCCTTCCATCGTTGGATCACTTGTTAGACAGCATCTATTGAGGAGCCTTATATTGCCTGGGTCACTTGATAGACAGCATCTATGGAGGGACCTTCTATAGTTGGGTCACTTGATATACAGCATCTATGGAGGGGCCTTCTATAGTTGGGTCACTTGATATACAGCATCTATGGAGGGGCCTTCTATCACTGGGTCACTTGATAGATAGTGTCTATGGGGGGCCTTATATTGTCGGGTCACTTGATGAACTGTATCTATGGAAGGGGCCTTATATTGTTGGGTTACACGATAACCAGCATCCTTGGAGGGGTTTCCTAACATTGGGTCACTTGATAGACAGCATCTATTAAGGGACCTATTATAGTTTGGTCACTTGATAGACAGCATCTATGGAGGGGCCTCATATTGTTGGGTTACTTGATAGCATCTATGGAGGGGCCATCTATTGTTGAGTCACTTGTTAGACAACATCTATTGAGGAGCCTTATATTGTAAGGTCACATGATAGACAGCATCTATGGAGGGGCCTTATATTGTTGGGACACATGATAGACAAAATCTATGAAGGGGCCTTCTATCGTTTGGTCACATGATAGACAGTATCAATGGAGGGGTCTTCTATTGTTTGGTCACATAAAAAACAACATCTATAGAGGGGCCTTCTATGATTTGGTCACATGATAGACAACATCTATAGCATCTATGGAGGGGCCTTCTAACGTTGGGTCACTTAATATACAGCATTTATGGAGGAGCCTTATCTATGGAGGGGCCTTCTAACAGTGGGTCACTTAATATACAGCATCTATGGAGCCTTATATTGCTGTTGCTGACTGCATGGGATCTGTTTTACTGCCTCTCTTGTTATCATTCCATCCATAAGGGACAGTGCTCAGAGGTGGATAGGAAGATAAAGACAAGGGACGGCACTCAATGGTAGGTTGGGAGATAAAGACAAGTAATGGTGCTCGGAGGTGGTTAGGGAGATGGAGCCAAGGGGTGGTGCTAGGAGGTGGATAGGGAGGGAGATAAAGACAAGGGATGGTGCTTGGAGGTGGGTAGGGACATAAAGACAAGGGATGGTGCTCAGAGATAAGTAAGGAGATACAGACAAGGAATGGTGCTTGAAAGTAGGTAGAGAGATGGAGACAAGGGGTGGTGCTCAGAGGTGGATAGGGAGATAAAGATAAAGGGTGGTGCTCAGAGGTGGATAGGGAGATAAAGACACGGGATGGTGCTCAGAGGTGGGTAAGGAGATAAAGACAAGGAATGGTGCTCGGAGGTAGGTAGGGAGATAAATACAAGGAATGGTGCTCGGAGGTAGGTAGAGAGATGGAGACAAGGGGTGGTGCTCGGAGGTGGACAGGGAGATAAAGACAAGGGATGGTGCTTGGAGGTGGGTAGGGAGATAAAGACAAGGGATGGTGCTCGGAGGTGGATAGGAAGATAAAGACAAGATATGGTGCTCGGAGGTGGGTAGGGAGATAAAGACAAGGGAAGGTGCTCAGAAGTGGTTAGGAGATGAAGACAAGGGACGGTGCTCAGAGGTGGATAGAGAGATAAAGACAAGGAACGGCACTTGAAGGTAGGTTGGGAGATAAAGACAAGTAATGGTACTCATGGATGGGTAAGGAGATAAAGACAAGGAATGGTGCTCGAAGGTGGGTAAGGAGATAAAGACAAGGGATGGTGCTCAGAGGTGGGTAGGGACATAAAGACAAGGGATGATGCTTGGAGGTGGATAGGGAAATAAAGATAAGGGATGGTGATCGGAGGTGGATAGGGAGATAAAGACAAGGGATGGTGCTCGGAGGTGGGTAGGGAGATAAAGACAAGTAATGGTGCTCAGGGGTGGGTAAGGAGATAAAGACAAGGAATGGTGCTCGGAGGTGGGTGGAGAGATGGAGACAAGGGGTGGTGCTCAGAGGTGGATAGGGAGGGAGATAAAGACAAGGGATGGTGCTTGGAGGTGGGTAAGGAGATAAAGACACGGAATGGTGCTTGGAGGTAGGTAGGGAGATAAAGACAAGGAATGGTGCTCGGAGGTAGGTAGAGAGATGGAGACAAGGGGTGGTGCTCGGAGGTGAATAGAGAGATAAAGACAAGGGATTGTGCTCGGAGGTGGGTAAGGAGATAAAGACAAGGAATGGTGCTCGGAGGTAGTTAGGGAGATAAAGACAAGGGATGGTGCTCGGAGGTGGATAGGGAAATAAAGACAAGGGATGGTGCTCAGAGGTGGGTAGGGACATAAAGACAAGGGATGATGCTCAGAGTTAGATAGGGAGATAAAGTTAAGGGAAGGTGCTCGGAGGTGGGTAGGGAGATAAAGACAAGGGATGGTGCTCAGAGGTGGGTAGGGAGATAAAGACAAGTAATGGTGCTCAGAGGTGGGTAAGGAGATAAAGACAAGGAATGGTGCTCGGAGGTGAATAAGGAGATAAAGACAAGGGGATAGTGTTTGGAGGTGGATAGGGAGATAAAGACAAGGGATTGTGCTCGGAGGTGGGTAGGGAGATAAAGACAAGGGGTGGTGCTCGGAGGTGGGTAGGGAGATAAAGACAAGGGATGGAGCTCAGAGGTGGGTAGGGAGATAAAGACAACGGGTGGTGCTCGGAGGTGGGTAGGGAGATAAAGACAAGGGATGGTGCTCAGAGGTGGGCAGGGAGATAAAGTTAAGGGATGGTGCTCGGAGGTGGGTAGGGAGATAAAGACAAGGGATGGTGCTCAGAGGTGGGTAGGGAGATAAAGTTAATAGATGGTGCTCGGAGATGGGTAGGGAGATAAAGACAAGGGATGGTGCTCGGAGGTGGATAGGGAGATAAAGACAAGGGATAGTGCTCAGAAGTGGGTAGGAGGTGGAGACAAAGGACAGTGATCGTAGGTAGGAAGATAATGACAAGTTATGGTGCTCAGGGGTAGTTAAAGAGATAAAGACAAGGAATAATGCTCAGAGGTAGGTAGGGAGATAAAGACAAGGAATGGTGCTCGGAGGTGGGTAGAGAGATGGAGACAATGGATGGTTCTTGGAGGTAGATAGGGACATAAAAAGAAGGGATGGTGTTTAGAGTGGGTAGGGAGATAAAAAGAAGGGATGGTGTTCAGTGGTGGGTAGGGAGATAAAGATAAGGGATGGATAATCAGAAGTGGGTAGGGAGATAAAGATAAGGGATGGTGCTCGAAGGTGGGTAGGGAGATAAAGACAAGGGATGGATAATCAGAAGTGGGTAGGGAGATAAAAACAAGGGATGGTGCTCAGAGGTGGGTAGGGAGATAAAGACAAGGGGTGGTGCTCAGAGGTGGATAGGGAGATAAAAACAAGGGATGGATAATCGGAGGTGGGCAAGGAGATAAAGACAAAGGATGGTGCTCAGAGGTGGGTAGGGAGATAAAGACAAGGGATGGTGCTAAGAGGTGGATAGGGAGATAAAAACAAGGGATGGATAATCGGAGGTGGGTAGGGAGATAAAGACAAGGGATGGTGCTCAGAGGTGGGTAGGGAGATAAAGACAAGGGATGGTGCTCAGAGGTGGGTAGAGAGATAAAGACAAGGGACGGTGATCGGAGGTGGGTAGGGAGATAAAGACAAGGGACGGTGCTTGGAGGTGGGTAGGGAGATAAAGACAAAGGATGGTGATCGGAGGTGGGTAGGGAGATAAAAACAAGGGATGGTGTTTAGAGGTGGGTATGGAGATAAAAACAAGGGATGGTGTTTAGAGGTGGGTATGGAGATAAAAACAAGGGATGGTGTTTAGAGGTGGGTATGGAGATAAAGATAAGGGATGGTGCTCAGAGGTGAGTAGGGAGATAAAGATAAGGGATGGTGCTCAGAGGTGGGTAGGGAGATAAAAACAAGGGATGGATAATCGGAGGTGGGTAGGGAGATAAAAACAAGGGATGGTGTTTAGAGGTGGGTATGGAGATAAAAACAAGGGATGGTGTTTAGAGGTGGGTATGGAGATAAAAACAAGGGATGGTGTTTAGAGGTGGGTATGGAGATAAAGATAAGGAATGGTGCTCAGAGGTGGGTAGGGAGATAAAGACAAGGGATGGTGATCGGAGGTGGGTAGGAAGATAAAGACAAGGGATGGTGATTGGAGGTGGGTAGGAAGATAAAGACAAGGGATGGTGATCGGAGTTGGGTAGGGAGATAAAGACAAGGGATGGTGATCGGAGGTGGGTAGGGAGATAAAGACAAGGGATGGTGATTGGAGGTGGGTAGGAAGATAAAGACAAGGGATGGTGATCGGAGGTGGGTAGGGAGATAAAGACAAGGGATGGTGATCGGAGTTGGGTAGGGAGATAAAGACAAGGGATGGTGATCGGAGGTGGGTAAGGAGATAAGAGACAAGGGATGGTGCTCGGAGGTGGGTAGGGAGATAAAGACAAGGGATGGTGCTCGGAGGTGGGTAGGGAGATAAAGACAAGGGATGGTGCTCAGAGGTGTATAGGGAGATAAAGACAAGGGATGGTGATTGGAGGTGGGTAGGGAGATAACGACAAGGGATGGTGATTGGAGGTGGGTAGGGACATAAAGACAAGGGATGGTGATTGGAGGTGGGTAAGGAGATAAAGATAAGGGATGGTGCTCGGAGGTGGGCGGGGCGATAAAGATAAGGGATGGTGCTCGGAGGTGGGTAGGGAGATAAAGACAAGGGATGGTGATCAGAGGTGGGTAGGGAGATAAAGATAAGGGATGGTGATCGGAGGTGGGTAAGGAGATAAAGACAAGGGATGGTGCTCAGAGGCGGGTAGGGAGATAAAGACAAGTGATGGTGCTCAGAGGTGGGTAGGGAGATAAAGATAAGGGATGGTGATCGGAGGTGGGTAAGGAGATAAAGACAAGGAACGGTGCTCTGAGGAGGATAGGGGGGAGAGAATATGGATTACTTGGGGGTAGGGGTTTGTACCTGTACTATTATCTAAGAAAAAAATCCCTGCTAATGAGACTTTTATCACCAAGTAAATAAACGTTATCTTTTTCATTTTTGTATAATAAAGTCCCCGTAGAGCCCTGTATAAACCTGAGCACCTGCCGCGTTATATTTTTGGGAAGGCTGCAACATTACCTGAACATTCGGTTTGCCGAAGAACCCCTGTAGGCGATATTATTGAAAAAGACTTCCAGCTCCTGATCGTTATCAAAGTCAGCCGCGATTACCGTGCGGACCGGCGAGGGCATGGAGAACTTCTGAGAAGCAATATCCTGTTGGAAGATAGAAGAGATACAACAGCTGAAAATCACCCGCTATTAAAAGGGAACTCCGCAACCTAATAAGTCGCCGGCTATTGTAAGAGACCACAAAGTAATCAAGGGAATCTTCCAATTAAAAATGGCAGCAAAATCATTTCCCTGCTCATTGAGAATCCGCCGCAATCTGATGACACAGAACAGTGAGAGCAAGAATAATATATTCCCCCCCCCCCGAAACATCTAATTATTGTTTATAGGGGCTGATAAATTGTTCTTTCATTTCCGGTGACAATCAACTTTGAAATTCAAATTTCTTTCCGTTTGATTTGTGTTCCCGCATACATAAAAACGCGATGGATGTTTTCTTCTCACTTTGGTCTTACTGTGTTCGCCTGAAGATATGATTTCCTCGTGCCGGTTACCTATTTCACCATCTGTCGTGGTTGCAGTGCAAGGACGATAAATAAAATATAAGCCCCAAAACTCTGCGTTTCACTGCCTGTGTTCATCTAGCCGAAAATATATATAAAAAAGAATTTGGTGTTATCTATTGCATAACATGGCAGACTTTTTTCCTTTAACTTTCAAACCTGCACTAGAAATCTAATATAAAAGCTGATCTCACAGATGGCAGCAGGGCTGTATATTGCAGAGGGCACTTAAAAAAGGAAAAAAATAACAAATAAAAAAAAAATAATAATGAAAAAATAAATAATATATCATATACAATTATTACTACACAAGTCATATTGTAATTGAATGTTATTAAAAACGACCTTTCCTATTGAGTCTGCAGCCGTTGCAATTTTCTGGAGGCACCACCTGGAGGAGCTCTGTACACAGATGGTACACAGAACGCCCCCCCCCCCCCCCCCC
>BLSH010122268.1:38773-53857 GCA_018402905.1 Glandirana rugosa | reverse complement strand
ATTATATGATGAGGCTGTACTGCACTGGTGACACCCTGATCACCACCCCACCTATTATATGATGACGCTGTACTGCACTGGTGACACCCTGATCACCACCCCACCCATTATATGATGACGCTGTACTGCACAGGTGACACCCTGATCACCACCCCACCTATTATATGATGAGGCTGTACTGCACAGGTGACACCCTGATCACCACCCCACCTATTATATGATGACGCTGTACTGCACTGGTGACACCCTGATCACCACCCCACCTATTATATGATGAGGCTGTACTGCACTGGTGACACCCTGATCACCACCCCACCTATTATATGATGAGGCTGTACTGCACTGGTGACAGTATTTTTTTTATTTTATATTTCTTCATTTTCCAAAAACTTATGACAAAATTGAGAACTTACTAAATACCTTGGACTGTCTACTTTCCAAAAAGGGGTCATTTGGGGGATATTTGTACTTTCCTGGCATTTCTGTGCATTAGGAAATGAGATTGGCCGTTAGTACATCAGGAGTAATCGATTTTCAGATATCTCCCATAGTTTGTGGAATCTATAACTTTCCTACAGACTAAATAATATACACTGACTTGGGTTATTTTCACCAAAGAAATGGAGAAGAATAGATGTTGGCCTAAATTTATGAAAAACAATTATTTATTTGCAAGATTTTATAACAGAAGCAAAGAAAAGTGTGTTTTTTTTCAAGCTTTTTGGTCTTTTTTCATTTATTTAGAATTTTAGATTTAAAAATTAAAAAACTCCCAGTGGTGATTAAATACCCTCCAAAATAAAGCTCTATTTGTGTGATAAAAATGATAAACATTTAGTTTGGGTGCAGCGTCACATGACCGCGCAATTGTCATTCAAAGTATTACAGCGCTGAAAGCTGAAAATTGGCCTGGGCAGGAAGGGGGGTAAAAGTGCCTGGTACTGAAGTGTTTAAAATAACTAAAGGTAAAAGTTTGTTAAAATCCCTACAGTGTACGGAGATCACCCAGGGGGGAGGGTTTTTTTTCCCTCAGAAAAAGTGGAGTTGCTCTTTAACTGAAGTGGAATTTCATAAAAAGCTTGTTAAATGAAGTGGCACGCTTTTTCTAATGTTATAATAAATCATATCACGTCTATTTGTTTTAAATGTTAATTGTCATATAATGAAGTTTAAAGCTCCAGCATCCCCATAGCTATGACTGATATTGTTGAATTTGGGTGGATTTTTTTTGGCTTAGATCAGGGTTCTCCAAACTGCGGCCCTGGGGCCAGATGTGGCCCTTTGCTTGCCTTTATCTGGCCCTTGGGGCGCTATTCCTCCAACAGACACCATCAAAAGGGCATAATTCTTTCCATTGACACCAATGATGGGGCACAATTCCTTCCATTGACACCAACAATGGGGCACAATTCCTTCCATTGACACCAACGATGGGGCACAATTCCTTCCATTGACACTAATGATGGGGCACAATTTCTTCCATTGACACCAACGATGGGGCACAATTCCTTCCATTGACATCAACGATGGGGCACAATTCCTTCCATTGACATCAACGATGGGGTACAATTCCTCCCAATGACACCAACGATGGGGCATGATTCCTTCCATTGACACCAATGATGGGGCACAATTCCTTCCATTGACACCAACAATAGGGCACAATTCCTTCCATTGGCACCAACGATGGGGCACAATTCCTTCCATTGACACCAATGATGGGGCACAATTTCTTCCATTGACACCAACGATGGGGCACAATTCCTTCCATTGACATCAACGATGGGGCACAATTCCTTCCATTGACACCAACGATGGGGCATAATTCCTTCCACTGACACCAAAGATGGGGCACAATTACTTCCATTGACACCAATGATGGGGCACAATTCCTTCCATTGACACCAACGATGGGGTACAATTTTTTCCATTGACACCAAAGATGGGGCACAATTCCTTCCATTGACACCAATGATGGGGCAACTATTCCTTCCATTGACACCAATGATGGGGCCCTATTCCTTCCATTGACACAAATGATGGGGCACTATTCCTTCCATTGACACCAATGATGGGGCAACCATTCCTTCCATTGACACCAACGATGGTGCACAATTCCTTCCAT
This sequence comes from Glandirana rugosa, assembly GCA_018402905.1. Taxonomy (NCBI): domain Eukaryota; kingdom Metazoa; phylum Chordata; class Amphibia; order Anura; family Ranidae; genus Glandirana; species Glandirana rugosa. The sequence continues at coordinate 51,732 of BLSH010122268.1, read as the reverse complement.
TGACACCAACGATGGTGCACAATTCCTTCCATTGACATCAACGTTGAGCATAATTCCTTCCATTGTGTCAGAGAACAATCCAGCTGCGAAGGTTTTCTCCATTGGCACGTAGGAATGCGCCAGTACGCATGCGCGGAAGAACGTGAACGAACGGATGGCTCCGAACGTTAGTGCGCACGCGCGTACGTTCGTTCGTACGCAATGTGGCAGATGTTGGCTCCCAATGCCCTATTTAAACCCGTGCAGAAGAGCCATGAGTTGCTGGATTATCTTCAGCTTCCTGCTGTCCTTGCATTCCTGTTCCTGATTGATCCTATCCTCGGCTACCGACCTGGCTTGTCCTGACCATCCTGATCCTGATTCCTGGCTTTGACCCTTGGCTTGTCTCACTACTCCGCTTCTGATCACTCCTGAAGCAAGACTATAGACTTTGCTTGATCTCCCGTGCATGACCCCCGGCTAGACCTTGATCCCGATTCCGGTCCTACCTGCTTTTACCACGTGTGCTCCAGTGTATCCAGGGGACTCCAGCGCAGCAGCATGTCCTGGTTCCAGCAGGGGGGTGATCTGCACCTAGCTGCAAGGGAAGCCCTCTCTGCACTTTAGCCTTCAACCAGGTAACTGACACATTGACACCAACAATGGGGCACAATTCCTTCCATTGACACCAACGATGGGGCACAATTCCTTCCATTGACACCAATGATGGGGCATAATTCCTTCCATTGACACCAACGATGGGGCACCATTCCTTCCATTGACACCAACGATGGGGCACAATTCCTTCCATTGACACCAACAATGGGGCATAATTCCTTCCACTGACACCAAAGAAGGTGCACAATTCCTTCCATTGACACCAACGTTGGGCACAATCCCTTCCATTGACACAAACGATGGGGCACAATTCCTTCCATTGACACAAACGATGGGGCACAATTCCTTCCATTGACACCAACGATGGGGCACAATTCCTTCCATTGACACCAAAAATGGGGCACAATTCCTTCCATTGACACCAAAGAAGGTGCACAATTCCTTCCATTGACACCAAAGAAGGTGCACAATTCCTTCCATTGACACCAACGTTGGGCACAATCCCTTCCGTTGACACAAACGATGGGGCACAATTCCTTCCATTGACACAAATGATGGGGCACAATTACTTCCATTGACACCAACATTGGGCACCATTCCTTCCATTGACACCAACGATGGGGCACAATTCCTTCCATTGACACAAATGATGGGGCACAATTACTTCCATTGACACCAACGTTGGGCACCATTCCTTCCATTGACACCAACGATGGGGCACTATTCCTTCCATTGACACCAAGGAAATGGTATTGTTTACTCCCACTGGACACCAGGACTTTTTCTACTCCCAAAGGCCATAGTCTGCCCCCCTAAAGTCTGAAGGACAGTAAACTGGCCCTTTTTTTAGAAAGTTTGGAGACCCCTGGCTTAGATAAGACGCTCTGCAATGGTTAGAGGGGTCCTAAACATGGTTGTAAGCAGACCTTTGGGACTATCGCTGGGGGATAAATTGAGTTGTTCCAAGAAAGGGCATTCAAAATAAAAAAAATCTACACTTAAAGTGGAAGTAAGCCCATCGATTTAACAGTTTCAAAAAATAGTTACATTTCCGGCACCCGACCGAACTATCAAACCATCCAATGGCTGGTGTCATAGCTGATCACATGTGCAGTATCATGGCAGTTACAGAGTAAACAGAGGCCAAGATGGCGGCTTCCTTGGCTGAAAACGATAGGAGGCCTTAGTTCTGCTTTAACCAATTCTGGGCCGCCCACTGCATATAAACTGCGGCAGGGCGGCCCTGCATTGCAAAGCCACGTACCTTTGCGTGGTTGCCACCGGAGTGCCGGTCCCGTTGTGATTGGACATAGTGGGAGGCAATCAGCAGGTCTGGCGGCTGCGATGGCCACCGGGACCCATCGATCTTTCGGAGGAAAGGCAGAACGTCGGCTTGTCTATGTAAATAAGGCAGGCCGCTGATCTGTCAGGGAGTAAAAAGAGAGATCTTGTGTTTCTGCTAAGCAGAAACGCGGATCTCTCGTTTCATCCAGTGCATCCACTCCCCCACACAGTTAGTAATCACTCTTTAGGAGCACACTTAACCCTTTGATCACCCCTGATTTTAACCCCTTCCCTGCCAGTGTCATTAGTACAGTGACAGTGCATTTTTTAAGCACTGATCACGGTATTGGCGTCACTGGTCCCCAAAAAAGTGTCGCTTAGGGGTTGATTTACTGAAGCTGGAGAGTGCAAAAACTGGCGCAGCTGTGTATGGTAGCCAATCAGCTTCTAACCTCAGCTTGCTCAATCAAGCTTTGACAATAAAACCTTGTAGCTGATTGGTTTCTGTGTGAAGCTGCACCAAATTTTGCACTTTCAAGTTTTAGTAAATCAACCCCTTAGTGTCAGATTTGTCCGCTACAATGTCACAGTTCTGCTAAAAATCGCCGCCATTACTAGTAAAAAAAAAAAAAAATAAATAAAAATGGCATAAGTCTATTCCCATCGTTTGTAGACGCGATAACTTTTGCGCAAACCAATCAATATACACTTATTGGGAAATTTTTTTACCAAAAACAATGAGCAGAATACACATTGGCCTAAATTGATGAAGAAATTCGATTTTTTTACATTTTTTTATTGGATGTTTTATAGCAGAAAGTAAAAAAATAGTTTTTTTTCAAAATTGTCGCTCTTTTTTTGTTTATAGCGCAAAAAATAAAAATCGCAGAGGGGATCAAATATCACCAAAAAAAGTTCTATTTGTGGGGAAAAAAAGTACATCAATTTTATTTGGGTACAACGTCGCACGACCGCGCAATTATCAGTTAAAGCGACGCATTGCCGAATCGCAAAAGTGGGCTGGTCGTTAAGGGGTTAAAACATTCTGGGGTTGACAGCAATTCCCCGCACATGCATCACTGAAACGAGCATCTTGTCTGACGCGGAACCCTTTTGGCCAGAGGGGTAACTAGAACCTTCAGGGCCCACGGTGCAAGAAATTATGAAGGGCCCCCCTGACCCCTAGCCAGGGCCCTTGCCTCTTCCCACTGATCCGGGGGCCCTTTACTCCCATCGCGGGTCCCTTTATTATGGTCCAACCGAATAAACGAATAGTTGTGTACCGAGCCTCCCAGTCATTCAGAAATGGAAGTATAGTAAAAACAGTTTGCTATGCTTCAGTTATGAATGAACCAATTGGTACCAATCACTGACTCTGTCCATTCAGAAAAGGAAGGAGACGGTAAATGACAAATTCACCGACCCGTTCCCATCTCTCCATCATGACTCATCTTCTACAGGAGGGGGGAAGACAGCAGCTCTGTGGGGGGACACAGGGAATAGGGTTGCCACCTGTATGGGATTCACCCGGACAATTTGGGTTTGGAATCATGCGACCGGGTTTCAGACTGCCTGAGACCCAGACACATTATTCAGACTGGACTATGGCTTCCCAGTAGGTCTGTTACACTCTCTTTCACATTGCTCAAAGCCAGAACTAACAATCCCCCCCAAACACACACACAGACGGGAGAGGAGAGAGGGTTTGATCTGCACCTCTTCCTCCAGTCCCTACCCCTCTGTGTCTGCCCACACTCCAATCCCCACTGCTGTGCCTCAGAAATGGAAAGTGGGGAACGGAAATTTGAAGTCCAGCAGCTTCAGATACATCTGAATTGTGTGTACATTAAGGTAAATCAGGGTTCTCAGAGCACCCCTTACATCAGAGTTCCCTTTTACACCAGAGGCCACCGTGTTCCCCCTTACATCAGAGATCTCTCCATACATCAGAGTTCCCCCTGAAATCAGGGTTCTCAGAGCATCCCCTATGTTAGAAGCCCCAGAGTTCTCCCTTACATCAGAGTCTTACAGTAAAAGGGGAACTCTGTGGACTCTGGTGTAAAGGGGGACTCTTGTTATTAACTTCATATGATTAGAAATGTTATTTAATAGCAAAATATACGTATAGTTTATACTATAAAAACGAATTGCTGTGTGCCGCTAAAGTGTTTCGGGTTTGACCTGAAGAAAAGGTGGCAACCCTACCAGGGAAGCACACAGGGACCTTGGGAACAGCAGAAGACAAGTAAACTGGATAGGAGGGGTGGCGGGGGCAGCATATAGAGCAGGCATCCTTAAACTACGGCCCTCCAGCTGTTGCGGAACTACACATCCCATGAGGTATTGTAAAACTCTGACACTCACAGACATGACTAGGCATGATGGGAATTGTAGTTCTTGAACAACTGGAGGGCCGTAGTTTGAGGACTCCTGATATAGAGGAACCAATCTCCTGCATTAGGAGGAAAATGGAGGAAAGTGGTTCCTCTAAATGCCGCCTCCGCCATCCCTCCTATCCAGGTGTACAAGGGAAGCACATGGGCCCCCTGGAGCTTGGGGCCCGGTTGCAATTGCAACCCCTGCAACCCCTGTAGCTACGCCCCTGCTTTTGGCCTTTGGTAGGCGCTCAGTAACCTTCACCATGAATCCCAGGCTGTAATCTGGGTCTGCAGTCATTTGGCCGCTGTCCATAAATTAGGATAAAGATAATGGCGATAAGAAGAATTATTGATCCAGGTGTTCTGGTCGGTTCTCGTCCCCGCCAGCCCATTGTCTTAGGATAATCCACTCCTGGAAGTCAGATGTTTCACCTCCACCATCCGAGCCCCCAGAAATAACGAGACGGTTGGCAATACAATTTAAAGAGAGGGGATTGCAGCCGTCGGAGAGCAGATTTGTCTTTGTTGCGTTGGCTTTGTGATTCTATGCTCATGAAAAGTTATATTGGATGCCGCCGTTCTTCTCACCTAAAGATCTGCAGCACCGGAGGGACGCAATCACACATTCTGATGACATTCCTCTGGCTGGAGATTGCAGAGGTCTGGGCTGAATCGCATTATGATTTCAATTATTTCTAGCGTGGCAGAAAATGACAGAGGCACCTGCTGCGTGTCAATGATCGCTGAGGAATATACATGGAATTACCGGAATAAGGCTGTTCTAGAAGTTGATGCATCATTAAAGTGGTTGTAAAGCTGAGACATGAAATATTAACAAAGCATACCCATCTATAGTGTGTACTTGTCTCAGTCCAGAGCACTAAGTGTAATTTCTGTCTGCTGCCTCCTTCAATTGCTATCAGCATGGGTCACTTCTGATGAGTTTTTCTGTCACCAGGAGATAAAAGGTGACAGGGGGTGGAGCTCCAGCACACAGCCTGTGATTGACAGCTGCAGCTCTGTTCCAGTGTGCTGCGTGGAGGGGGGGGGGGGTGTCCCTTTCCTCCTATCAGTTCCAGTGGGGGCCGGTGGTATTTTTTTGGGAGGAAGGGCGACAAACAGTGCACAGCCAGCCACCTCCCCCCTCTGGCCTATCACCCAACCGCAACACTTACCCCAGGCTTCCTTCCGGACGACCAGCTTTCCCTGCGTCTCCTCTCCTCGCGTCTCCTCCCTCCTCCTCCCAGTGGCCGGCATAGCTCCTCCTCGGGCTTCCCTCCAGGCGGCCAGCTAGCTTCCCCTGCATCTCCTTGCGTCTCCTCCCTCCTCCTCCCAGCGGCCAGCATAGCTCCTCCTTGGGCTTCCCTCCAGGCGGCCAGCTAGCTTCTCCTGTGTCTCCTCTCCTTGCGTCTCCTCCCTCCTCCTCCCAGCGGCCAGCATAGCTCCTCCTCGGGCTTCCCTCTGGGCAGCCAGCTAGCTTCTCCTGCGTCTCCTTCCTCCTCCTCCCGGCGTCCAGCGTAGCTTCTCCTTTCAGCCAATCAGAAAACGGGTCTCAGGAACTGCTTCCTGATTGGCCGGGATGAGAATTAGTGTGACAATAGCTAGTGTCACACAACTGGGTAGGCTTCTGGTGCAGTGCTCTGTGCCCCGAGCCCACCCTATTTTAAAGCCTATTAGAGCCCCTAGCTCTAAAAACATGCTTCAAATCAATCTGCAATCGATAAAATTAATCTGCATGTAGATTAGCGGCTAGGCGCATGGATGGGGGGGCGGCGCCCTTGCGTCCCTTATGGACAAGTCTCCGCTGATCAACTCTATGAGCTTTCCTCACTGAGATCAACCGAGGGTAACTTTAACTCTCCGTCCCCTTTTTTTAAACTCTTAGAAAAGATTTAAAGTGTTACTATCTGGTCTCCCAAGGATCCTGCAGTCACTATATCTGCCCCCCCCCCCCCAGGAGCCTGCAGTCACTATATCTAGTCTCCCCAGAAGCCTGCAGTCACTATACCTGCTCTCCCCAGGAGCCTACAGTCACTATATCTGCTCTCCCCAGGATCCTGCAGTCACTATATCTGGTCTCCCCAGGATCCTGCAGTCACTATATCTGCTCTCCCCAGGATCCTGCAGTCACTATATCTGCTCTCCCCAGGATCCTGCAGTCACTATATCTTGTCTCCCCAGGATCCTGCAGTCACTATATCTGCTCCCCCCAGGAGCCTGCAGTCACTGTATCTGCTCTCCCCAGGAGCCTGCAGTCACTATATCTGCTCTCCCCAGGAGCCTGCAGTCACTATATCTGCTCTCCCCAGGAGCCTGCAGTCACTATATCTGCTCTCTCCAGGAGCCTGCAGTCACTATATCTGCTCTCCCCAGGATCCTGCAGTCACTATATCTGCTCTCGCCAGGAGCCTGCATCCACTATATCTGGTCTCCCTAGCAGGGCCATCTTTAATATTGATTGGACCCTGGGCAAATATTTTCTTGCCCCCCCCCCATGCAATTTGACCCTCCACCTGCTCTGAGACATACAATAAATAGCAACTAGACTCAAAATCAGTTTACTGAATCAGATCAGCAGTGATTTTGATTGGTTGCCAGAGGTTACAGCACACATTACAGCTCACTGATTAGTTGCTAGAGGTTACAGCACATGCTTTCTGCTTGTTTGGTTGCTAGAGATTACTGTACATCAATACTGTTCACTGATCGGTTGCTAGGAGGTTATTGCACATTATTACTGCACACCGATTGGTTGCTAGAGGTTACAGCACATCATCTCCTCACTGTCTGCACACCATGGACTGGGGAGCGCAAAGTCGCTTTCCTAACACCACAGAAATGTGCTGCCCTTTAGCAGATACACAGCAGTGGCATCAATTATTAATGACACCCTCACGCATCTGCTGACATGTGCTGTGGACTTTCAAGCATGCCTTTGTCTCCCCAGTGGGCAGCATTCAGTATAGGTGATGGTGAATATGACCTCAGGGGGGCATGATATACATATGAATGCCACCTTTGTTTACATATCAGTGCAGCTGGCCACAACTATTCATATATGAATGCTGCCGCTATTTACATATGAACGCCAGTTATTAAACATGTAAATATAGGGTCTGCAGGTGAGTCATCTGTACACAACAATAGTGCAGAGTTGGGCAGCTTTAGTAGCAGCACTTAGATATTGGGACACAGCACAGGTCTACAACTTCAAGGGACAAGGGAATTTAAACCAGGATAGTTGGCAAGTATGAGGCAGGTGCTTTGGGCCCCACAACAATGACAGGGCCCAGGGCAGCAGCCCCTATTGCCCTGCCTTAAAGACGGCCCTGCTCCCCAGGATCCTGCATTCACTATATCTGCTCTCCCCAGGATCCTGCAGTCACTATATCTGCTCTCCCCAGGAGCCTGCAGTCACTATATCTGGTCTCCCCTGGAGCCTGCAGTAACTATATCAGGTCTCCCCAGGAGCTTGCAGTCACTATATCTGCTCTCCCAAGGAGCCTACATTAACTATATCTGGTCTCCCAAGGATCCTGCATTCACTATATCTGCTCTCTTCAGGAGCCTGCAGTCACTATATCTGCTCTCCCCAGGAGCCTGCAGTCACTATATCTGCTCTCCCCAGGAGCCTGCAGTCACTATATCTGCTCTCCCCAGGAGTCTGCAGTCACTATATCTGCTCTCCCCAGGAGCCTACATTCACTATATCTGCTCTCCCCAGGAGCCTGCAGTCACTATATCAGGTCTCCCCAGGAGCTTGCAGTCACTATATCTGCTCTCCCAAGGAGCCTACATTCACTATATCTGCTCTCCCCAGGAGCCTGCAGTCACTATATCTGCTCTCCCCAGGAGTCTGCAGTCACTATATCTGCTCTCCCCAGGAGCCTGCATTCACTATATCTGCTCTCCCCAGGAGCCTGCATTCACTATTGCTGGTCTCCCAAGGATCCTGCATTCACTATATCTGCTCTCCCCAGGAGCCTGCAGTCACTATATCTGGTCTCCCCTGGAGCCTGCAGTCACTATATCTGCTCTTCCCAGGAGCTTGCAGTCACTATATCTGCTCTCCCCAGGGGTCTGCAGTCACTATATCTGCTCTCCCCAGGAGTCTGCAGTCACTATATCTGCTCTCCCCAGGAGTCTGCAGTCACTATATCTGCTCTCCCCAGGAGCCTGCATTCACTATATCTGCTCTCCCCAGGAGCCTGCATTCACTATTGCTGGTCTCCCAAGGATCCTGCAGTCACTATATCTGGTCTCCCCTGGAGCCTGCAGTCACTATATCTGCTCTCCCCAGGAGCCTGCAGTCACTATATCTGCTCTCCCAAGGAGCCTGCAGTCACTATATCTGCTCTCCCCAGGAGCCTGCAGTCACTATATCTGCTCTCCCCAGGAGCCTGCAGTCACAATATCTGCTCTCCTCAGGAGCCTGCATTCACTATATCTGCTCTCCCCTGGAGCCTGCAGTCACTATATCTGCTCTCCTCAGGAGCCTGCAATCACTATATCTGGTCTCCCCAGGATCCTGCAGTCACAATATCTGCTCTCCCCAGGAGCCTGCAGTCACTATATCTGCTCTCCCCAGGAGCCTGCAGTCACTATATCTGCTCTCCCCAGGAGCTTGCAGTCACTATATCTGCTCTCCCCAGGAGCCTGCAGTCACTATATCTGCTCTCCCCAGGATCCTGCAGTCACTATATCTGCTCTCCTCAGGAGCCTGCAGTCACTATATCTGCTCTCCCCAGGAGCCTGCAGTCACTGTATCTGCTCTCCCCAGGAGCCTGCAGTCACTATATCTGCTCTCCTCAGGAGCCTGCATTCACTATATCTGCTCTCCCCGGGAGCCTGCAGTCACTATATCTGCTCTCTCACAGTACACAGAACATGGAAAGGCAATTATTTTAGTAAATATAAACTGCTAAATACCTTTTCTCATCGGCAGTATATAGCAGTCTTGGGACTTCTATCAGTGTCTGGAGGAGCTTGTAGGAGGAATTTTCATTCTCCCCTGACTGTCCTATGAGGTTGCAGGACCCCGGCCCTCTGTCTGGACAGTGCTGATTGGCCCTGTGCTGATCACATGCACCCAAACAAAAAAAATAATAAACTCTCTAGCAATACACACCAAACTGAGCATGTGGGGGTTAGTATCTTTTTTTAGGGTGGTCTCCACCCTTTTCCAAGCCAGTTTGGGCTGTACTTTCTCTCCCCTTATAGGGTATGGTGATTTTTGGGGTTTTTGCTCAGCTTGCTTTCCAGTGACTTCAGACCAACCAGGATATACTGTTTCAGGGCCTGATGGCCCACTTTTATTTAACCACTTCAACACCAAACCTATTCTGACACTTCTCTTCTACATGTAAAAATCTACATTTTCTTGCTAGAAAATTACTTAGAACCCCTAAACATATATTTTTAAGCAACAGAGGCCCTAGGGAATAAAATGGTGGGTGTTGCAATTTTTTATGTGACACGGTATTTGCACACTGGTTTTTCTAATGCATTGTTTTTGGAAATAATACACTTAAGTGGATTTTAATGCACAAAAATACAATATGATACTAATTATTTGGTCAAGCATAAAAGATGATGTTACGCTGAGTAAATAGATACCTAATATGTCACACTCATGGAGCGGCATCAAACTATGTTACTTATGGTAATTTTCTTTGTGTGCTACAGTGCCCCTCAACCTCTCATAGCTCCTCTAGACCCCCTGAGACCCCTTAGCCCCCACAGTGCCTCTCCCATAGTGCTACCAAGACTCCCATTGTGGGCTACAGTGCTCCTCAACCTCCCACAGTTCCCCCAGACTCCCTGAGACCCCTTAGCCCCCACAGTGCATCCGATTCCCCATAGTGCCATCCAGACACCCATTGTGGGCTACAGTGCCCCTCAACCTCCCACAGTTCCCCCAGACCCCTGAGACCCCTTAGCCCCCACAGCGCCTCCCAGTTCCCATAGCGTCACCCAGACTTCCATTGTGGGCTAAAGTGCCCCTCAACCTCCTACAGTTCTCCCAGACACCCTGAGACCCCCTTAGCCCCCACAGCGCATCCAATTTCCCATAGTGCCACCCAGACACCTATTGCGGGCTACAGGGCTCCTCAACCTCCCACAGTTCCCCCAGACTCCCTAAGACCCCTTTGCCCCCACCGCGCCTCCCAGTTCCCATAGTGTCACCCAGGCTTCCATTGTGGTCTACAGTGCCCCTTAACTTCCCACAAGTTCTCCCAGATTCCCTGAGACCCTTTAGTCCTCACAGTGCCTCCCAGTTCCCATAGTGCCACCCAGAATCCCATTGTGGGCTATAGTGCCCCTCAATCTCCCACGGTTCCCCCAGACCCCCTGAGACCCCTTAGCCCCCCCCCCCCAATGCGTCCTATTTCCCATAGTGCCACCCAGACACCCATTGTGGGCTACAGTGCCGCTCAACCTCCCACAGTTTCTCCCGCCTCCTTGAGACCCCTTAGCCCCCATAGTGCCTCTCAGTTCCCATAGTACTTCCCAGACTCCCATTGTGAGCTACAGTGCCCCTCAACCTCCCACAGTTCCCACAGCTCCTTCAGACTCTCTGAGACCCCTTAGCCCCCACAGTGCCTCTCAGTTCCCATAGTGCTACCCAGACTCCGATTGTGGGCTACAGTTCCAATCAGCCTCCCACAGTTCCCCCAGACCTCCTGAGACTCCTTAGGCCCCAAAGCACCTCCCAGTTTCCATAGTGTCACCCAGACTCCCATTGTAGGCTACAGTGCCCCTTAACCTCCCATAGTTTCCCCAGACCTCCTGAGACCCCTTAGCCCCCATAGTGCCTCACATTTCCCATAGTACTACCCAGACTCCCATTGTGAGCTACAGTGCCCCTCAACCTCCCACAGTTCACACAGTTCCTCCAGACTCCCTAAGACCCCTTAGCCCCCACAGCGCCTCCCAGTTCCCATAGTGTCACCCAGACTCCCATTGTAGGCTACAGTACCCCTTAAACTCTCACAGTTCCCCCAGACCTCCTGAGGCCCCTTAGCCTCCACAATGCTGCCCAACCTCCCACAGTGCCCCCAGCACCCTACAGTGCCCCCTAGCTTTCTACAGAGCCTCCAGCTCCTTCCAGTGTCGGCAATCTCCAAATGCGCCCCACTGTGCACTCCAGTCCCCCACAGTGCCCCTGCAAAGTGCTCCTAGACAAACCACAGGCCCCCTTTAGAGACACATCCCCTACAGTTGCCCCCAGTCCCCTATTTGAATATGGAAGGTTTTAGAAAATATACTGTGCCCTGCTCTCAATAGAGATGACAACCACTGCTATAGGCAACACCGCCTTTTTACATCTCTCCTAAGGTGAAAACAAAGGGAGCGCCAATTACTTGTTAATGAGATAATTTATGGCACTGTACTCAGTCTAATGAGGAACATGTGCCAGTTATATATTAATTACATTGGGGATCTAGCTAATTCTGCTGTTTTCCAGAATTCTCCATCAGGCAGAAGCTAAAAGCTTTTTCCTCTTTCTTAGCGTTCCCCTAATGTGTCATGTAATGAGACGCTCCATAATGAATGGCGGTGTCTCCGGCCTGATCTGTTTCGGTAAACAATATGCCATGATATATGATTAGAGTGATGCCGCGTGCACAAAGACATCGATAAAATGTTTTTATGGGTGCTTCATGCACATTACATCTGGGACTGGGAATTGTGAGATAAGGGGGCTTCTAGAACTGGGGCAGGTAGATTAAAAATGCTAATTTGTCATTTACACACAACCAAGTATGGGCTTATCCAATAAGACAATAGAAACTACGGTTATTCACACGCAGAGATTAGAGAGACTCACAAAAATGAATAAAGACTGCAAGTAAAAAAAGTCATAGGTGCTTATAGGTGACTGCACACACACTATTTTGTCAAAAGTATTGGGACACCTGCCTTTACACGCACATGAACTTTAATGGCATCCCAGTCTTAGTCCATAGGGTTCAATATTGAGTTGGCCCACCCTTTGCAGCTATAACAGCTTCACCTCTTCTGGGAAGGCTGTCCACAAGGTTTAGGAGTGTCTATGGGAATGTTTGACCATTCTTCCAGAAGCGCATTTGTGAGGTCAGGCGCTGATGTTGGACGAGAAAGCTTGGCTCACAGTCAACTTCCTCCACCCCAAATGCGTTTATCCATGTCCTTATAGACCTTGCTTTGTGCACAGTCATGTTGGAACCGGAAGGAGCCATCCCCAAACTCTTCCCACAAAGTTGGGAGCATGAAATTGTCCAAAATGTCTTGGTATGCTGACGCCTTAAGAGTTCCCTTCACAGGAACTAAGGGGCCAAGCCCAACCCCTGAAAAACAACCCCACACCATAATCCAGGTTGTAGTCGCGGACTGGAGTGTTTACGCGAAGACCTTCTTACCAGTTTGTAAGGGTATCTGTGAGGATTTGGAACACCTGTCGGAAGGGTCTTCTCCACTTCGACAATATCGACGTTTCCCACCCGGTTGAGTTATAACTTGGGATACCTGATTCTGACCCTACGGTAATTTCAAGTACACGCACATTTCCGTCCACAGGGTTATGAAAACTGTTTTATCACACACACGTCAGTGGATATTCGTGGATACTGAAAAAAATGAACGTCAGAAATAAGTAAAAACACTCAGAGAGATTAGAGACGCACACTTATTGGCATCAAAGATAACAGAATAACCTAT
>BLSH010122267.1:526415-538011 GCA_018402905.1 Glandirana rugosa | reverse complement strand
CTCCTCCTCCATTACATAGTGTATAGTGCTCTGGGTACTGTCCACCAGTCTTCGTCCACCAGTCTTCGTCCACCAGTCTTCATCCTCCAGTCTTCGTCCACCAGTCTTCATCCACCAGTCTTCATCCTCCAGTCTTCGTCCACTAGTCTTCATCCACCAGTCTTCATCCTCCAGTCTTCGTCCTCCAGTCTTCGTCCACCAGTCTTCATCCTCCAGTCTTCGTCCACCAGTCTTCATCCTCCAGTCTTCGTCCTCCAGTCTTCGTCCACCAGTCTTCGTCCACCAGTCTTCATCCTCCAGTCTTCGTCCACCAGTCTTCATCCTCCAGTCTTCGTCCTCCAGTCTTCGTCCACCAGTCTTCGTCCACCAGTCTTCATCACCAGTCTTCATCCTCCAGTCTTCGTCCTCCAGTCTTCGTCCTCCAGTCTTCATCACCAGTCTTCATCCTCCAGTCTTCGTCCTCCAGTCTTCGTCCTCCAGTCTTCGTCCACCAGTCCCGTCCTTCGCTCTGTCTTCCAGATTCCTTCCGCGTTCGAGGCACTGCTCGGCGTCACGGGTGGAAGAGACGCCGTTAGTTTGTCTTATTTGTTTGTCAGTTTGTGCTCTGATGTTGTGTCTCCCCATTTGTGTAACAGTATTGGAGGGCACCCCATATACTGGGGGCTCCCTATTGTTGTGATTTTAACTTTAAAGTTGATATAATAAATTTAATATATTCCCTCTTTACCTTTGACCTGTCATACTCTGAGTCGCTCACTAAGCCATGTTGCCCTCTCTTGGGACCATTTCTATATATACAGTGGGGTACGGAAAGTATTCAGACCCCCGTACATTTTTCACTCTTTGTTGTATTGCAGCCATTTGCTAAAATCATTTAAGTTCATTTATTTTCCTCATTAATGTGCACACAGCACCCCCTCATTAATGTGCACACAGCACCCCATATTGACAGAAAAACACAGAATTGTTGACATTTTTGCAGATTTATTAAAAAAGAAAAACTGAAATATCGCATGGTCCTAAGTATTCAGACCCTTTGCTCAGTATTTAGTAGAAGCCCCCTTTTGATGTAATGCAGCCATGAGTCTTTTTGGGTTTTAACACCTGGATTTGGGGATCCTCTGCCATTCCTCCTTGCAGATCCTCTCCTCTGTCAGGTTGGATGGTGAACGTTGGTGGACGGCCATTTTTAGGTCAATCCAGAGATGCTCAATTGGGTTTAAGTCAGGGCTCTGGCTGGGCCATTCTAGAACAGTCACGGAGTTGTTGTGAAGCTGTGTGCTTAGGGTCATTGTCTTGTTGGAAGGTAAACCTTCGGCCCAGTCTGAGGTCCTGAGCACTCTGGAGAAGGTTTTCATCCATGATATCCCTGTACTTGGCCGCATTCATCTTTCCCTCGATTGCAACCAGTCGTCCTGTCCCTGCAGCTGAAAAATACCCCCACAGCATGATGCTGCCACCACCATGCTTCACTGTTGGGACTGTATTGGACAGGTGATGAGCAGTGCCTGGTTTTCTCCACACATCCCGCTTAGAATTAAGGCCAAAAAGTTCTATCTTGGTCTCATTAGACCAGAGAATCTTATTTCTCACCATCTTGGAGTCCTTCAGGTGTTTTTCTTTCCTGTGTCTTGCACTGAGGAGAGGCTTCCGTCGGGCCACTCTGCCATAAAGCCCAACTGGTGGAGGGCTGCAGTGATGGTTGACTTTCTACAACTTTCTCCCATCTCCCAGCTGCATAGGGTCACCTCATCCCTTTAAACCTGAACACATATTAATTACACAGGTTGTTCTGTGGCTGATTAAGGTGGTAATTAAACTCACTTGGTGCCTCATCTGCATTCAATCAGCCTCAGAACAACCTGCGTAATTCATATGTTTTTGGGTTTAAAGGGATGAGGTGGCAACCCTACGACTGCATCTCTGGAGCTCAGCCACAGTGATCTTTGGGTTCTTCTTTACCTCTCTCACCAAGGCTCTTCTCCCCCGATAGCTCAGTTTGGCCGGGCGGCCAGCTCTAAGAAGGGTTCTGGTCGTCCCAAGCGTCTTCCATTTAAGGATTATGGAGGCCACTGTGCTCTTAAGAACCTTAAGTGCAGCAGACATTTTTTTTGCAACCTTGGCCAGATCTGTGCTTTGCCACAATTCTGTCTCTGAGCTCTTCAGGCAGTTCCTTTGACCTCATGATTCTCATTTGCTCTGACATGCACTGTGAGCTGTAAGGTCTTCTATAGACAGGCGTGTGGCTTTCCTAATCAAGTCCAATCAGTAGAATCAAACACAGCTGGACTCAAATGAAGGTGTAGATCAGGGATAAGCAATTAGCGGACCTCCAGCTGTTGCAGAACTACAAGTCCCATGAGGCATAGCAAGACTCTGACAGCCACAAGCATAACACCCAGAAGCAGAGGCATGATGGGACTTGTAGTTTTGCAACAGCTGGAGGTCCGCTAATGGCTTATCTCTGGTGTAGAACCATCTCAAGGATGATCAGAAGAAATGGACAGCACCTGAGTTAAATATCTGAGTGTCACAGCAAAGGGGTCTGAATACTTAGGACCCCCATGGGATATTTCAGTTTTTCTTTTTTAATAAATCTGCAAAAATGTTAACAATTCTGTGTTTTTCTGTCAATATGGGGTGCTGTGTGCACATTAATGAGGGGGTGCTGTGTGCACATTAATTAGGGGGTGCTGTGTGCACATTAATGAGGGGGTGCTGTGTGCACATTAATGAGGGGGTGCTGTGTGCACATTAATGAGGGAAAAAATGAACTTAAATGATTTTAGCAAATGGCTGCAATACAACAAAGAGTGAAAAATTTAAGGGGGTCTGAATACTTTCCGTACCCCACTGTATGTCTATAGGCTTATAGTTTAGACCCACCTATATGGTAACTGCTTTAAGTATACGCAGCTACACCACTGCATTGGGTTCAGTTATTAATGATTGACGGCAGCAGGAGCCAATGGCTGTCTCGACCAATGAGGGAGAGCCGTTGCTCTTGTGCACATCGCTCTATTGATATGGGGTTTGGTATTGGGGGGGGGGGGGGGGCTGCAGAATACAGAAGGTATTTTAGCTTCATCCGTAGAATGCATTAAGGTTAAATAAAGCTTGAACCTTTATACCCACTTTAAATATGCTATTATATCTAACACCCCCCCTCCCCCTCCAGACTGACGCTGCTGCTGTACAAAGGGGTTTTTTTTTATTGCTCCTTCATCCAGAGTGAAGCATAAATATATACAATGTATTTCCTTTGTTTCTCTTGTTAGTTTATTATTGTCTGCTCTTTATTTTCTGCATGAAGTCTCTTTGTTTTTTAGTTTTCACAAATTATATTTTGCATCGGATTAAAAATAAAATGCAGTTTAACCCCTTGGTGCCGGGGCCTCCTGGACCCTTTAAGGGGTTTCAGATGTTCCTCCCAGGACCTCCTGCTCTCTACTTCCCTTGTAACCTCCTCCTATGCTCACCTCCAGGACCTCTCCCATCCTCTGGAACTCCCTACCCCAATGTCCGGTCAGCCCCCACCCTGCCCGCCTTTAGACGATCCCTGAAATCTCATTTATTCAGGGAAGCCTCCCCCACCCCCACCTAAGAACTGTGCCTGAGTCACCTCTATCAGATCATCCTCTGCAGCCATTACCTTTTGTACCACCTCCCCCTCCTGTTAGATTGTAAGCTCCATAGGCAAGGCCCTCCTATACCTTCTGTACTGAACTGCATTGTAATTGTACTGTGTCCCCCTTTATTTTGTAAAGTTGGTGCTATATAAATTCTGTATATTATCAATAATAATAATAATGTAGCATGCATGGACAGTGTTTGATGATTTGGGTGTAATCAGTGATACATTACAGTTGAATGGGATGGATGGATGGATGGATGAATTGATGGATGGATGGATGGATGAATTGATGGATGGATGGATGGATGGATTGATGAATGGATGGATGGATGGATGGATGAATTGATGGATGGATGGATTGCACATTGCAGTGTGACATTGAGGTGGATGTATCATGTGACTGTTCCTCCCTTTATTACTGGAAGAGGTCAATGTGTGGGGTGCCGTCTCTAACAGCCCATTGGACAGAACGCTCACATTGACCACCATTTTGGGTGTGGAGATTCCATGGTTAATAATATTTTAGTAGCGCTGCCCCCGAAAGCAGCCGGTAGATTTGAGTCCTCTGTCTTCCCTTCCTTTGCCCTAAGCAGAGCCCCACCCCCGCTGAGGACACCAGAATACCTTGGCCGGGGGTGGGGGGGGTCTCCTGGCAGTCACACAAGAAAGATACCCACCAGCTGTGATAAACGGGTTCTATTGGTAGAAATAGAATGGTGAGGCAATGCATGAGTCAGGGAAGGCTTGCCCATAACACAGGAGAAGTCTCCAGGCACATATGTATGCGCATGCGCAGGCCAGCAACTGGTCGAAGCATTGTGCATGGACGTGGGCATAGGCGTGTGAATGTGCACAGCCAGACGCTTTTGCCTGCCACCAATAATGGCATCAAATGGGCTATTTAAACAAGGCTGAAGGATTGGCTCATTGCTGTTTGGTCTTCTGTGTGTTTATCCCTGATTCCTGTGCCGGACCTCTGAGCTTGACCCAGCTTGCTCCTGACTACGACCCTTGGATGGAGTAGTGTGCCGCTCAGGCTCAGCTAGTACGGGGGTGGGGGAGTATATTGGATGGAAGTATCTGCTGCTGCGGGAGTGCTGGCAGGGAGTGGAGCCCTTCCTGGCTCCTCTAGCAACTGGAGAGGAAGGGATCCCCGGTGCCGCACATCCACGCAAGTATTCAGTGGTGACATTACAACCTCAGCCTGGGCTCCCTCCAGGCCACGCCCCCAATGCATTTTGCTCCATCCCTATGGGGATCATCCCCATGACTAAGCTCTGAGGGGTGGAGCGAAACGTGTTGGGGCGTGGCCTGGTAGGAGCCCATGCTGAGGATGTCATTTCATCACTGAATACTGGCATGGATGTGCGGCACCGGGGATCCCTTCCTCTAGATCTCCAGTTGCTCCTGACTATGTTTGCCTGCTACCTGCCCTGACCTTGGCTTTGTTCCTGGATTGTCCTTCTGCTTCCTGTCTGACCTGCCTCTCCGTTGCTGTCATTGGCTTGTGACCCGACTACTCTTCTGCCTGCTATATATTCCTGATCTGCCTGTCTGTTACTGACCTGGCTTGTCTGACCCTGCGCCCTTCTCATCCAGCCTGCTTCAGCTCCTTCAGTCCAGTGAGCTCTCATCTGGCTCCTGCTTTCTGCTGACTTCCACAGTCTGCCACCAACCAAGCTCCGTGACAGCTCATTGGTCAGTAGCTTGTCCTGCTGTCACATCTGCCTGCTGTTAACTGCTATCATGCAGACTACTGGACTGATCACAGGCCCTCATACCCCCCCCCCCCCAATGCTCTCATGCCTGCTGTCTCACTACTATGGAGCTGTAAGAGAGACCTTCCTCTTCACGTCATGCTTACTAACCAGGTACGAGACAGCAACAGTTTGGATGTCAGCCATTAAACACAATGAGTCAAAACAGTAACAATACAATACAATACAGGTAAGTACCCAGAGGACCAAGTGCATAAGCAATAGCCCTTTGACTGGGAGATCACTCCCCAAGTGAGACGTATATGAATGCAAGGAAACAACTGGCTAGCTCACTTGTAGGCTTTCCCTCAAGAGAGTCCAGGTTTAAGATTGAAAATCCGTTGGACCTTCTGCACATCAGTATTACTAAAAGAATAGACCCTGGGTGTAAATACAGCCTGAAGGTTAAGACTTCTGCTAGCTTAGTTGGGGCCCTTATGTTGGCGCGCAATGTAAGGTGCTGTCCCTTTTAAGGTGTGGAATGATTGGGACAGTTTCCTTTAACCACTTGCCGACCGCTGATCGGCATTTGACGGCGACAGTGTGGCTCGATAACGCAAACCGCCGTCATGCGACGGCGGCCGTGAGATCGAGCCCAGTGAGCATGCGCGCGCCGCCGGAAGCGCGCCCACGCGCTCACTGTGTCCGGGGAGGGCCAGGGAGCGGGTGCGGAGGAGTCGATCTCCGCCGGCCACCCGCGATGCCCCCCCCCCCCCCCGGAGTGAAAGAACGGAGGTCCGTGTAAGTAAACACGGACCTCCGTTCTGTGAGAGGGGGGAGGGCTGTGATCCCTTCCCTTCCCCTGCTAGGGCAGTCCCCCCACAGTTAGAAGGCCCAGGGAACACAGTTAATCCTTAGAGCGCCCCCTACAGGTTAACCCCTTCACTGCCAATGGCATTTACACAGTAATCAGTGCATTTTTATAGCACTGATCGCTGTATAAATGCCAATGGTCCCAAAAAAGTGTCAAAATGGTCCGACATGTCCGCCGCAATATCGCAGTACCGCTAAAAATCGCAGATCGCCGCCATTACTAGTAAAAAATAAATAAAAACCCCAGAAATTAATTCTCATCATCCGTAAACGCAACCACTTTTGCGCAAACCAATCAATAAACGCCGATTGTGATTTTTTTTATCACAAATATGAAAAAAATGTTTTTTTATATTTTTTTTTGATTTGTATTTTAGCAAAAAGAAAGAAATTTGGGTTTTTTTGCAAAATTGTCGCTCTTCTTTTGTTTATAGCGGCGATCAGAAATGACGCAGCGGTGATCAAATACCCCCAAAAGAAAGCTCTATTTGTGGGAAAAAAAGGACGCAAATTTCATTTGGGTACAACGTCGCACGACCGCGCAATTGTCAGTTAAAGCGACGCAGTGCCGAATCGCAAAAAGGGCTCTGGTCCTAAAGTGGGAAATCCTTGCGGGGCTGAAGTGGTTAAGAGACAAAGTTGTTGGCACAGTTCACTTTAAGGCTGGGTTCACGCTATCCGACACAAAAACGGTCAGACTTTTGATCCTAATTTGCCCTGCAACATCGGTCCTACTTTTGGTCCTACTTCCATCAGACTGGAATGAACAAGATAAGATTTTGCTCTGAGATAGTGACTTGTCCTCTGACCAATCACACAATCCCAGTGTGAGATAAATTCCTTTTCCTGCTGCTGTAATCACCAAGTCGGATGTCACAAGTCGGATGGTTAGAACAAGGATCCAACTTCAATGATATTCAATGGGCTGAAGTTGGGCTAAACTAATACAGGAACCTTTCTCAAAGTCGGACCGACTTGTGTCGGACCAGTTAAGACGGCTCTCATAGGGAAACATTGATTTGGTGACGATGTGGTCCTTTCTGGGGCTCATGTGCCAAAACCCCCCATCTCAGCTCCCTTCAGGGGATACCCCCCAGTGGGGTGTGTCCGGTCATCAGTATCACAACGCTCCATGCAGCAAATATGGTAAACTATATATTCATTCTCAATATTTTTTCATATATAAAATTTACACATTTTTATTATTCACAGTTACCAATACGTGCATGCTCCTGATAAGTGGATACATAACTTCACGAAACGCGTAGAGCCGATATATGCCGTATTAATTATTACATAAGTTGTTCTATGCTGCAGAAATTGTTATATATGGAGCCAATTTTCATCATTTTGTGAAATATGTATTTGTTTCTAGTTCATATGTAATATTTTATAGTAGCGGCAATGTGCCCAATATATATGTATAAAGAGATGTATGGATTGTTTACGGTACTACCTTGATGAAAATTGCCTCAATAAAAACGCATGCTTTTATAACCCGTGTGTCTCATTTAAAGTCCCAAAAAAAAAAAACCCTTTTTTGTATATCAACCAACCCAGGATGGAGGCAAATGGCCAATGTGACCATTGCCTCATTTAAAGTCCCATTTTTGACCCTCTTTAATGCCATTGATTTGGTGACGTCATGCGACTCGTGCTCACAACGTCGGTCCATTTGTCAGACAAGTGTGAACCCAGCCTAAGAGATGAGGTGGTTCTTAGGCAGCAGAAACACCTTCTTTTATGGGCCGGGGCTGAAACAGAAGCAGCTAAAGAAGAAAAAGGATCTGCCAAGCAGGGAGCAAAGTGTTGGCTCAGTTTAGCAACCTGCAGGCGGTGGCCACAATTATGGAAAGAAAATGGCAGTTTGCAGCAAAAAAAGGCAATAGAATGTTTCTCTCTGATGAGAGTCAATGTTGAAGAACGTTCAAAGCCTACATGGGCCTAGCCAGCAACGAAAACTACATGTAGCCGGTAGCAGTAAAGCGTGGGTCAGCGACCCTCTCACCTAATCCCACTGCGGCAATCAGGAGAAATATCAGTTGTAGTTGTCTTGCGGTGGGGACCCCTTTACCTGAAGACATGGCTGTAGCGGTGACCGAAACCAAATTGACAGGTGCCACAAAGGCTCCACTGGGTCCTCTTACTTAGTAACCATTTGGAGTGCAGACAAGGACAGAGCTCGTCCAAGCTCTAGACATCTAACGCAAAAGGGAAAAGTTCTGAAAGTCGCACATCTCTGCAAAACCCTGTAGGAAAGTGTATGACAGCCTCAGCCTGGGCTCCAACGAGGCCACGCCACCAACGCCTTTCACTCCACCCATGGAGTCATGGGGATCATCACAAGGTTTTGCAGAGATGTGCGACTTCCAGGACTTTTCCTTCTTCCATTACATGGGTGTAGTGGTGGCTCCTTCCTGCAGTTGAATGTTCCCCCAAGAGCAGTCCTCACAATCAACGTTCGGCTTAACAGTCTCCTTCACAGATTCCTCAGCTGTACTTAGGGCTGCCACCTCATCCCTTTAACCCCGAACACATATGAATTACTCAGGTTGTTCTGTGGCTGATTTAATGCAGATGAGGCACCAAGTGAGTTTAATTACCACCTTAATCAGCCAGAGAACAACCTGTGTAATTCATATGTGTTCGGGTTTAAAGGGATGAGGTGGCAACCCTAGCTTTACTGCACACACCGGCACAACCCGGTCAGGTCCGGAACGGCACAGATTTACACACACTCCTTCCCGCTGCAACGTCTCTCTCCAACTCCCCCAGTGTCTTCCTAGGCTTTTCCTTTTGTGTCCTCCCACCCCTTGGAAATTGCTTTGGGCTTTGTAGATTGACTTTGGCTTTACTGTGAGGAAAGTTCTCCTTCCAGCCTACAACTACCAGAGGTCTCTGAACACCTGACATGTAAAAGTGCTGGATGCTGCCATCTTGTGGATGAATAACATTCTCCATTCTCAGTAACAATACATAATGTTACATTTCCATGGTTTAGCCTTGTAGGGGGGCTCAGGAGGGACGTTTTATTGGGGTATCTTATGTAGCGCCCCCATAGTGAATAGGTGCTTTTGTGATAGATTTTTGCTAGGAGAGGCAAATTTAGTCAGGCCTGACTGTTGTGAAGGCCTGAGTGTTTTTACCTGGGCAGGGGAGTGGCCCAGGGAGAATTGGAGACTGCATGAAGGACCACCCCTTGGTTACTCCTCCCCTTTGTTTCCAGAAGGTTCTGAAAAAGGGGATGGATGAGGAGGTGTAACTTTCTGAAGTATGTTAAGGAGCCCTGACCGATCCCCAACCTGGATTGGCAGGGGGCAGGCCTCCTTAAATACCGTGGTCTGCCCAGCTGGGGGGAGGAGAGTGACAGGTGGAAGAGTGGAGATGTAGCAGAGTTTGCTGAGGCCTCAACTGGGAGCCCCAAGTCTGGGGAGGTGACCTTGAGGCCTGGTGGCTCGGATGCAGCCAGGAGTGGAGAGAGATCCTGGAGCAGCACAAGGAAGCAGGAGAGCAACAGAGAGGTTACAGGGGGCACCTCAATCCAATACACAAGGATGAGTTCATGTTAAATTTTCCACCTTGCTTCCCCTTCCAGTCTGGCGTGATGACGTCGCTCCCGATGCATTTCATCACACCTTGTGACTTACTTTTCTTGCAAATCTTTTATAATTGAATAAAGTGGAAATACTTCACCCTATATATGGTACCTGGTGTTGGAGGAGGAACAAGGTGAGTTGTTGTTACATCCGGTGCACTTTGAAGATGGTGAAAGCCCTATTATGGGCGCATAGGGACAATGTACTGAGATAAGCGGATGGTGTGAATGGTGGTGTACATTGGACAAGAATCACACAGTCAGGAGGAGGATTTATTCACTTAAAGCAGAATTCCACCCAAAAATGGAACTTCCACTTTAAGCACTCTTCACCCCTTACATGCCACATTTGGCATGTCATTTTTTTTGGGGGGGGGGGAAGGGGTGTACCCAGTTTTCAGAGGGACTTCCTGTCCCTCTTCCTCCTGCTGTTTCTGGACCGCCTAGGCGACTCCTCCTCTCCCCATAGGCGGCCCCTCCCTCCTTGCACATGTCACAGGTCCAAGAAGATTTCCTGGCCACTAGGAATGCCCAGCGCGACTCGAGTATGTGCAGTGCGTGCCCGGCCGGTGCCCACACTTGCAATGATGGCGCCACGGGGAGGAGGGGGAGATGAGCGAGGCTTCGGGCGCAGCCATTGCTGGACCGCGAGGCAGGTAAGTTTTAAAAAACTAAAAAAACGAGGGGAACTCGGCTTTAATTATAAGCATTGCTATGATGGACTATACTGTATATATGCACCTATATTAACACTATTTAGTGGACTTTTTTGGGCACATACAGTATCTCACAAAAGTAAGTACACCCCTCACATTTTTGCAAATATTTTGTTAAATTTTTTCATGTGACAACACTGAAGAAATTACATTTTGCTACAATGTAAAGTAGTGAGTGTACAGCTTGTATAACAGTGTAAATTTACTGTCCCCTCAATATAACTCAACACACAGCCATTAATGTCTAAACCACTGGCAACAAAAGTGAGTACACCCCTAAGTGAAAATGTCCAAATTGGGCCCAAAGTGTCAATATTTTGTGTGGCCACCATTATTTTCCAGCACTGCCTTAACCCTCTTGGGCATGGAGGTCACCAGAGCTTCACAGGTTGGCACTGGAGTTCTCTTCCCCTCCATGGTGACATCACAGAGCTGGTGGATGTTAGAGACCTTGCGCTCCTCCACCTTCTGTTTGAGGAGCCCCACAGATGCTCAATAGGGTTTAGATCTGTAGACATGCTTGGCCAGTCCATCACCTTTACCCTCGGCTTCTTTGGTTGTCTTGGAGTAGTGTTTGGGGTCTTTATCAGGTTAGAATATTGCCCTGCGGCCCAGTCTCTGAAGGGAAGGGACCGAGCTCTGCTTCAGTAGGTCACAGTACATGTTGGCATTCATGGTTCCCTCAATGAACTGTAGCTCCCCAGTGCCAGCAGCACTCATGCAGCCCCAGACCATGGCACTCCCACCAGTCTCTGACCCGGCGTCCCGTTATAAGATTGGACTATTTCTGGGGTTTGTGATGAGGTTCTGTTGGTTTCTTCGGCTCCCATTTCCACTACCTGACCGGTTCGTACAGATGTCTAGATTTGGGATAACTCGTAGACACCCCGAGGAGTTTGTCTTCCACCTCCTCGCGTTCCAGAGATTGTAGGTGGTCGAGACACTACAGTGGTACCTCCCCTTCTCTTGAGGTCACGGTTGGACACTTCGAGACCACTGGAGGTACGGGTTCTCCCAATTCCGTCACGACCTTTTATTACCACCGGTGTGTTTTATAACTGTGAAACCCGGGTTAAACCTG
>BLSH010122267.1:490732-500943 GCA_018402905.1 Glandirana rugosa | reverse complement strand
CAATTTTTTCTATGACATCCTCTGTAACAAATAATTTTAGGTAGGCCAGAGGGTTTTCCTGCTCCACATCTACCTTCAGCCCTGGTGATCCGGTAAACGGAAATCTTGGGGGCGCAACCTGGTCCGTATCGGCAATAGGGCACCAAGTGCGCACATTACTGAGGCTAAGTGCAGGTTCTTCGTCTTCATCACTTGACAGATCAGTGTCGGTCTCAGGGTCAGATGACAAATCCCACGACTCACTTTCACTCTGTTCGGCGAGCACCTCTGCGTCACTGTCGCTGTCATTCAGCTGCTCCAAAAGCGATTTTTGCAAAAAGTGGCGCTTTTTTGATGTCATTTTTTTTATTAGATGGGCACTATGGGGAAGGCAAGGGCACTGTCAGTGTGTAGTGTTGTAACTATGAGCTGATACAGTGCAATCCCCTCAGATTACAATGTATCACCTCTTTTATGTGTTTGTAACATTTTGAAATTCCCGCCCAGTTCCGCACCCGTGGGTCGCTGCATCGCAGAGAGCGGAACTAGGAACTAGGAAGTGACAGACCCAGCGAGTACAGCGAACATCGCTGCATCGCTGGATCGTGGGAGCAGGTAAGGCACTCGCTGTGCGCTCTGCAGCTCACCCCGTGTCTGACACGGGATCAACGATAGTAGCAGGGAATTTTTACCCCGTGTCAGACACGGGAAAACCGCTAGGAAGGTTAAATTGACTCGCGGTTACAATTGCCGACACCTGGCTATTGAAAAAATAAAGAAACTCTTCAGGTCTGGATTTTGAGGGGAACCCCAAACCAAAATTTTAAATAAAAGCGTCATGGGGTCCCCCCCAAAATCCATACCAGATCCTTATCCGAGCATGCAGCTTTGCCAGTCAGGAAAGGGGGATGAAGCAAGCACCCCCGAACCATACCAAGCCACATGCCCTCAACATGGAGGGGTGGGTGCTTTGGCCCGTGCCCTAAAGCACCTTGTTTCCGTGTTGAAGGGCCTCTTCCCGACTACCCAGGGCTGCGGTTGTGGGGGTCTGTGGGCAGGGGGCCCCCAGATCCCAGCCCCCCCCAAGTGAATGAGTATTGAGTACATCATACCCCTACCTATTCACCAAAAAAGTGTCAAAAAGTAATAAACACAAAAGACAGTTTTTGACAATTCCTTTATTAAAAAAATAAAAAAATAGTATTCCCCAATCTAATTTCATTGTCAACCATGCCGCCCTCCGACCAGAAAAAGAAAAAATAAAGAAAAACGCTCAGCCTTCTGGGAGACCTCCCACCAAGTGCCTCCTCTGCGCTTTGACATTTCTTATATAAGATAAGGGGCGGGGCCACCTAGGTACGTCACACGGTGGCACTGCCCACTTCTGATGTCACAGACTTGTGCATTATAAGGCCTCATACACATGGGCGTCTGCAAAAAGATAAGCAAAACGCCGGGCCTGACGTCAGGGAAAAAAAATCGCTGTTTTACTCTGCGTTTTGCATTGACGTCAATGCACGTTTTTTAACGCTGGCTTTCAGCAGCGTTTTCTGCCTCTATTCAAAATCAATGGTTCCCTATGGGAGCCCATTGATTTGAATAGAAGCCGCACCACAAATCGGATCACGAGGATCCGACTTGCGGCGCGACTTGTGTGCTAGGGGTCTTAAAGGGGAACCCCTGCAAAAAAATTGCGTGGGGTTCCCCCCAAAGGGCATACCAGGCTCTTCGATCTAGAATTGATTTTAAGAGGAAACCCCACGCCGAAAAAACGGCGTAGGGTCCCCCTCAAAAACCATACCAGACCCTTATCCGAGCACGCAGCCTGGCAGGCCAGGAAAGGGGGTGGGGACGAGCGAGCCCCCCCCCCCCCTCCTGGACCGTACCAGTCCACATGCCCTCAACATGGGGAGTATGGGTGCTTTGGGGCAGGGGGGGCACCGCGCCCCCCACCCCAAAGCACCTTGTCCCCATGTTGATGGGGACAAGAGCCTCTTCCCGACAACCCTGGCCGTTGGTTGTCGGGGTCTGCGGGCGGGGGCTTATCGGAATCTGGAAGCCCCCTTTAATAAAGGGGCCCCCAGAGGCCGTGCCCCCCCACCCTATGTAAATGAGTATGGGGTACATCGTACCCCTACCCATTTACCTGGAAAAAAATGTACCAATATAAAACACACTACACAGCTTTTTAAAATCTTTTATTAAATCAGCTCCGGAATCTTCTCCCCTCTCTTCGGCTCTTTTGCTGGGTCTTCGGCTCTTTTGCGGGGTCTTCTGAGGGGGTCTTCGGCTCTTTTGCGGGGTCTTTGGTCTTCTGAGGGGGTCTTCTGCTGTTTTGCGGGGTCTTCTGCTGTTTTGCGGGGTCTTCAGTCTTCTGCTCTTTTGCCACTGTCTCCTCGGCTAGCTTCTCCTTCTTCTTCTCCTTCTTCTTCTAGAGATGTTGACTCGTCGCTCTCTTCCACTCGAATGCCGGGTCCATGCTGCGCAGTTGCCTTATATTGGCATGGGGCGGGGCCACACAATGACGTCATCATCAGCCCCACCCTCATGATGTCACATCACACTTATGTACATGGGAGGAGTCTGTGATACTTATGTACATGGGAGGAGTCTGTGATACTTATGTGCATGGGAGGAGCCTGTGATACTTATGTACATGGGAGGAGTCTGTGATTCTTATGTACATGGGAGGAGTCTGTGATAATTATGTACATGGGAGGAGTCTGTGATACTTATGTACATGGGAGGAGTCTGTGATACTTATGTACATGGGAGGAGTCTGTCACGTTGTCATTATGGGGGATTGTTTGTAGAATTTTGAGGAAAATAATGAATTTAATCCATTTTGGAATACGTGAAGCGCTGTGAATACTTTCCGGATGCACTGTGAGTATTTAGAGATATTGAAAATACCGCTTACACGTTTTACTCAGAGACCATTTGGGAAAACCAAGAGGGCCACATGTGGCCCCGGAGTCACGGGAGAAGTGGCTTCTTTTGGATGAACAATTGATAGTGAGGTTCATCTGATGTGAAGCGGTTACATTGGGACTAAATGGATGCAATTCAAGGTGGGAATTCTGAACATTTCTTTATATATTTATGTTACTTTGTATTTTCTTGTAGTGGTTTCCATATCTATGAAAACATTCAGATTGCTCAGCGTTGATTTTATCGTCTGTATTGCAGATGTTATTATTTGGGTTTTTCAATAGCCCCATGTTGACAGCTCGACTATTAGACATTTATTGGAATCCACCAACGTTTCCGAAGCCCAACACAAGCAGGAGTGATCCTGGCGCATTCCTCCTGCGATTCCCTTATCACCAGTAACTCAGGTTTTCCCCGGGTTGGCTGGACAAAGCCATGGAATAATATTAACCATTTGGATGCAAAGCCTCAATACAATGGAACAAAACAATATATAAAGAACATAATGTAAAATATCTGATCAAGTGTTCTTTTGCAAGTGAGGTCCAGAACTGGAAAGAGCCAATACTTGTGATCTGTCCACTAATAAGACTTCTCAATATCTTATGACGAACGGGGGTTATTATCCACGTGCCAACCGCAAGACATATATATATATACCCCTGGAATTTTTTTTTTTTTCAGCCGACAATTGG
Source organism: Glandirana rugosa (assembly GCA_018402905.1). Classification (NCBI taxonomy): domain Eukaryota; kingdom Metazoa; phylum Chordata; class Amphibia; order Anura; family Ranidae; genus Glandirana; species Glandirana rugosa. Next base: position 497,338 of record BLSH010122267.1, on the reverse strand, counting down.
CTTTTTTCATGAAGGTGGTCAGAGTGGCTAATTAGCCGCTGGATCACTTTCAGAAGCAGCAGGAGGGGTCATTCCAAAACCCCCCACCCCTCCCCCCCCCCGCACTGGAGTTTCTTGGGCTTACCGGTTTTACTGGCATCCCCAAGAAACGATCCGATCTGGTCATAGAGGCGAGGAGAGAGCAGATTGTCTCTGATCACCTCTATGATCTTGGAGAACCGGAGCGATCTCATGTTCTGTCGCTCCTGGTCTAGGGTGGAAGTAAACAGTTTTTTTAACCTCTTCCTGAGGATGTCATATGAGGTCCTCCCATGATCGTGATTCCTGGACAGCGTGCTCTGTGGTTGCCGTGTCCTTAGGACACAGCTGATCACAGAACGGGGTAAATAGCCAATCACAGTGACTCTTTATCATGTGACTAGCTGTGTCCAATCACAGCTGCTCACGATGTAAACACAAGCTGGTCATCGGCATTCCTTTCCTCATGCTGTCAGTGTCCTGATGATCAGTGCAGTCCCAACAGTGCTGCCAATCAATGCCACCTAACTATGCAGCCTCATTAGCACCTCCTCATCATTGTCCACAAGTGCCGCCTATCGGTGCTCTTCAGTGCTGCCAATCAGTGCTGCCTATCAGTGCCCAACAGTGCCGCCTCATCAGTGCCACCTCATCAGTGTCCATCAGTGCCCATCAGTGCAGCCTATCAGTACCCATCAGTGCAGCCTATCAGTGCCCATCAGTGCATCCCCATCAGTGCCCATCAGTGTAGCCTATCAGTGCCCATCAGTGCATCCCCATCAGTGCCCATCAGTGTAGCCTATCAGTGCCCATCAGTGCAGCCTATCAGTGCCCATCAGTGCAGCCTCATCAGCGCACATCAGTGAAGGAGAAAAACTACCTGTTTGCAAAATTTTATATCAGAAACAATGAAAAAAACTTTTTTTTTAAATTGATTACCAAAATTAAGCCCCCCAGCGGTGATTAAAAACCACCAAAAGAAATTTTTGTCTCCAAAAAATTATAAAAATGTCATATGGGTGGAGTGTCACATGACCGCGCCATTGTCATTCAAAAGTGTGACAGCGCTAAAAGTTGAGAATTAGCCTGGGCAGGAAGAGGGTGAAGGTGCCCGGTATTGGGGGAGGGGAGGCCAGGAAGGGGGTGCAGGTGCCCGGTAGGCAAGCGGTTAAAGCTAAGTCATTTTCTCTCAAAAAATACAGATTTTTACTTGCAAACAAAAACAGCCATAAATGGCCGGGTCTTCAAGTGGTTGCACTCAGATAGAACCCAAAATTCATGCTGAGAAATCGCATGAACGCATTTAGTAAGACAATATCCAATTCATGAATGTGTTTCCCATACTCACAAGTCAAGCGTGAATGTGATTGTGGCTACAGGCAAAATACCAGCCCGGCTCTCCCCTCATCCTCTGCAGCAGCCTGGCATTGTGGGCTCAGGGTGGCACGGGGTGCTTGCTGTGAAGGGATTGGGCACTGTCACACTTAGTTGCCAAGGAATTAAAGTGAGGGGAAATCTGCCAAGAGGGCATCACCACCTGCAGCGGAGACAGCAGATTGCACCTCCCTACACATGCGAGTCGGAGTGTCAGGCAAGCAGGAGGGTCAGCAGAAGTTAAAAGGAAATTCTGGCAGGCTCAAAAGTTTTAGGGTGGCTGACATGGAATTTTATAGATAGGCAACTCCTATCCTCATATTGATTAGTGGTTCCAAATTAATAATAACTACTGTGGTAGGGAACAGAGACAAAAGATGCACCCAGCGTCCTTCCAAATAACTGTTCTGCTTTATTATGACGCAATTCAAGGTTTTTATACCCATGATTACGTAGGCATCACATTAACCTCTTCAGCCCCGGAAGGATTTCACACTTTAGGACCAGAGCACTTTTTGCGATTCGGCGCTGCGTCGCTTTAACTGACAATTGCGCGGTCGTGCGACGTTGTACCCAAATGAAATTTGCGTCCTTTTTCTCCCACAAACAGAGCTTTCTTTTGGTGGTATTTGATCACCGCTGCGTCATTTCTGATCGCCGCTATAAACAAAAGAAGAGCGACAATTTTGCAAAAAAACCCAAATTTCTTACTTTTTGATAAAATACAAATCCAAAAAAAAAAAAAAAAAACATTTTTTTTCATCGGTTTTGGCCAATTTATATTCTTCCTCATATTTGCGATAAAAAAAAATCGCAATCGGCGTTTATTGATTGTTTTGCGCAAAAGTTGCCACGTTTACGGATGATGAGAATTAATTTCTGGGGTTTTTATTTTTATATTTTATTAGTAATGGTGGCGATCTGCGATTTTTAGCGGTACTGCAATATTGCGGCGGATATGTTGGACCATTTTGACACTTTTTTAGGCCCATTGGCATTTATACAGCGATCAGTGCTATAAAAATGCACTGATTACTGTGTAAATGCCATTGGCAGTGAAGGGGTTAACCTGGGGGGGCGCTCTAAGGGTTAAGGGTGTTCCCTGGGCGTGTTCTAACTGTGTCAGTGTTTACATGTACGGACCTCTGTTCTTTCACTGCGGGGGGGGGGGGCATCGCCGGGTAGCCGGCGGAGATCGAGCCCGCCCTACCCGCTCCCTGGCCCCCCCCTACCGGACACAGTGAGCGCGCGAGCGCGCCTCCCGCGGCGCATGCTCACAGTGCACAAGCCGCAGTCATATGACGGCGGTTTGCGATATCGAGCCACCTTGTCGCCGTCAACCTGCGGTTGCCGGTCGGCAAGTGGTTAATATTACAATTGTACCTTTATGGTAACAAGGGACGTAACATAGGCAGGCTAATTCTAATCAGGACTCGAAAGAATGCAAACATGAAAACTTTATTAATGCCGTGTGCAATACATACAATATAGAATACAATTATATACACAACATACACATTTCCATTACAGTGGCAAAGCTCTGATGTTGGCAGGCGTGTAGCAGGACTAAGCATAGAAGCAGACAGCTGCATCAGCATGTAAGGGAAGTAGGCACCTGACAATACTGTTGGGCGAACAGTTCGGTCCGAGGCAAAAGTTCAGCCTGAACTTCGCTTCATCCTTAACAATGGACGAGTCATCAGCTGTCAGCGGGCTTCCCCGCTGACAGCTGAAATAAAAAACAAAAATGCCGGTAAGAAAAAACGATGTTGGCCCCCCAGTCCATGCGTCGCTGACACTGGGCAAGCAGGTGACATCACCAGGGGCCCCCACACCTTACCTATTTAGGGCAGAACTGGTATTCGGTGGTTAGCCATGGTCACAGGCGGAGCTTCTTTTAAATTTTTTTGGGTATGGCGGTCCAGCGAGCATCGTGATTGGCGTTGGATCGGCACCGGGGGACATTGTTTTGTTGTTTTTTTCATTTTTTTAAAGGACTTGTCAAAGACTTGCCTTTATTTTTCATACTTATTGGTGAATCGGTACCGTTACACATGGGGGGGTGAGATATGGGGGCTCCTTGTTAAAGGTGGGCTTCCAGATTTTGCCCCCACCCACGGACCCCGACAACCACAGCCCAGGATTGTCGAGAAGAGGCCAAAGAACCCCCCCCAGCCCCAAAAGCACCCACCCATGTTGAGGGCATGTGGCCTGGTATGCTCTAGGGTGACCCCCAGCTTTCCTGGCCTGGCAGGCTGCATGCTCGCATAAGGGTCTGGTATGGATTTTGGGGGGTCCCCACACCATTTTTTTTTTTTTAATACGTGTTTTTTTTTTGTTTATTTTTTCCGCGAGTCATTTTAAATGTGATTTGACTCATTTTTTTGTGTGTCATTTTTTGCTACAGCAGGTTCTATACATGCTACAGATGCGCCACTTTACAGGCAGACTAAGGGGATCCAACAGGCACTATACTGAAATAAATTTTTCATTTTTATTGTTGCACTTTAAGCATAATTAAAATCACTCTTTAAAAACAATCTTGCAAGAAAAAAAAAAAAAAATACATGTCCCCCAGGGAAGGACCCGGACCCCCATACCCATTTTTATGGCCAATTACTTGCATATAAGCTCTCAAAATGAGGACTTTTAATGTTCGGCTCCCATGGACATGAATTGAGTTTGTGGTTCTGGCCCAAACTACTCTCCTGTTTGGAATTTCTGGTGAGAACCGAATTGGGGGGGGCCGAACTCTACTTGACAACGGCATGAAGTAGAAGCAGAAGCGAAGTCAGAAGTCAAAGAGTGAGCAGCAAAGTACTAAATCAGGAGCCGGATCAAGGTCAGGAATGAAGCCGAAGGTCAGGAACGGGTAGCACAGATGCACAGAGCCAGATTCAAATCAGGTCAGGAGGAAGCTGGATTGGTAATGGGAAATCTTCGGTAGAACAGAAGCAAGAAACACCCTGAAGCAGTGGTGGGCACTCCATTAGGGGCACAGGGGTGCTGCTCCCAAAATCCATGTGCCTGGCTCCAAATCTACATGCAGGGTGCACAACGCATGGATTTCCATTGGTTTGTATTTCTTTTTTGAAGCACATAATTAGAGGCTAAGTTTCTAATTGGCTTCAAAAAGGGTGGGCTTGGGGCGCAGTGCACATGCGCCCTGAGCCCCCCCCATTTGTTTGACAATAGCAAAGTTATATTCACTAATGTCTTCTTGCTTCTCCTTTCAGCCAATCAGGAAGCGGGTCATGAGACCCAATTGGCCAGGGAGTCTTAGGACTCCTGACCAATCGGGTCTCAGGACCCACTTCCTGTTTGGCCGGGAGGAGAAGCAATGGCCCTGGATTTTCCCTCAGCAAGCCGCAGCAGGTGGAGGGGAGGAGGAGCAGCTTCCAGGAGTTCTATCCTAGATCCAGCACCTCCTAAGGTAAGGACACGGATGGCCATCTTCCCTTCCGACCCAGCCACCCGCACCACCTCCGATCAAGGCCCACCCTCTGTCTCCCACGTGAGGGGGGGTGGGTGGCATCTGTGTAAGCGAGGGGGGCAGGTTTGTTTGCTGCCCCCCCCCAAAATATTGAGCACCAGCCACCATTGCTCTGAAGACATATCAGCACTGACACTGAAGTAGTGCAACCCTTAACCACTTCAGCCCCGGAAGGATTTCCCACTGTAGGACCAGAGCACTTTTTGCGATTTGGGGCTGCGTCGATTTGAATGACAATTGCGCGGTCGTGCGACGTTGCACGCAAACAAGATTTGCGTCCTTTTTTCCCCACAAATAGAGCTTTCTTTTGGTGGTATTTGATCCCCTCTGCGTCATTTCTGATCGCCGCTATAAACAAAAAAAGAGCGACAATTTTGCAAAAAAAAAACAACATTTTTTACATTCATTTTTATATTCTTCCTCATATTTTTGGTAAAAAAAAAAAAAAATCGCAATCGGCGTTTATTGATTGGTTTGCGCAAAAGTTGTCGCGTTTACAAACCACGAGAATTAATTTCTGGCGTTTTTACAATTTTTTTTTTTACTAGTATTGGCGGCGATCTGTGATTTTTATCGGGACTGCGATATTGCGGCGGACATGTCGGACATTTTTGACACTTTTTTGGGACCAATGACATTTATACAGCGATCAGAAATTTTAATATCCACTGATTACTGTATAAATGTCATTGGCAGGGAAGGGGTTAACCCGCAGGGGGCGCTCTAGGGGGTAACTGTGTTCCCTAGGCGTGGTTCTAACTGTGAGGGGGCTGGGCTGCCAGGGGCACCAGAGATCTAACTGATCCCAGTGACAGTAATCAATAGATCTCTGACATGCCGCCTGACAGAGCGGGGAACCGCCGCGCTTCCATCGGCGATTACCCATTTTTCTTCTCTGCTAGGCAATCGCTGTTCATCGGCGGAGATCGAGTTCACCTGAGCCGCTGGCACACTGCTGTAGAGTGCGGCGGGCATGAGAGCGCACCACCAGCGAGCCGCTGTTTATAAACGGCGATTCACGGGACGTTGCCACTCTGCAGAAGTAAATGTACGTGAACCGGTTAAATAGGCCGTCTATTCCAAACGCTTACTCTGGGCAAAAGGGGCAGCTGCCCTGGGCCCAGTCACTGTTGTGGGGCCCAGAGCAGCTGCCCCTTGAGCCCGCAAACAGTTGATAAGAGGATTCCAGAGGGCCCAAAAAAATGTTTGCCCAGGGTCGAATCAATATTAAAGAAGGCCCTGGTATGTGCGTGCCTGGGCGCACGCTGTGGTGCACAACCGCGGGCAGGGCAAGCACATGCACGTTTTTCTGAGCCAGCCGGCTAATAGGAATTTACTGACACAATAATGGCTGGATATCTGCATACTGGGGCCGCTTTGTCGCTGGAGGCTGCGGTAGAGGCGCCCCCTTTGTTTTATTACATTGAGGGCACAGAAGCAGGTGGTACTTTTTTTTATTCCCTCTAAACACAGAAGCAGAGGGTCTCCAATATGCACTTCCCCGCGTGCGCCCGATGATTGCACACATCACCCCTGAAATTCGAATATCTTATTACCCTTCGCAGCAGTGTGTTTGGGAAGATGGAAAGGTCAGCGTATTTTATTTGGTGCCCCCTTTTCTACTCCGCGGCACTAAATCCCGAGGCGAAGCAAAAAAAAAAAAAAAAGGGGGGGGGGGGGCGCGGGGGGGGGGGGGAAAAAAAAAAAAAAAACGAAGCGGA
>BLSH010122267.1:433722-466644 GCA_018402905.1 Glandirana rugosa | reverse complement strand
AATCAGGGCATTTTTATAGCACTGATCGCTGTATAAATGCCAATGGTCCCAAAAAAGTGTGAAAATGGTCCGACATGTCCGCCGCAATATCGCAGTACCGCTAAAAATCGCAGATCACCGCCATTAATAGTAAAACATTTAAAAAAAATGAATTCTCATCATCTATAAACACGGCAACTTTTGCGCAAACCAATCAATAAACTCCGATTGCAATTTTTTTTTTATCACAAATATGAGGAAGAATATAAATCGGGCAAACACGGTGAAAAAAAATGTTTTTTTATATTTTTTTTTTGTATTTGTATTTTAGCAAAAAGTAAGAAATATTGTTTTTTTTTGCAAAATTGTCGCTCTTCTTTTGTTTATAGCGGCGATCAGAAATGACGCAGCGGTGATCAAATACCACCAAAAGAAAGCTCTGTTTGTGGGAAAAAAGGACGCAAATTTTGTTTGGGTACAACGTCGCACGACCGCGCAATTGTCAGTTAAAGTGACGCAGCGCCGAATCGCAAAAAGGGCTCCGGTCCTAAAGTGTGAAATCCTTCCAGGGCTGAAGTGGTTAATGAGTACACAAGGTACTTTAGGGGGGGCCCCCTGCCCCAAAGCACCCCCCATGTTGAGGGCATGTGGCCTGGTATGGTTGAGGAGGGTGTGTGTGGGGGGGCACTACACCATTTTTGCATTTGCCGTGGGGTTTCCCTTAAAGTCCATACAAGACCCGAAGGGCCTGATATGGATGTAGGGGGACCCCCAAGCAATTATTTTTACATTTAGCTGTCAGTGGGGAACCCTGTTGAGAGCTGATGAGTCATTGGTTGTTAGGATGCCAGCGGGTGTCGGTTCCTAACAACCAACGCAAGGTTTTACCCCCTCCTTTTCTGCTATTCAGCACTGCGTTATTTTATCTGACAATTGCGCTGTCGTGTGACGTTGTACCCAAATAAAATTTATATCATATTTTTTACACAAACGGTGCTTTCTTTTGGTGGTATTTGACCACCTCTGGGTTTTTATTTTTTATCATATAATTGCAAACAGGCTATAAATTTTTAAAAAAAAAAAAAAAAAAAACAATATTTTTTACTTTCTGCTATAAAACATCTCAATTGAAAAAAATTAAAAAAAAATAAAATTTCTTAAATTTTGGCCAAACAGTTTTTTTCAGATCCTCAGAGAGTTCTTTGCCATGAGGTGCCGTGTTGAACTTCCAGTGACCAGTATGAGAGAGTGAGAGCGATAACACCAAATTTAACACACCTGCTCCCCATTCACACCTGAGACCTTGTAACACTAACGAGTCACATGACACCGGGGAGGGAAAATGGCTAATTGGGCCCAATTTGGACATTTTCACTTAGGGGTGTACTCACTTTTGTTGCCAGTGGTTTAGACATTAATGGCTGTGTGTTGAGTTATTTTGAGGGGACAGCAAATGTACACTGTTATACAAGCTGTACACTCACTACTTTACATTGTAGCAAAGTGTCAGCTCTTCAGTGTTGTCACATGAAAAGATAGAAGAAATGGGAGGGGTGTACTTACTTTTGTCAGATACTGTATGTGTTCTTGCCAAGAGACTGCACCCCATGTTGGGGGGATTTCTTTCCTGTAACTAAGGCTGAGTGAGCCTAAAGAGCCCATCGTCTGGGAGAGCAGAGATTGTATCTCACAAGAGAGCCAGGTGGCTTTAATGGTTCACAACCTCCCCCGTACTGCGGCAGGGAGGCGGCTCTGCTCAGAATCACGTCCCTGTACCTGATCCTGCACTTCCAGGTCTGGGGCGCGCATGCATGCCGCCAGCGACCTGCTCCTGCTGTGATTGGACACAGCAGGAGCCAATCAGCAGGTCCCCCGGGACCCGCCGATCATTCGGGAGAGAAGCAGAACGGGCGATCTGCCTTGTTTACATAGTAGTCAGTAGGGAAGGTAGTGATCCTGTGTTTCTGCAAAGCAGGAACACGGATCTCTGCCTTCCCACAGTACAAGCACCTCCCCTACACAGTTAGCAATCACACCCTAGAAACACATTTAACCTTTTGATCCCCCCTGATGTTAACCCCTACCCTGCCAGTGTCATTAGTACAGTGACAGTGCATATGTTTTAGCACTGATCACTTTATTAGTGTCACTGGTGCCCAAAAAGTGTCAGTTAGTGCCGATTTGATATCGCAGTCCCGATATAAGTCGCTGATCACCAAATAAAAATTCCATAAAGCTATCCCATAGTTTTAAACGTTAAAAAAGTTTGTGCAAACCAATCAATATTCGCTTATTGGGATTTTTTTACCAAAGATATGTAGCAGAAAATATATTGGAATAGATTGGTGAAGAAATTAGATTTTTTACTTTTTTTTATTGGATGTTTTATAGCAGAAATTAAAATATATATATAGTTTTTTCAAAATTGTTGCTCTTTTTTTGTTTATAGCGGTGATCAGAAATGACGCAGAGGGGATCAAATACCTCCAAAAGAAAGCTCTATTTGTGTGAAAAAATGACGTTAACTTTGTTTGGGTACAACGTCGCACGACCGCGCAATTGTCAGTTAAACCGATGCAGCGCCGAATCGCAAAAAATGGCCTAATCATTAAGGGGGAAATCCTTCCGGGGCTGAAGGGGTTAAGTTATAACAAAAAAAGTTTCATAAATGAAAAAATAAAAAATACAGACAAATAAAGCTTTGCCTATGGACAATTTTGGGCACTGAAGCATGCCGCTGTTTCACGGGCACATGCAATTCTAAGGCTCGCCATGTTCGGTATCTAATGATTCGAGGCAACCTCATCCTTTATATCTTACTGAAAAACTTATATTGTGACTGTGTGCACTTTATTCCCCGGGGTCCCTGCTTTTATCAATTATATATTTTTTTTTGTGAGAAAGAAAGGACATCAATTTAGTTTGGGTACAACGTCGCACGACCGCGCAATTGTCAGTTAAAGCGACGCAGTGCCCTATCGCAAAAAATGGCCTGGTCATTAAGGGGGGAGCTGAAGCTGAGTGAGCCCCCAAGAGGCTGTGGTGTGGGGGACCGGAGGTGATATCAGTGGTGCTGCTCACAAGAGAGCCAGGTAGCTTAACCCCTTCAGCCCTGGAAGGATTTTGCACTTTAGGACCAGAGCACTTTTTGCGATTCGGTGCCGCGTCGTTTTAACTGACAATTGCGCGGCCGTGAGGCGTTGTACCCAAACAAAATTTGCGTCCTTTTTTCCCCACAAATAGAGCTTTTTTTTGGTGGCATTTGATCCCCTCTGCGTCATTTCTGATCGCCGCTATAAACAAAAAAAGAGCGACAATTTTGAAAAAAACCCCCCAAATTTCTTACTTTTTGCTAAAATACAAAAAAAAATAAAAAAACAAATTTATTCATCGGTTTCAGCCGATTTATATTCTTCCTCATATATTTGGTAAAAAAAATCTGCGTTTATTGATTGGTTTGCGCAAAAGTTACCGTGTTTAAAAACCATGAGAATTAATTTCTGGCATTTTTTTTTACTGGTAATGGTGGCGATCTGCGATTTTTATCGGGACTGCAATATTATGGCGGACATGTCGGACATTTTTGAGGACCAATGGCATTTATACAGCGATCAGAAATGTAAATATCCACTGATTACTGTATAAATGTTATTGGCAGGGAAGGGGTTAACCTGCAGGGGGCGCTCTAGGGGGTAACTGTGTTCCCTAGGCGTGTTCTAACTGTGAGGGGGCTGGGCAGCCAGGGGCACCAGAGATCTAAGTGATCCCAGTGACGGGAATCAGTAGATCTCTTACATGCCGTCTGACAGAACAGGGAACCACCGTGTTTACATCACCGGTTCCCCGTTTTTTTCCTGTGCCAGGCGATCGCGGCTCGCCGGCAGAAATCGAGTCCCCCAACCCACGACTACACTGCTCTAGAGTGTGCCGGGCACGAGAGTGCGCCGCTGCCGGCGCTCTCCTGTCCACTAGCCGCGCATTAGACATTTATACGTTTATAGGCGCGGATTTGCGCCAACACCGCTCCATAGCAGTAAATGTACGCGAGGCGGTCGGGAAGCGGTTAAAGCGAAACAATAAAAATGATAAATGAGCGAACCGCCATTTATAGATGGTGGTTCCCCATTTTTCTTCTGTACCAGGCAATCGCGGCTCACCGGCGGACATTAAGTCCGCCCAACCCATGGCCACACTGCTGTAGAGTGCGGTGGGCACGAGAGCGCGTTTGTAATTGGGGATTTGTGCGATCGTGCCACTTTGCAGCAGTAAATGTATGCGAGGCGGTCATTAAAGAATGTAAAGCCAACATTTTATACTCCAGATATGTGGCTGCTGTCCCATGCACTGCTATATGGAAGTCTCCTGTTCTCTTTGTATTGCTTCCTTTATGTGAAATCCCTGGGGAGCCTGCCAGCCCCTCTGCTTTCCTATCAAAAACTGACCACCCTACAGTCGGATAGATTATTTTCTGACAGACCACAGTTGCTTAGACTGGTTCCCTGAGATGGAACCCATGGTGTGGTACGACCACTCTCCTACCTTCCTGGCGTTCAAAGTCCCTTCTATACCAGTAAGGGAATGGACTTGGAGACTGAATGATTCCCTGCTCACTAGAGTTGAGCGAACACCTGGATGTTCGGGTTCGGCCGGTTCTGCTGAACTTCGAGGAAACATTCGGGTTCGGTACCGAACGTTATCCGAACTTTACCCCGACCCCGAACCCCATTGAAGTCAATGGGGACCCGAACTTTTCGGCACAAAAATGACTGTAAAAAAAGTCCTGGAAAGTGCTAGAGGGCTGCAAAAGGAAGAAAAACGGGAGATGTTATAGATCTGCAATCTGTCCCTCAAAGCAGTAGTAGTAATAATCTCTACCTAGTTACTAGATCTGCAATCTGTCCCTCAAAGCATCAGTAGTAATCTTTACCTAGTTATTAGATCTGCAATCTGTCCCTCAAAGCAGTAGTAGTAATCTCTACCTAGTTATTATCACTGCAATCTGTCCCTCAAAGCAGTAGTAGTAATCTCTACCTAGTTATTAGATCTACAATCTGTCCCTCACAGCAGCAGTAGTAATCTCTACCTAGTTATTATCACTGCAATCTGTCCCTCAAAGCAGTAGTAGTAATCTCTACCTAGTTATTAGATCTACAATCTGTCCCTCACAGCAGCAGTAGTAATCTCTACCTAGTCCAGTATCAGATTGTTCTGTAATGCAGGATGAGATGTTATTAGATCTGCAATCTGTCCCTCACAGCAGCAGTAGTAATCTCTACCTAGTCCAGTATCAGATTGTTCTGTAATGCAGGATGAGATGTTATTAGATCTGCAATCTGTCCCTCACAGCGCCGGCAGCATTCTCTTCCTACACTAACCTGAGAGCATGTGACTGCAGCACTGTGACTCCAGCCTCATATAGAGGCTGGGTCACATGATGCACTGGCCAATCACAGCCATGCCATTAGTAGGCATGGCTGTGATGGCTTCTAGGGAAAACCAGTGAAACGATTGTTGATTGGCTGTCCTGCAGCTATTCAACATGTGTGATAAAATACCAGAACCCAGAACCCAAACCCGGACTTTTTCTCAAACGTTTGGGTTCGGGTTCGGTACACGGGCACCCGAAAGTTCAGTACGGACCCGAACTTTACAGTTCGGGTTCGCTCAACTCTACTGCTCACGTATCCAGACCGCCGATCTCCAACGCTATCTCCCAATTTCTCACAGACCACGCTAATGACGCCACTTCTCTACCCATGCAGTGGGAAGCATTGAAAGCTGCCCTACGCGGAAGCTGCATTCAAATTGGTACCCATAAGTAGAAAGAACGGCCGGCGGCAATAGAGGCGGCGGTTAAAAAACCTAAGGGCCTGGAAACGGTCCACAAACACCCCCCAACAGTAGAAACCCTCAAGGAAGTCTCCTCGGCCCGGTCTCAACTGCGGGACCTGTATAATGCTTCCGCTCGTACATACGCAGACAAACTCTCTCTATACCAATATAAGTTTCGGGACAAATGTGGTAGACCACTGGCCCGTTCCCTGCACCCTAAAACAGCCCTCCACGTTCATCCCTCACTTCCACGACTCGACGGGCCATTCAGTCTCCTCACCTTCCTTGATCGCGCAAACATTCACCGACTTTTACCAAAATCTATATAACATCCCAGCTACGACCCCTTTAGATACCTCACCCGACGTAGAAAGGAGCCAAGCAGACTATATTGCAAAGACCGCATTACCCACTCTAGACACTGAAACAATCAAAGAATTACAAGAATCCATCACCGAGGATAAAGTCACTAACGCTATAGTGAGCACGCCGTCCGGGAAAAGTCCGGGGCCAGATGGCTTCACTCCTAAATGTTACAAAGTATTTGGATCTCTACTCTACCCCTTTCATGACCAAGGTGTTTAACTCTCTATCTGAAAGTGCCGTCTTCCCTCCACAAGCGCTAGAAGCGCATATCTCCCTTCTACCAAAAACCGACAAAGATCCCACCTTGTGCACAAACTATAGAATAGATTGAAGCCCCTAATGCCTGACCTGATACATTTAGATCAGGTGGGATTTGTAAGTGGAAGGGAGGCCAGGGACAACACAACCCTAAAAACCCTCCTCCTAACTGACTATGGTTGCTCGCACAATATCCCCCTCTGCCTGTTGTCGGTCGAAGCTGAAAACGCATTGGACCGGGTGGACTAGCGGTTTCTTAAATTGTCTCTCCAACAGATAGGAATGGGTCCTCAAATGGTAAATAGAATTCTCACTCTACACATCGCCCTCTGCCAGAATCAGAATTAATGGCACATTATCCCCTGCTTTCCAAATTCGGAATGGGACGAGGCAAGGATGCCCTCTGTCCCCCCTCCTTTATGTCCTAACTATGGAACATCTGGCAGTAGCTCTCCGAAGCAACCCTAATGTTAGAGGCATACAGACAGGCTGTCACGTACCTGATGGTGGAGTCTGGCTTATGCAGTAGGCAACCTCTCTTTATGGCCCTGGTTCCAGAACCCCTGATAGAGCAGACAGGGAGCGCTGGAGCACGAAGGCTGGATAGGACACTGGTGATGGTGAGATGTCGTCCAGAAGGTCGTGCAAGACTGAAGAGTAGTGAGGCAGGCCGATAACATGCGGGCTGAGCAGTGCAGGAAGAGCAGGCAGTCGGGTGGTCGGGTGCAGGCAGGGTCGTTAACAGGCAGGCAGATTGAGGTACACAGGGATCAGACAGAAGAGTGGTCGTAAGCAAGCCGGGGGTCGGTGCAGGCAGAGTTCAAGCAGATACGGGTTCAGGCCGGGTCACAGGTAACAGGTAGCACAGAACGGGTCGCTCAGGAACACGGTAACGCTGTAGAATGGACAGCACTGGCTGCTGGGTCTCACAGCTTCAAATAGGCCGCTTGGCGCGCGCACCACCGCGGGAGAGGCAGGAAGCACCAATCTTCTCCTAACACAGGCCCTATACAGACTAAGTTAGCTCTCTTTGCAGACAACTTATTGATGTTCGTGGCACAGCCACGGGACTCTCTACCCTTCATCTTGCAGGACTTTAATGAATTTGCGAGATTGGTTCCATCACTCTGCTTCCAAATTGTGGGTACAGTTAGAGGGCCATTTAAACCCATTTGAGCTAAGCGCCTTATCTTGGACTCCCCCGAATCTTCATAAAGGTGCACCTCCTCTGGCGGATCTCACCCGTCAGACGCTTCGCCTGTGGGACAGGCTGATCTCAGCAAACACCATATCTAAGAAGATAGGCCCTATGACACCGTTTTTTGGAACCCCTGCCTTCCCACCAGCAGAGAAGAGAGCAGAATTTGGGCCCTGGCAAAGGAAAGACTGTAGGAGACTTGCTCAAATTCTACGGGCAGACCCTTCTTTGATGACCTCTTCACCCCCTCCGATCCCCCCAGCCCCCGATCAATGCTGTATCTTGGCCTAGGCCGACAAGGCACTTTGCAGCAGGAAAAGAGTCCATGACGGCTTGTGCTAGACTTAGTGTAGCGCCAGTCCTATGGGGTGGCCTGGCCTGGGAGGCAAATCGATCTAGCACCCCATAAAGTGGCTGGGCAGGGCCACTATCGGGGGGGAAAGCCCATACATATGTAGGGCATGAGGACCCCAACCAGTGAGTTGTTGTGTTGCCCCATAGCCAAACATATTTAAATTAAGGGGGTGCACAAGTTTAGTCAGGCCTAGGGCAGCACAATGCCTAAATACACTGCTGCCCCCGATACATTGGATTCAGAGACGTCAGGCTCTACCCTTTATACGCAGTTTTTCTTCCCTGGCAACAATCCTCTCTGACACATCGAGCTTTGAAGACTTACTGGTTCAAAACGACCCCCCGACCCACGTTGTTTCACAAATATATGTAATATTACTTAACGCATCCTCACCTGACCCCCCCCCCCTACACACAGACCTGGGAGCGAGCGCTGCAACACTCTATACCACGCACCGACTGGCTAAAATGTTTCATCCTGGCACATAAGCTCTCACTGGCAACCATCACTCAGGAAAAAGGGTTCAAGTTAATAACCAGATGGTACAGATGCCCGGCCACTGTTAAATACTGTGACTCATCCATGTCAGACGTCTGTTGGAGGTGTTCATCTGAAAGGGGCACCATGCTCCGCAAATGGTGGGATTGCCCACCACTTCGACAAAAGATTTTCGATCTATATTGTAGGCTGATGGCGACTGCCATCCAACCCTCACCGGATATAGCTCTGCTCTCTATTATCCCGGGCCCACTAAAGTTAGTGAAAAAAGATGTGCCACTACACTTCCTCGCGGCGGCACGAACAGCGATACCCCGCCAATGGAAATCAACAGCGGCACCCTCCCTTGGTGATTGGGCTGTTGAGGTTGATCGTATCCAAGACCTGGAGCGCATGGTGGCTCGGGAACAGGGGAGGCCTGGGCTGGGGGGCAGGGTGGCAATTGCCCCCCAGGCCACCCTAACTTACATTCAAAATGGCCGACAGCCGCTGTCCACTCACACTTTTTTCTTCTTGTGGAGGAAGGAAGTAGGGGCCAGGGGCACAGCCACCAACTAACTGCAGGCAAAGGGGGGGCTGGGCCCATTGGGCTGCCTCGGGGGGGGGGGGGGGGTGCTGCCAGATTACACAGAGTGGGGATCTCCCGCTTACAAAGTCCTACCTCCTGGACCAGCTTCTATAATAGAGAGCACACTGGTGATGTCTATCATAGGAGCTGGTCCAGGAGGCCGGACTTCATATGACAGCGGCCGCGCCATGTAAGCGGGAGATCCCCGCTCTGTGTAATGCAGCGGCTCCCCTCTCTCTGCATTGCAGGCTGCATTGGATGGGCACTGATCAGGCTGTGCTGATGTGCACTGGTGAGACTGCATTGGTGGGCACTGATGAGCTGCATTGATGGGCACTGATGAGCTGCATTGGTGGACACTGATGAGCTGCATTGATGGGCACTGATGAGCTGCATTGGTGGGCACTGATGAGCTGCATTGATGGGCATCGATGAGGCTGCATTGATGCAATATTTTTGTTAATCCTCCTTTGTTGCTATTAACATTAAATGATGTTACCACGTTGTATCATATTTGTTTTGCTTCATAACATTAATATCTGTTCTAAAACCAGGTGGGCATGGATGGTGAGCTGATTTGGTGGTTCAATGGGCCACTTGACTGGACTTGCCCCCCAGGCCTAAGGCTGCCAGCCCTCCCCTGCTCGGGAATGTGATAAAGTAGAATCGTTCACTGCAACGCGGGCCTCCTGGTCCTTGTTTCGTCACTCTGCGGATTTCACCCCATGGACAGAGCCTACAAGTGCTCCCAATACAACTGAGCCATGATGGAGTACCCCCCCCCCCCCACTGCTTTCTCCTCCTCTATTCTTTATCTTCCTCATTCTGTTATTCAGTTCATCCTTCACCATATTTGCTCACCCTTTCCCTTACCCTAGGTATCCTATATATGCAGATAGCAGACAGACCCCTGCAGCTTGCATCTTGGGAATAAAAATAGCTAACTGCCCTCATCATGACTACGCAGGCTGCTAAGAGGTATCTCCACCATTTTCAAGAACATGACTATTTAAAACAGATAACCAATGCATATGGCAGAGCCGTTCGTCAATCAAATTATCAAGATGTTCCCATATTTATATGCAATGGATACACTCTGAACGTCAAAGTTTTATCAGATAGCTACTACTGCTTTAATAAATTAACATTGTCTGTACGAGATTTCTGTTCCTCTTCTTGCTCAATAAAAAGAGATTGAACTAGAAACTGGCCACACTAAGCATTAGAGCAGAGCATGGTCAGTTCTTTAGCCGTGCTGGGAACTCAGCCTGCTCTCCTTCAATGATCAGACTGGTGCTGACCTTCCCCTGCACAGTCATTCAATGGGAAGATCAGTGTGCTGGTGTCTCTCCTCCCCCTGCTACCTGAGCTTCTTAAGGGAATGTGATCACATAGAGCAATGGTTCTCAATTCTGGTCCTCGGGACCCCTCAACAGGTCAGGTTTGCAGGATAACTGAAATACATCACAGGTGATATCATTTGCTGCTCAGTGATTGCAGTATTCTAGTCTGCATCTCCCCAAGGTAATACTTAAAATCTGGCCTGTTGGTGGGAGTTGAGAACCACTGACTTAGAGAAATGGGGGGGGGGGGGAGTACTGATAATGTTTTTTAAATCAATACACAACTGTTTTTGCCTTTCACTTCTATTTGAAACTGAATGGGGTTGTTTTACAAAGACGATCGTTTACAATCCCTTTAATGTATTCGGTAATTGTTTTGTTGGAGAAATGTCCCCCTGTGTGGGCAAAACGACAGTTTTTGGACTTTCGTTTTGTTTAAATAAAATTGGGTTGCTGTGCCCTAAATTACAGGTCAGCCTGACGCGAGCTCCCCGCCGCCGTGTAATCGCCCCGCATCACCACATGTAAGTCTATGTTTCCTTAGCTGGTGCTTTGTCACCGGGAGAAAGGGGGCCCCGGGGTCTCTGCAACGTCCATGGGCTTCACTGCATATTTTCCTGTTCAGATCTCAGTAAATATTTGAGATTCGCTTTGTGGCGCGCCGGATATTTTATTGCCTTAAAGCCGAGTTCCACCCGGGTAAAAGTCAGCGGCTACAAAAAGGGTGTCTGCTGACTTCTAACAATCGGCCACTCGCCTGTCCCACGGTCCAGCGATGCGGTCGCTCTTCTCCCCCTCCCCTCGGCGGCACCGGCATCACAAATGTGGGCACCCGGCTTTGGCTTCAAAGCCGGGCGCGCACTGCGCACACGCGAGTCGCGCTGCGCCTTCTGAATGGCCCGGCGTATCTACTGGGACCTGTGACGCATCCCAGAAGATCCCCGAGAGGGGGAGGGAGGGGAACTTCCTACTGGAGCCGCGGCCCTTGGAGAGGAAGTGCCCCTGGGACCCTGCCAATTGTGGGGTGTCAGGGGGTCACCTTCCCTTAAATCAGAAGTTCCACTCTTGGGTGGAACTCGGCTTTAAGTGCAACCCTCGGCCAAGGCACCCTGGATCAGGCGATAAAGGTGAAGGATGGATAATATCACCCACAGTAAGTCCCCTACATAGGAACCTTCAATCTGCAAACTTTCAAAGATATGAACATTATTATTATTATTATAAAGGAGTTTTATGGCGCCAACAGTTTGCTCATCGCTTTACAAAATGAGGGCAGACAGTACAGCTACAATCAGGGGTAGACAACCTGGAGCCCTCCAGCTGTTGCATAACTACAAGTCCCATCATGCCTCTGGAAGTAATTGTAACTGCCAGCCTTGCAATGCCTCATGGGAAATGTAGTTCCACAACAGCTGGGGGGGCTACTGGTTGCCTACCCCTGATTACAATACAATTTGGTACAAGAAGAATCAGAGGGCCCTGATCATTAGAGCTTACCATCTAAGAAGGAGGGTCAAGTGATACAAAATAGAGATGGGCCGAACCCCCCCTCCACCCGCTTTGGTTTGCGCCAGAACTCTCAAACTTCGCAAAAGTTCAGACCCGAACCGCAAACCCTATTAAAGTCTGAGACCCGAACTCGAAAAATCAAAAGCCCCCATTTTGAAGGCTTATATGCCAAGTTATTGGACGTTTAAAGAGTATGGGGGCCCGGGTACTGCCCTGGGGGACGTGGACCAATGCAATTTTTTTGTTTTAAATGTTCATTAAAGGAGCCGTGATTTATTGATGCTTAACCACTTCAGCCCCGGAAGGATTTCCCACTTTAGGACCAGAGCACTTTTTGCGATTCGGCGCTGCGTCCCTTTAACTGACAATTGCGCGGTCGTGCGGCATTGTACCCAAAAAAAATTGACGCCCCTTTTTCCCACAAATAGAGCTTTCTTTTGGTGGTATTTGATCCCCTCTGCGTCATTTCTGATCTCCGCTATAAACAAAAAAAGAGCAACAAGTTTAAAAATTTTTTTTTTTTTTAACTTTTTGCTAAAATACAAATCCAAAAAAAATATAAAAAAACAAATTTATTCATCAATTTTGGCCAATATATATTCTTCCTCCTATTTATGGTAAAAAAAATTGCGATCGGCGTTTATTGCTTGGTTTGCGCAAAAGTTGGAATTTTCTAGAAAGTATGACTATTAGTGATAAATTTCATATTTAAGTTCATTAAGAGCCAAACTTTCAAGGAAATTCCAATACCTATAATTTAATAATTATTAGTTAGTTATTATTTCAAATATTCTTAGTTTTTTCCAATTTTCGGATTTCCGAATTTCTGAATCTCAGATTTTCGGCTGTTTTCCGATTGACGGATTTCCGAATTACCACAATTGCCGAATTACTGTGAATTTCAGAATTACCGCAACTGCCGAATTACCGCAAATTTCCGAATTAACGGAATTGGCACTTTACAGCGATTTTCTGAATTACCGCAATTGCAGAATTACCGCGATTCGTAAAAACGAAAATTCGGAAAAATTCGGAAATTGAAAATTCGGAATTCGTCCGAATTGCCGAATTTTGCAAAATTCGGTAAAAACTAAATTCGGAACAAAACGAATTGCACAAAAGCCTATCTGCCAGGGGCACCAGAGATCTAAGTGACCCCAGTGACAGGAATCAGTAGATCTCTTACATGCCGCCTGACAGAGCGGGGAACCGCCATGTTTACATCTCTCTTTCTTCTCTGCCAGGCAATCGTGAGTAGCCGGTGGATATCGAGTCCAGCCGAGCTGCAGCCACACTTCTGCAGAGTGTGGCAGGCACGAGAGAGCCCCGCCGGTGGCGCACTCCTGCCCGCTAGCCACGCTCAAGCGAGCCGCCGTTTATAGATTTGCACTACAGCGCCACTCTGCAGCAGTGAAAGTACGCGGTCGGGAAGTGGTTAAAGTGAAACAATAAAAATGAAAAAGTCCTTTAAATATCATGCCCAGGGGGTCCCCTTAGTCTGCCTGTAAAGTTGCGCATCTGTACCGTGCATAAAACCTACTGCAGCAAAACTGACATTTTTACAAAGGAAAAAAAAAATTGTCAATTGATTTTCCCTGTAATCTTTCTTCATTTTGTAAACAGCGGCTTGGGGAGCCAGTCTGTATGATGAGGCCACAATGTAGTGCACTGGGAACAAGATTGGAGATTTTTTACATAAATTCTGGTGTCACTTTCGCAGACTTTGGATAAAAGTAACAGATGTGGGAAAATGGATCTTTGGGTGTTAGTGGTGCTTTCACACCATAACCCTTTAGAGGTAATCTTGATGAAAGCAAGTGTAGCCATGGTCCCCCTTAAGAGTGGCTGGTAGTTGTGGTCCTCCTGCTCGCTGCCCTCAATCATGCAATTTCACGCGATTTCCTGTCACTGAACAGGCCGGTACTTTGCTTTTGTTTTAATTAGGGGATAAACTTGGATAGGGATTAGGGATGATTGTAAAATGCTCATCCCTAACAGAGATTGAACATGGGACCTTCTATATACACCGCCGTTATAAACACTTCTTCTCCTCCAGCAAACTACTTGCTGACCGTTATTCTTCTCCTTTCTCTCTCTCCTGCACTCTACTTAATTCCTGGGCCTGAAATGAAATTTATCAGACCACCTTGATGCCTCTTCTTCTTCCACCATAACTAGCACATGGTGGTGCCTGCACCTACTGCCAGCAGGACTCTGGACCACCCATTATGGGTAAGGGCCACGGGCTCCCGTTTGTGAAGCCACGCACTTAGAAGTGTAGCCAAGTATGCTGGTTCTAGCCAGGTGTAGGATGGACTACAACTCCCATCCATCTTCCAGGCCCCTCTGTCCTAACTCACTGTCCAGTGGCTCTCCTTCCCCTTGCTTGGCTTCTCCGACCTCTACAGACTGTACATTATCCTCTCCCAGCCTGTCTCAGCCTTCTCATCCAACTTCCAGGGGCCGCCACTCACCGACATTGGCAGATCCTTTAAAGAGTCTCTTTTAATGTAGAACTCTGCTGCTCTCCTTCTTCCTTGTGCCACTCCAGGAGCCGACTCCCGCTCCTGGCTGCACCCAAGCCCCAGGCCTCAAGGTCAACCCCCCAGACTGGGGGCTCCACTCCTGGGTGAGGCCTGATCTGCAGCACTGGCTACATTCTCTCTCTTCCACCCTGCTGGCAGATTGCTGTATTTAAGGAGGCCTGCCCCCTGCCAATCAAAACCGTGGATTGGTTAGGGCTCCTTGTCATACACCAGAAAGTGACACCCTCATCCGTCACCCTTTCCAGAGATTTTCAGCTCAAATGGGGAGGAGTATCCAAGGGGCGTTCCTTCCTGCCATCTCCAGCCCTCCCTGAGCCACTCCACAGCCCAGATGAAAAAATTCAGGCCTGCACTCACTGTCAGGTCTGACTAGATTTTATCTTACCTAACAAAAATCTACAAAAATAAAGCACCTATCACTATGGGGGCGCTACACAAGAGTTGGCCTTGCTGTAAAAAAATTGAAATGATATGCACCTGTCAAACAGTTGTGGAAAAATTGGTCTTTGGGTGTCGGTGGTGCCTTCACACTGTAACCCTTTAGAGATACTCTTGATGAAAGAAAGAATTGGCCTTGCTTTAAAAAATTAAAATTATATGCACCTGTCAAACAGGTGGGGAAACAAATTGGCCCTTGGGTGTTAATTGGGCCTATGAAACCTATACCAAAAAATGACTTCAAGATTAAATCAACACCCACAAAGCTAGGCAGCCTAGACAGACTTGCAGAGATTTGAGGTCCCAATAACACTTAATCAGTGACATCGGCATCAGGGGCTTGATAGCTGCTGCTAATCCAGGGCTGATTCATTTTGACAAATGTCAGCCGGTCAACGGAGTCTGTAGACAGACGCACTCTGTCACAAAAGCTCTGGCAGCATTAAATGCCCCTGTGGAAAGCACGCTGGATGCAGGGTAGCCCAGCAGCTCAATTGCATAATGGGTAGTGTTGAGCGAACCCGGATTGTAACGTTCGGGTCCGTACCGAACTTTGGGGTGTCTGGGACCCAGACCCGAAAACGGACGTTTCAAAAAACGTTCGGGTTCTGGGTTCTGGTAGTTGATCACGCATGTTGAATAGCTGCAGGGCAGCCAATCAACAAGCGTTTCACTGGTTTGCCCTTAGAAGCCATCCCAGCCATGCCTACTAATGGCATGGCTGTGATTGGCCAGTGCATCATGTGACCCTGCCTCTATATGAGGCTGGAGTCACAGTGCTGCATGTCACATGCTCTTGGGTTAGTGTAGGGAGAGGAAGCTGCCGGCGTTTTTGTGAAGGACAGATTGCAGACATTTTAACATCTGATCCTGAATCCTGAGATTACTACTGCTGTTGCTCTGAGGGACAGATTGCAGAAATTTGAGATTTCACATACTGCTGCTTTGAGTGACAGATTGTAAACCAAACCCCTCATAACACAACGATCGGTACGATCGTACACAACGATCAGATTGTGGGAGTAATTTGAGATTTCACATACTGCTGCTTTGAGCGATCTGACTGCACTAGGTAGAGGCTTCTGCTTAGAGGGACAGATTATTGTTCGAAAATCATCTCCTAGTTTATTTGATTATAATTTATTTTCCTTATACCC
This sequence comes from Glandirana rugosa, assembly GCA_018402905.1. Taxonomy (NCBI): domain Eukaryota; kingdom Metazoa; phylum Chordata; class Amphibia; order Anura; family Ranidae; genus Glandirana; species Glandirana rugosa. Next base: position 450,597 of record BLSH010122267.1, on the reverse strand, counting down.
ATTTTTTTGTAGGGCACTTGCCCTACCCTTACCCCCATTTTATTTCCTTTTGCAGCCCTCTAGCACTTGCCAGGACTTTGTTACAGCCATTTTTGTGCCTAAAAGTTTGGGTCCCCATTGACTTCAATGGGGTTCGGGGTCTGGGATAACGTTCGGGCAACGTTCGGGCAACGTTCGGTGCCGAACCCAGACTTTTTCCCAAAGTTCGTTCGGACCCTCCGAACCCGAACGTCCAGGTGTTCACTTAACTCTAATAATGGGCAAGTTCTGGCCACTGGTCTATTCTCATGACCCAGTAAACCAGTGGATCATCTACTGGAAAGCTCTCCATGTCTATTTTCACCCCTAGATTAATCTTCCACCATATGATGCAGATGCTGCTGATGGGATCTTGAAGCCGACAGCCCTGAATGCCAAGGACAAAATTTTTCTTGAAATGTATCACTTAGGTGACCCTCTTCTCCACTGCTCCTCCTTTGACCAACAGAAGCCTCTAAACTACCTTTTCCATGAGACCTACCAGAGCCTGGAAAGGTGTTACATAAATTCCTCTTTAAGGTGTCCTCAAAATATTTCATCCTCTGCTCCCCTTGTGAGGGCATGATGAGTTCCGCGACCTTTCTCTTGTAATGGTGGTGTCACGCACCTGGTGGTGGAGTCTGTCTTGTGTAGGAAGCAACCACTCTTGCGGCTCTGGTTCAGGAACCTCTGGTAGGACAGACAGGAAGTTCGGAAGCACAGAGGGGCACGAGGGCTGGACTGGTTCACTGGTGATGGTGTGAGCGGTCCTGTAGAGCTTGTGCAGTCAGTAGAGTAGTGGTGCAGGCCTGTTAGGCAACTAGCTGGCAATGCGGTACAGGAGGAGCAGGCAGGAGAGTAGTCGGGTGCAGGCAGGGTCGTCAACAGGCGGGCGGCAAGGTACACAAGTAGCAGGCAGTAGAATAGTCGGGGGCACGCTGGGGGTCGATGCAGGCGGAGATCACATGGGGTCAAGACAATCCGGGTCACAGGAACAGATAACAGGTAGCAAGTTACTCAGGAACACACTAAACGCTGTAGACAGCACTTGTTGCTGGGCTTTGCAGGCTTAAATGGAGCCTTTTGGCGCCACTTCCGGTGCACAGGCGCGCGCACAAGTTCACAGGAAGGTGCAGATTTCTCCTAACAGGTGGGCAAGGAGGGTTAACAACCAATAATGATCTTTGTATTTGATGCCATGAATTCTCGGGTCCTTTTGCACACTTTGAAGAATAAGGGAGCCCATACACCGCAAGTTTGAAGAGAAGCAGCGTCCTCAGGGTCACAGTATCTGGAACCGCCTCCTCCCAGCCACATACTACTCCCAAAGTATCTGGGGAAGGAAAATCATTTCTTAAGATTTGCGGTCTGCATCAATGACTCCAAGACCGCCAGAATCCTCCTCCTCTCCCCTCCTCCTCCTTCTCCTTGTGTGTTCTGTGGCATCGCAAGAATGGTGTCTGCATAAGGCGGGCCTTGAGAGGAAAGGAAGTCCTCTTTCTCCCACTGCTCTGCCTCGAGTGCCCTGTCCATAATGCCACACAGAGTCTGCTCCAGCAGGGACACACAAGGCATTGTGTCACTAATGTATGCATTGACCACTCACCATCCTTGTGGCCTCTTCAAATGGTGACAGTAGAGTGCATGCATCCTTTATGAGCAGCCATTGGTGTGGGGAAAAAAAGCCGAGCTGGCCTGAGCGTGTCCTTGTGCCATACTCACACAGGTATTCGTTGATGGTCCTCTGCTGCATGTGCAGTTGCTGCAGTATTGCCAAAGCTGAATTCCACCTGGTGGGCATGTCAAAGATCAGGCGGTTTACGGGCAGGGGGAATTCCCGCTGAATTTCAGCCAGCCGAACACTGGCTGTATATGACTGCCTGAAATGGCTACAGACTCTTCTGGTCTGCCTTAGAAGATCTTTCAGCCCTGGGTACCTGTTTAAGAAATGCTGCACCACCACTTTGAGGACATGTGTCAACTTTCCATGTCCAAGAGTGGACAGAAGGTTAGTGCCATTATAGCACACGTTTCCTGGTTCAAGCTGTCGTGGCGTGAACCATCTCTGCACCTGCCCTGCAGAGCTGAGTGCTCCGGTTTGGCTTCTTTCTCTAAGACAGACCAGCTGAAGCACTGCCTGGCATCTTTTAGCCTGACTCGTTGAATAGCCAGTTGAAAGCTTAGGGGGTACTGGTGGTTCATAGGATACTCCATCAGGGGAGGGTATGGAGGAGGAGGAGGGGGGGTGGAGCTGACAGATCTCACATGATCGCCACCAGCTGTATGCAGATGTGGGGGAAAAACAAGCTCCAGCACTGAGCCCTGATCTACATCCTTCCTAGTTGCAAGCAGTGTACTGTGAACAAAATAAATTGTCCCTGACCATGCTTGCTGGGGCACGTGTCAGCAGTCATGTGGACCTTGCTGCTGACTGTCTTGCCCAACGATGCCAAAACATTGCTGTCCACGTGATGGTAGAGAGCTGGAATGGACTTACTTGAAAAGAAATAGCGACTGGGAACCTGCCATTGTGGTACAGCACATTCTGCAAATTCACCAGACGGAAAGGCAGGAGTTGTAAAGCTAGCAATTTGGACAAGCTGGAATTTAGATGCTGGCCATGTGGGCGGCAGTGACTGTGTTTTTTTTTTTCAATGAAAAATTTGCTTGCTATTCTCTACAGCTGGTGGTGTGCTGCTGGTAGATGTGTTGCAAGGACTTGTGACACCCTTTGCTTTACCATCATCCCTGTCAGTGGAGACTGCTGAGAGGTCATGAGATATAGCGGGGGTAGACATGAAATGTGAGGAGCGAGGAGAAGAAAAGTGTCCCTGTTGTTTGACTTTCAGGTGCTCTTGCCAATGGGCTAAGTGGTGCAAGGTTAAATGCCTTGTCAATGGTACCCAAATGGATGGTGTTTTTGCCAGGCTTGATCTGCTTGCGGCAAAGGTTGCAAATTGCAACAGTGCGATTGGCTGCACATGGGCTAAAAAAGGCCCAGACAGCTGAGCTGTGGGAAGTGGGTCAGGAGATAACAGTTCCACAATCTGATGGAATAGGGTGGCTGCCCTCTACTGTTCCATGATGCCTGCCTCTGGAGGACACCCTGCCTCTTTGGGGTTGTGCCTCACCCTCACTTTTCTAGTCTGCTCTATCCAGCACCCAAATCGCGTCAGTGACTTCATCATCAGCATCCCCTCCATCCTCATCTTCACTGGAGCCAACTTAGACTAGCAATACACTGTGGCTGGAGGAACATGACTGCCAATTTGTTGTGTACCAGTGTTCTCCCCTCTATGTAGGCTCATGCTCCTGCCTTCCTCAACCTCAGAATCAACATCATAACCAAGTAATGGCGGTGCATCATCAAGAAGCAAGTGGCTGACGCTGTGCTCAAATAATTCAGCTGACTCCTCCATGCCTGATGCTGGGGCTATGGCAGAAATAGCTGTGGACAAGGAGGCAGAATAGGCCACTCTGGCAGCTGTAGTGGACTGCACACTGGTCTCTGCTTGGGTCATAGAGGATGCAGAGAATGAGGAGAATGAGGATGGTTTAGTAAGCCAGTCCACCACCTCCTCTGCATGCTGTGACTGGATAGCAAAGGCAACTTCACTAAACAGAGGAAATGATGCCCTGCGTGAGGACTGACCACGTCCACCTTTCCCTGTGGACACCTAAGCTGCTGCCCCCTCACAGTGCCATGGGAATGTGTGTCTCTCCTTGTTGTCCTCCCAAACATGATGGAGGGGCTTATTACTGAAATGTAATAGAAACTGGGAAATGGATATTGTGTACCTGGTGAGGACGGGAATGTTGTGGAGGCCTCTCTTGCATCTCCCGCCTAACACTCCTAAAGTTGGGGACAGAGAGTGTGAGGGCAAGGAGTGGCACAAGTGCCATAGCAGCTAGCTGGTGATGTCCACTCTGTAGGTGGGTAGAGTTGGTAGTCGCAGTCCTTGCAACAAGATGCAGGAGCAGCTTGGCTTGAGGGCGTAAGACAGAAGCAGAACCAATAGACGAGCACCACTCAGCGGAAAACGGGCAGTGAGGCACCGAATCAGTAGGCAAAGCAAGTCCAGGAGATCATCACGACTTTGTCCAATCAGGGTTCTGACAGTGCTCTGTACCCTGATTGGGCAAAACCGCTGGTCAGGTGCATTGCTTCATCCAATTTGGACCCAAGATTGCGGCGGGCGAGATGCTGCCGATCGCCCGCAAATTAGGGTGTTCGCCGAACGGGCGAACAGACAATGTTTGAACTTTTGCTCAGCCTAAACCATTCAACTAACTCTAGTAGCCTCATGTTATCCTAATTGAGACGCAGAGACATTGCTGTGAAGAGTCCATGTCTGTGCTGCTTTCATCTGTTTTATATTATTCTGTAGTGTATGCATTCTCTTTGCCATCCTGACCTTATCAAGGCCATAGATCTTTTTTTTTTTTCTGTGAGGGGTTCATCCTCAGATTCCCCCCCTTCCACTAGTAAAGATCCCCTCCCCCAAGTATAGATCTCCCCCCCAGTACAGATCTCCCCCCAGTACAGATCTCATACCAGTACAGATCACCCCCTCCTAGTACAGACCTCCCCCTAGTGCATTTCTCTCCACCAATGTGGTTTCCTGCCAGCAGTACAGATCCCCCCTCAATGTGGCTCCTCCCCCCGGTACAGCTCTCCCCCACCAAACACAGATCTACCCCCCCCAATATAGATCCCTCCCACCAGGACATTCCCTCTGCACCCACCAGTACTCCGTTGTGTCATGTTATTGGTGCCAAAGAGGGCATAAGGTGAGCCTCCCTCACTCTGAACTGCCTACCTCTAAGTTCTGACAGGTGGCAGGAGCAGCAGCTTCAGTGCTTTTGCTGTGCAGCAACTTTCAGAGGTAGTTGCAGCACTGCAGGTATTCTGGAGGGTTTGGTCCCCCGTATCTACGCCCCAGGACCCTGTCTTGCATTATTGTTTCTCATGTTGTACCTGTAGCACCCTCTACTGTAGAAGTGTGCTAGAGTTAGAATTGGTTAGCTATTAGTGTAGGACCATTTTGTCTATGCTTAGGGCCAAGCCTGGGCTGTGAATCTGGGTCAGGGTTTAGCTACACAGGGGCTGGATGACTCATCTGGCAGCTCTCTCCGGCACTGCCTCCTGGTCTGGAAGTTGGTAGACACTTCTAGAGGTGGAGGAGTAAGGAGGGGCTACATGCATATTTATGAGGACCTCGACCAATCCCCAGTAAAAAGGGTCTGGAAGGGGGCAGGCCACCTCATAAATACACATGAGCATGTCAGCAAGGGGCAGCCGGGTTGAAGATGGAGATGGAGTGCTGAGGAGGTTGTCGGTGGCCTTTGAGGGTGCCCTCTAGTCTGGGGGGGTGGCCTTAGGCCAGGGCTCGGGTGCTGGAAGGTCCCTTCTACACAAGGGCGGAGACTCTCCTGGGGAACGAGAACAAGGAGAGAGGATAGCAGGAACAGGTCAGCATGTCTGGGAGATCTCCTGAGAGTCAGACGGGTGGGCTGGGGAGTGTGAGTCTGGGAGGACTGTGGGGAGAAGATAGTCTAGAGGGCTAGTATAAGGGGCAGCTGCAGCCAGGTGGGTTGGCAGTGCCTGAAGAGGTGGTGCTGGGATCAGTAGCCGCAGGAGTGATTTAAGCTGGACACTGAATCTTTGCTACACATCTAAGAGGGTCTTGGGCTCCTGCCTGTAATGGGTCAATGAGTGCCTGTCAGGTATTCTCAGTGTCTCAGCTTGTTCTGCAAGTGAGTGCTGGAGGAAGAAGAGGAGCTGTATATAGGGTCTGTTTATAGGAAAAGTTGTCCCCTGAAGTTGTTGTTGAAGTCAAATGGGCATCTCATAATCTCCCATCCCTATCCAAGCTATTACCCTCAATAAATAACAAAACACAAAGTCACGGACTGTTCTCTGACTTTAGAGTGTCTGTGAAGATTTGGTGCGCCTGGCCCTGCAGGGTGGGGGATCCCAGTTTACTTGCGGCTCCTTAGGGGGTGGCTACATACCTGTTTAGTAAACTGCAAGTTGCAGTCACTCTTTGTCTGATGATTGTTGAAGAATTGCGTGTTTATTACTCAGTAGATGATATTGTAGACCCCCTTTATTATTCCCAGCTCACAGTGTTCAGAAGATCTCTGATTCATGAGTAGGCAGGGCCGGCTCTACCACTAGGCGGAGTAGTTGGCCATCCTGGGTGCCCAGCCCCTGTCTATATACTACCCTAGCCTGTCCATATACTACCCTAGCCTGTCTATATACCACCCTAGCCTGTCCATATACTACCCTAGCCTGTCTATATACCACCCTAGCCTGTCCATATACTACCCTAGCCTGTCCATATACCACCTCAGCCTGTCCATATACTACCCCAGCCTGTCCATATACTACCCCAGCCTTTCCATATACTACCCTAGCCTGTCCATATACTACCATAGTCTGTCTATATACTGCCATAACCTGTCCATATACTACCCTAGCCTGTCCATATACTACCCTAGCCTGTCTATATACTACCCCAGCCTGTCCATATACTACCCTAGCCTGTCTATATACTACCCCAACCTGTCCATATACTACCATAGCCTGTCTATATACTACCCTAGCCTGTCTATATACTACCCCAACCTGTCCATATACTACCATAGCCTGCCCATATACTACCCTAGCCTGTCTATATACTACCCTAGGCTGTCTATATACTACCCTAGCCTGTCCATATACTACCCCAGCCTGTCTATATACTACCCCAGCCTGTCCATATAACTGCAGACCACGGCTGGCATGAGGAAACGAGAAAATAGGTAGAGAGGCACTGCAAAAATCCCCACCTCTGCCACCTCCATCGTATACATGCACAAGGCAAAGGGGGTGGAGTAAGGGGTGGAGCCAAAGGGGCGGCAAAATTATGTTTCGCCTAGGGTGTCAAAAATCCTCGCACCAGCCCTGTGAGTAGGTGTCACCTCACAAAAGTTAGTTAACCCAACTCCAAGGAATAGTGAGGACACCCCATCACCTCCAGCCATGGACATCGCCATATGCTTGTCCAGGAAAGGGTTCGAAAGACAAAACGAACGTCTAATCAATATTTGAAGAAAGCTTTATTCAGAGGTCACGTTAAATCTGGACCGTGTCGTCAAGGAGCAGCTGTGTCAGGCGAGAATCATCAATCACTCTAAAAGTGTGTTTTAGTCTTCATGTAATGTTATTAGTCCGTTGAAAAGTCTCATGGCGTCCGGATGAAATTGGTACTCCGCAGTGCTGATTGCATTACTAGAAATAAACTGTCATGTCTGCCATTTAGTTGGAGGATCACGGCCATGAGAGAGGAGGATGGCGGTAATCCTGTTCTGGGTTCCCCTGGCATCCACCGGTGTAAAGCGATTCCCTTATAGCAGCCACATCGGTGGGTATCTGGCCATGTCTAATAATGAGGTACGCATGGCAAGGAGCGCTCCATCGGGGTGATAATGATCTACATATTTATGAAATGTCAGGTTATGTGCCCGGGCAGTGGGAAGGATGCTCTGCAGAAGAGAACGTTCCAATTGTTGGGGTAGTAAGGTGCATTGCTGAGTTAACCCTTTCACCGCCTGGGCCATTTTTTTTTTCTTTACACAAGTTAACCCCTTCAGCCCCGGAAGGATTTCCCAAGTTAGGACCAGAGCATTTTTTGCGAATCGGCACTGCGTCACTTTAACTGACAATTGCGCGGTCGTGCGGCGTAACAAAATTTGTGTCCTTTTTTTCCCACAAATATAGCTTTCTTTTGGTGGCATTTGATCCCCTCTGCGTCATTTCTGATCGCCGCTATAAAAAAAAAAAGAGCGACAATTTTGCAAAAAAAAAAAAAACAATATTTCTTACTTTTTGCTAAAATACGAATCCAAAAAATATAAAAAAACAAATTTATTCATTGGTTTTGGCCGATTTATATTCTTCCTCATATTTTTGGTAAAAAAAATTGCAATCGGCGTTTATTGATTGGTTTTTGCAAAAGATGCCGCGTTTACAAACCATGAGAATTAATTTTTGGCGTTTTTACAATTTTTTTACTAGTAATGGCGGTGATCTGCGAATATTGCGGCGGACATGTCAGACCATTTTGACATTTTTTAGGAACCAATGATATTTATGCAGCTATCAGAAATTTAAATATCCACTGATTACTGTATAAATGTCATTGGCAGTGAAGGGGTTAACCTGCAGGGGGCGCTCTACGGGGTAACTGTGTTCCCTAGGCGTGTTCTAACTGTGAGGGGGCTGGGCTGCCAGGGGCACCAGAGATCTAACGGATCCCAGTGACAGGAATCAGGAGATCTCTTAGATGCCGCCTGACAGAGTGGGGAACCACCGTGTTTCCCCATTTTTGTTCTCTGCCAGGCAATCGCGGCACGCCGGCAAAGACTGAGCCCCCCCGACCCACGGCCATATTGCTGGAGAGTGCGGCGGGCACGACAGCGTGCTGGCGGCGCACTCCCGCTCGCTACAGCGCACACACGAGCCGCTGTTTATAGACAGTGATTTGTGGGATAGAGCCACTCTGCAGCAGAAAATGTACGCGACGCGGTCGGGAAGCGGTTAACAAAAAAAGGAAAAAAACTGGGCAGCGTATACCCAGGTGGGTCAACCAGGCTTAAGGTTACTGCTGTATCGCCAGTCCAATGCAATGGATCCACATCTCAATATAAAACTCAGAGGGGGAGAGAGACCAGGGAGAGCCTCATAGCATAACTCTCTATTTTATTATAAAAACCAAATAACATCATGCATGCACTTATAAAGAAGGCGCCCTGTCCTGGCACCAGGAATTGTCTGCCGATAAACAAAAAAAGATGGCCGCCTCTGCTCTGCGGTTCCCTGGAGCCAACGTGCGTTCCAATAGGCGGATGTGAGGCAATGCAAATCCCTGGTTTACGCGTTTCGTCACCAGGACATCATAAGGAGGCATAATTATATGCTCAGCGGGTCCACAGCAGCGGATGAGCGCATACCCTGGTGGGGGCACAGGTGGTCATTTTGTGGACAGAGCACGGAGCACTTTTTCTTGAAGATTCATTTATAGGGATAGCCACGGTCACTACTGGGTCTTTGAACCTGTTGGACTTTATTACACTATGTGGATTTATAGTTATGTTTTTCTGCACATTAAACAACTATTCAAGGCACTTTATTTTTATTGAATTTTATATGTAGAATTATTTTGTACTCAATAATTTTCACAGAGAAAGGGTTAACGCGGCTTTTTATTTACTGCATTATTACTATCACTTTGAGGACCAATAGCCTTTTGCTGGTGACAGGTTCTCTTTAGGGAAATATCAGGGACCCTATAAACTCTTAGGGGTTGAGTTACTAAAATGGGATCTGGTGAAGTTGTGCATGGGAGCCAATCAGCTTCTAACTTCAAGTGTTACTTAACCTACAGCAGTGAAATCTGTCTGTATGTGCAGCATAGCATGCTTGTTCTACTCACTGCGGAACTTAACCACTTCAGCCCCGGAAGGATTTCCAGCTTTAGGACCGGAGCCCTTTTTGCGATTCGGCGCTGTGTCGCTTTAACTGACAATTGCGCGGTCGTGCGACGTTGTACCCAAACGAAATTTGCGTCCTTTTTTTCCCACAAATAGAGCTTTCTTTTGGTGGTATTTGATCACCACTGCGTCATTTCTGATCGCCGCTATAAACAAAAGAAGAGCGACAATTTTGCAAAAAAAATTCTTACTTTTTGCTAAAATACAAATCCAAAAAAAAATATAAAAAAACATTTTTTTTCACCGTTTTTGGCCGATTTATATTCTTCATCATATTTGCGATAAAAAAAAAATCACAATCGGCGTTTATTGATTGGTGTGCGCGAAAGTGGTCGCGTTTACGGATGATGAGAATTCATTTTTGGGGTTTTTATTTTTTATTAGTAATGGCGGCGATCTGCGATTTTTAGCGGTACTGCGATATTGCGGCGGACATGTCGGACCATTTTGACACTTTTTTGGGACCATTGGCATTTATACAGCGATCAGTGCTATAAAAATGCACTGATTACTGTGTAAATGCCATTGGCAGTGAAGGGGTTAACCTGCAGGGGGCGCTCTAAGGGATAACTGTGTTCCCTGGGTGTTCTAACTGTGGGGGGACTGCACTATCTGGGGAAGGGAAGTGGTCACAGCCTTCGTATATAGGAAGGCTGTGATCACAGCCCTTCCCCCTCACACAGATCGGAGGTCCGTGTTTACTTACACGGACCTCCGCTCCTTCGCTCCGGGGGGGGGGGCCATCGCGGGTAGCCGGCGGCAATCGAAGCCGCCGCACCCGCTCCCTGGCCCTCCTAGAACACAGTGAGCACACGGGCGCGCCTCCGGCGGCGCGCGCGCGCTCACTAAGCTCGTTCCCGCAGCCGCCGTCGTATGACGGCGTTTTGCGGGAACGAGCCACTTTGCCGCCGTCAGATGCCGATCTGCGGTCGGCAAGTGGTTAAGGGGTTAATCCCCTGCATTGTGTAAAAAGGCTGTTTTATCCAGTATGTATAGATCCTTCCCTCCTGCACTGTCTATCTGGGGATGGCAGCTAGCACACAGCCAACCTGCACATGCTCAGTGGTGTCTTTTATGCTGGAGAGAACATTTACATGTTCTCAGAGATAGCCAGGTCACATGATATTGAGTATAGAGGGTGTAGTGGAAATCTCCTCCTACCTGAACTCTCAGCACTGGAGAAACTCTGCAGTTTATCATGTGACCACGGTATACAGATCAGTGATAAAGGAATATAGTGGAAATATTTTAATGTAAAAAGAAGATTTATAAGCGGTGGGCACTGTTGGGGGGGGGGGGGGATGAACTATTTTCATATTACCGGGTTTAGTGACACTTTCAGCTTGTTCAATTAAGCTTTGAAAAAAAAAAACTGGAAGCTGATTGGTTTCTATGTAGAGCTGCAGGAGTTTTAGTAAATAACCCCCTTAATATCACCTATAGGCTGCAATGAAGCTGATAAAGCACAGGCTGTGCTTGATACACTTAATCCCTGGCCTGCAGTGCCAAGAAATGACAGTACTGATTTCAGAAGGCAAGTAATGCATGTCGCATCTCATTCACCGGAATCAGCTTGAGCTAAGCTCCACCCACATGACCTTTCCTATGCAGGAGCTGCTGCTGCATTTATCCAGACCAGAAGCAGAGACTATTACGCAAGAGTTCATGTGTTCTAATACTTTAGCTGTTACAGCTTCTGTATATGTCTGAAGGCTGGTGAGAGATATATCTCTGACCTATTGGTATTATCTCACATGCACAGTGCTGGTAGCTAGGTCATGTGTGGAGTGGTCACCTGGCAGTATACTGTATATTTATATGCACCTCCTGCTACCTTAGTTAACTGCTGTCCCTTCTGGTTTGGGATTCTTCAGCTACCTTTAATTTAGGGCTCAGTAAACAGCCTTGGGTAGACCCAGGTAAGGCCATCGGTAGGTAGAGGTGAACTGCAAGGCGAATTAAATAACTGTTAGGAATTGAAAAGCAGAGTAGAAAAAACTCACGCCGAGTCCCAGCACAACACCCCAGATTTGTCGGTAAGAAGCTGCAACCCATGCCCTGCTGCATTCTGAAGGCAGAAGGTTTGCTGCTCAGCACGGTTGCCATTCAGAGAATGCTTTGCAAATTCTGAAAAATTCAAAGTGCTCTCTGATTGGATGAGGAGGAGACATCACAACCCACCTCTCCACCTTGTTCAATCAGAAAACAGTTTGCCTTCATTCAGAAAATACAAGGCATTCCATGAATGGCACCTGAGCAGCCAACCTCATGCCTTCCGAATAGCGGGCAGCCGCTTGGCACAGGACCTAGAAGTTAGTGGAGATCACTAGAGTAGCAGTGTAGTAGTGGTGTAGTAGCTGTGTAGTAGCAGTGTAGTAGCGGTGTAGTAGTGGTGTCTACTTCATTGATTTCCAGCTTCCAGGTATTTTATGTACATACAGTAGTTACATTGGCCCAAGCTGCACTAACGTTGCAGTGTATAAACTATCCATATCTGTTATGACGTCTCCTGGGCTTATCTCTATCATTTACGTCTGACAGTTTTATTGCACTCCCGGAGGACGGCCATCGCTGTATTTCCGGGATGCTGACACTGATGCTTCAGGTCTGAGCATCTTTAACATTAAAGTCGGTGCAGCTCCTATGCCCACCCCTCACCTCCCCCCGCCCAGTCACAGAAGCCTTTCACAAAATACAAAGGCTTCTCTGAATGGGCAGCAGAGGGAAGGGGCAGCCATAGCTGCTCAGTGGTTGTGAACAAGGCCTGCCATGCTAAAACGCGTTAACATCTGCTGTACCTATCTTTTTTATACATTTTGGAGATATTTAAGAGCGCGTATGGAGCAGTGGTGTATTTAGGTTTTGTGTTGCCCTAGACCTGACTAAACTCGTGCCCCCCCCACAGTTGCAGAACGCCAGCTGCCCGCACAACAACTCATTGGTTGGGGTCTGCCGCCTGGCCCCTTCGGGACGCCCTGAACCCCACATATGTATGGGCTGCCCCCCCTCTGATGATGGCCCTGCCTGTATTATTCATACTGGCAGCACTAAAAGTGCAAGCCGGCTGGGACTCTTTTCATGCTGCCCCCCTGCAAAGTGCCGCCCTAGGCCTGGGCCTTGTTGGCCTAGGCCAAGATACAGTGTTGGTATGGAGTTGTAGATCATCTTCTACTAATTACTGTGTCGGCAGCTGAGCGTCTGCCTATCCTGCACCCGACAGCTCAGGAGGACCCTTGGACAATTTGGGGTAGTAGCACCTTTTCTTCTCTCTTTGATAGCTGCTCAGCGTGCCTCTCTCTCCTCTCTCAGGGCCCTCAGTGTAGGCAGAGCCATTCACCTGTCAGGTATAAATACGTTAAAGTGGTAGTAAACCCTCCTATCATTTTCAGCCAAGGAAGCGGCCATCTTGGCCTCTGTTCAATCTACAACTGCCATGATACTGCACATCCAAACCATTGGATGGTTTCACAGTTTGGTTCAGAGCACAACCAATGGGAGTGTTACATTTCCAGGACGTGCCGCAAATGTAACTGTTTTTTAAACTGTTAAATGGGTGGGAAAGGGTTGCATTCCAAATTGTGCCGCCGTCCTAGAACATAAGGAGTACAAACAAAACGTGGAGGAGCCCCATGTATGATAAAGTGGACTTTGCAGGCACACGAGACAAATGGATTCTAATAAAATATAACATTTATTGTGTCATTAAAATACAAAAATATACAATTATATAAAAAAAAATGGGTACCCATAGGGAAACCTTCTGCACGGTAAATAGTTCTACATTATTCCAGAAAATGATACATGATACCAGAACTGTATGCACAAGTGTAGAAATAGGTCGACGCGTTTCGCAAACGTGCTTCTTCTGGACCTTATTCTTTGCAGATTGCGCTTGTAAGAGCTCCAAAAACAAGGGGCTAGTGAATCAGGGGGGGCGGACACCGGGGACATGGACACTTGCACTGTATATCTGTAAAGATGGACCAGATTGGGTGGTGCTTGAATTTCTAACGCTTCTGTACCAAGCCGCTAATTCAGTTCAAAAGAATAAACTGTTTCTGGTAAACATAACCATATGGCTCAAAGTCCAAGGTTACTTGTGTTGATAGGATGCAAAATTATAAGAGATAAGTGTCAGCGCGCCGTCCTCTATCTCAATACCCAATATAATGGCCACGTGGACGTGATCTAGGGGGTGTCCAAAAAAGGCTTCCCCGTGTGATGCTTTTGCCGCCAGGGTGGGTTTACTACCGCTTTAACCACTTCAGCCCCGGAAGGATTTCACACTTTAGGACCAGAGCACTTTTTGCGATTCGGCGTTGGGTCGCTTTAACTGACAATTGCGCGGTCGTGCGGCGTTGTACCCAAACAAAATTTGCGTCCTTTTTTTCCCACAAACAGAGCTTTCTTTTGGTGGTATTTGATCATCGCTGCGTCATTTCTGATCGCCACTATAAACAAAAGAAGAGCGACAATTTTGCAAAAAAACCCAAATTTCTTACTTTTTGCTAAAATACAAATCCAAAAAAAAAAAAATACAAAAAACATTTTTTTCACCGTTTTTGGCCGATTTATATTTGTGATAAAAAAAATCGCAATTGGCGTTTATTGATTGGTTTGAGCAAAAGTGGCCGCGTTTACGGATGATGAGAATTCATTTCTGTTGTTTTTTTATTTTTTTTTATTTTTTACTAGTAATGGCAGCGATCTGCGATTTTTATCGGTACTGCGATATTGCGGCGGACATGTCGGACCATTTTGACACTTTTTTGGGACCATTGGCGTTTATACAGCGATCAGTGCTATAAAAATGCACTGATTACTGTGTTGACAGTGTCATTGGCAGTGAAGGGGTTAACCTGCAGGGGGGGGGCGCTCTAAGGGTTAACTGTGTTCCCTGGGCGTGTTCTAACTGTATGTGGGCTGCCCTAGCAGGGGAAGAGAAGTGATCACAGCTTCCATGTAGAGGAAGGCTGTGATCACAGCCCTTCACCCTCTCACAGAACGGAGGTCCGTGTTTACTTACACGGACCTCCGTTCTTTCAGTGCGGGGGGGGCATCGCGGGTAGCCGGCGGCGATCGAGTCCGTCGCACCCGCTCCCTGGCTCCCCCCGAACACAGTGAGCGCGGAACAGTGAGTATAACGGCGGTTTGCGATATCGAGCCACTTTGGGTCAGCAAGTGGTTAAGATAAGTGAGATAAGTTCAGTAGATGTCGTGAACCTCCTTGGACTTAACTCATAGTGTGCCTACACTTTTTATAAATCAGCTAAATTCCTGTAATTCTGCTTTATTTCCTCTCCAGACCAGTTGTTGGTTGGATTGGGCACATCCTAGAATTGCCATCTTCATACCACCCCAGTGGGTGTTTTTTTGCGAATCCGGCGCTCCGAATGCTCCCTTTATCGATAGCCACCAAGAAATCCATAATTCCCACAATACAAGGCATAAGCGATTCACATTCACTTCCCAGCTGTCTTAGAAATACTTAGGATGAAGGATCTGCTGCTGGAATATAAACATTATGCTAAGCAAGTAGAACAAACAGCCCGAAAACCCAGTTAATTATCAATGAGCCTTAATTCTCATCACTCATATTAATTGTGGAATTATACCTTTTCTCCGAGAGACTCTGGCTAATAATCAATCCATTTGTCTCTTTTAAGATAAGCTTCATTTTACTGAGCAGTCTGTCTCATTCCGGAGACGGATGGTCGGACTTCGGGCCAATGAGATTAAAGGCTTGATAGGGATTCATTAGTCAACGATAATGAAACGGGTTCAATCGAAGAAGATCTTTTAATGTGCGTTATTTGTATTCATGGCTAAATGATGTTGTAAATAGGATACCTTTACTTAGCGAAAATTCAAGGAGTTTAACCACTTTGTGCCAACCCTCCCTCGCTCTTCTCCTCGGGTTGGTCATACTCGTACACCGATTGCCCCAATACAGATTTTTATGGTGGCAATCAGTCCTTGTATGGGGTGTCTTCTGATAAGACTGAGGTTGTAAAAGCTCTCATTGATTTCAGGGGAGTTCAGGTTCAGCATTCAAACTTTGAACCCTTCTGGAACCTAACCCAAGGCAGGTTGGCTCATCACCCTCAGCCTGTAGGGGTGCCTTGTCGGGAGGGACTCCCCACTGGCAAATCACCTTGACCCCATGCTGATGAGGGCAAGGGCCTCCTGCCCACAACCCTTTACCAGGCGGTGTGGGGATCTGCGAGCAGGGGGGCTTATAGGAATCCAGAAGGCCCCTTTGATAATAAAGGGCCCACAGATACCGCCACCTGACACAAATGAGTATGGGAGGTCCCCGCTTCCTCAGAGCCACTTCTGCCTCTGAGGAAGAGGGGATCACCCCTTGAAACGCGTCAGTCACCCAGAAGGTCTCCTGGTGTGCTGGATACAGTCTTGGTGATCTGGTTGCTGTTCACCCATTGTGGACTTTGATATGCTTTTAAATATCCATTGGTTTGTGGGTATGTTTTTTTTTCCCCTTTTTAATTTAATAAATATACTTGGGTAATGGGCAAGGCTGGTGCACCCTCTCTTTTCTTTTTTACAGTCTTCCCATTGGGTGTCCCCTGACCCTTGGAGGGCAGCAAGGCCTGTGCATTTATTTGGGAACCACGGCCACTTCCATCGCCATCGCACTTCTTGAGCGCAGGAGATTTTGTTTGACTATGAATGAGTATTGGTTACATAACTCATGACCGATCCCAGCGGAACCATTAGGCAAATGACAGCTCCCCAAATTATAAGCTCTATAAGGGAAGGGGCAAGGACAGTGGTGACATCATTGACCAAAGAAAAAAGTTGGACTGATTGATACATTGATACATTGATACATTAACTGGTTTAAACCGGTACCGATACAAACCAGTTACTACAGTGGTGACAGGAACGGGGAAGGGAATATCTCGAATATTAAACCCCTCGACAGTAAACGGATTACCAAGGCGACCCTAGCCAGTACTCAATACATTGGTTATGAGTAAGTATCAGTTTGTTTTAGAGGACGCGAGTTCTTCACGCTACCGCTACCTTCACCGGCACCAAGGGTTTATTTACGTGTCCGGAACGACGGGAGGTTCCCAGTCCCCTGTGGGTTACCCTTCTGACATTTTTTCTTTTCTCTCCCACGTGGTCGGAACGGGTAATGGGTTCATATAAATAATTTAATTTTTCCCCTTTTTTTTTGTATGGGTGTTTGGTTACCTATAAATTTTCGTATAGTTTCAGGTGTTACCCACTTGTCGTTGGTCTAGTGGTTCTGACATAGGTCGTGTGGTCCTCTGGAAGACCCACTGACTG
>BLSH010122267.1:420622-431621 GCA_018402905.1 Glandirana rugosa | reverse complement strand
ACTTTACATTGTAGCCAAGTGTCAGCTCTTCAGTGTTGTCACATGAAAAGATAGAATAAAATATTTACACATATGATAGGGGTGTACTTACTTTTGTGAGATACTGTAGCTCATGACTAATCCCAACAGAAATACTAGGCAAATGACAGCTCCCAGATATATACGCTCCCCAAAATATAAGCTATATAAGGGAAGGGGTAGGGGCAGTGGTGACCTCTCTGACCAAACATAGCCATGGCCATATTTGGTCAATGTTATTGCCCAGATATGGCCCAAATATGGGTAGTGGCCATGTCACTGCTATCCATGCCTCTTTGCTTAAATGGACCCACAACTTCCGTAGAAACCAGTGATAGTGGAGTGGAAAGCTGAACAGGGGCCTAAATGGGCTAAAGTTCAGATGATCAGCAGAACGCCTGAAACGTTGGCTCGTCCTTAGTGTGGAATCTTATTGCACCATTGTCAGCGTAGCCAGGTGCCAGCTATGTTGTCCTGCAACTCAGGGACACTCACAGATGAGACTGAGATGTTGCCTTTTCCCCCTAGTGCCCAGTGCTGGCACAATTGCATCATTTCCTGCCAGCAGAGTGGGATCAATTCTTCCAACAAGCAGAGAATCTTGGGACATGTAGTCCCACAGTTGGACATACAGCAATCTTCACCACTGACTGGACTGCTCTTACCAGAAAGCTGGCAACCGAGGAGGACACTGGGAAAGGAGATAAACTCCACTGCTAAGGGTGGACTCCCTCTTTTGGGACATGAGACCTGCAGCTACAGGAGTGAGAGGCTCTGCTCCCCTGGGTGGGGTGAGCAGACGCAACAGCCTGGATGGCGTGGAGGGCCTTTCCATGAATGAGCCGTATCCCTGGAGGCCGATCCTCAGCTATCAGCTTCTCATCGTCAGAGTGGCTATTGGGGGTAACTCTCCCCTATACCCACGCAGACCCCGCTAGGTCCATATCCTCTTGAGCCATGTATGCAATTTCTGACAGTCTCTTGGGCTATGTCCTCATTCTCTGACCGTCTCCTGTACCATGGCTGCAGTCTCTGATCGTCTCCTGTAACATGGCCGCAGTCTCTAACCGTCTCCTGTACCATGCCTGCAGTCTCTGACCATCTCCTGTACTATGTCTGCAGTCTCTGGCCGTCTCCTGTACTATGGCCGCAGTCTCTGACCATCTCCTGTACTATGTCTGCAATCTCTCTGACCATCTCCTGTACCATGTCCGCAGTCTCTGACCGTCTCCTGTACCATGTCCGCAGTCTCTGACCATATCCTGTAGTATTTCTGCAGTCTCTGACCATCTCCTGTACCATGTCTGCAGTCTCTGACCGTCTCCTGTACCATGTCTGCAGTCTCTGACCATCTTCTGTATCATGTCCGCAGTCTCTGACTGTCTCCTGTACCATGTCTGCAGTCTCTGACCATCTCCTGTACCATGCCCGCAGTCTCTGACCATCTCCTGTACTATGTCTGCAGTCTCTGACCATCTCCTGTACCATGTCTGCAGTCTCTGACCATCTCCTGTACCATGTCTGCAGTCTCTGACCATCTCCTTTACCATGTCTGCAGTCTCTGACCATCTCCTGTACCATGTCTGCAGTCTCTGACCATCTCTTGTATCATGTCCGCAGTCTCTGACCATCTCCTGTAGTATTTCTGCAGTCTCTGACCATCTCCTGTACTATGTCTGCAGTCTCTGACCAACTCCTGTACCATGTCAGCAGTCTCTGACCGTCTCCTGTACCATGTCTGCAGTCTCTGACCATCTCCTGTACTATGTCTGCAGTCTCTGACCGTCTCCTGTAGTATTTCTGCAGTCTCTGACCATCTCCTGTACTAAGTCCGCAGTCTCTGACCATCTCCTGTACCATGTCTGCAGTCTCTGACCGTGATAATGTCATTGTTGAAAAGGGGCAGAGTACGGGTGACTTTAAAATAATGCCCCCCCCCCCCTGAAAAAAATCATGCGGACGCCCATGCCTACAGGTACAGCACATAAATACTTAGATTGGTCCAAACTGGACCAATGTAAAATTTGCAATACCTGGATTTCAGCTTTAGATTTGAGTTTTTAGGTTCAGATAAACTTTCATCTTCTGGTGATCGCGTTTCAAAACAAAGCAACACCAAACGGCCTTCTGTTTACTCCCTACGTTCCCCGCCGGTGTTGTGTTGACCGACGCCTTTGTGTAATTAAATATTAAAACTTTTATGTAGTTTTTACCTCCAGTTATGGAGTGCGGGCATTAGGGGGGCATTGAGCACTTAACAAATCGGTCGCATTATCTAATTTGATTGTCACTGCCGGTGCTGCAAATAGAAATGAAGAAAGCGCCATTAGAAGGCACTTTGTGGTAACATAAGAGTCCTGGCTGAGGAATGTTCTTAGAGAGGGGCACTTAATGGATCAGAGGAGGGAGGTGTTTATGCCCCATAAAACCCAACAGTAAAACAGCATGAGCGGCATAGGAGGACCCATGAAACAAGACCTTCAGGGCAACTAAATCAATGAGACAAAATGCCCAGAGAACTCCACCAACAGAGCTCCTATTGTCTGTCCCCAGCACATTATTACAGGCAGCAAACAATAAAGTGCTGATTTATGGAGCCCCAGACAGTGCTGCAGTTTGTTGGATTTGTAGCCATGGGGTGAAAGGTTGCCTGACTCACCAGTCCCCTTTGTTCCTCATTAGACTCTTATGGGTCATCTGGGCAAGGCTTGGCAGCCAACCTTTAAAGGGAAGATGGCGCTGTCATGATGCTGCAAACGTTTTTGTCCGGGTGATGTGATGATTTTAGTCATTGGCACATCATAAAAATACCAACCCAGAGAAGATCCAACAGATGAGGCAACCATTCTTGTGTGTAAAATAGAAAGCTCGTTAAAGTGTCAGCTCACGTTCTAAAATTGGAAACAAATAACCTTCCCGGTAGAGAAAAGATTGTAAATTGCTTGGGTTCTGTAAATGATAAAGAGAGAAGTTTTATAGTGTTTGTCCACCACCTGTGTAGACTTTACACATGCATGGGCGTCCGCAGAACTTTTTCCAGGGGGGGGGGGGGCATAATTTCAAGGGCATCCATGCTCTGCCCCTTTTTGACAATGTCATAATTACATTATTACGGTCAGAGACTGCGGACGTAGTACAGGAGATGGTCAGAGACTGCAGACATGATACAGGAGATGGTCAGAGACTGCAGACATGGTACAGGATACGGTCAGAGACTCTAGACATGGTACAGGAGATGATCAGAGACTGCAGACATAGTACAGGATACGGTCAGAGACTGCGGAAATGGAACAGGAGATGGTCAGAGACTGCATACATAGCACAGGAGACAGTCAGACTGCAGACATAGCACAGGAGTCAGAGACTGCAGACATGGCCCAAGAGACTGTCAGAAACTGCATACATGGCTCAAGAGGATAAGGACCTAGTGGGGAGCCCCTACCCTGTCCACCTTTAACCAGTTCCCGACCGCGTGCCGTGTTTTCACGGCGGCGGTCGGGATGTTGATCGCGAATCGCCATAAAAAGGCGGCGATCTGCGAACAGCCGCTAGGGGGCGTGAGGAGTGTGCCCGCGGCTTGGGCGGACCCGATGTCCGCCGGCGAGCCGCGATGAGCGGTCACAGGGAAAGAACGGGGAACCGCCGATGTAAACACGGCGGTTCCCCGCTCTGTTAGTGGATGCATGAGTGATCTACTGATTCCTGTCACTGGGGTCAGTTAGATCTCTCAAGCCCATGGTAGCCCAACCCCCCCCCCCCCCACAGTAAGAACACCCAGGGAACACAGTTAACCCCTAGATCTCCCCCCCCCCAGGTTAACCTCTTCACTGCCAATGACATTTATACAGTAATCAGTGGACATTTAAATTTCTGATGGCTGTATAAATGTCATTGGTCCCAAAAAAGTGTCAAAAATGTCCGACATGTCCGCCCCAATATTGCATTACCGCTAAAAATCGCAGATCACCGCCATTACTAGTAAAAAAAATAAAAAATAAAAACCCCAGAATTGAATTCTCATCGTCCGTAAACGCGGCCACTTTTGCGCAAACCAATCAATAAACACCGATTGCGATTTTTTTATCACACATATGAGGAAGAATATAAATCGGCCAAAACCGGTGAAAAAAAATGTTTTTTTATATTTTTTTTGGATTTGAATTTTAGCAAAAAGTAAGAAATTTGGGTTTTTTTGCAAAATGGTCGCTCTTCTTTGTTTATAGCGGCGATCAGAAATGACGCAGAGGTGATCAAATACCACCAAAAGAAAGCTCTATTTGTGGGGAAAAAAGGACGCACATTTTGTTTGGGTACAACGCCGCACGACCGCGCAATTGTCAGTTAAAGCGACGCAGAGCCGAATCGCAAAAAGTGCTCTGGTCCTAAAGCTGGAAAACCTTCCGGTTGGTAAGGGGTTAAAAGATCCCTGAAAACCCATTTATTCAGGGAAGCCTATCCCTCACCCACCTAAGAACTGCACCTGAGCCACCCCCATCAACCCATCCCCTGCAGCTACCACCTTTTGTACCACCACCCCCCTCCCTTTAGAATGTAAGCTCTATGAGCAGGGCCCTCCATCCCTCCTGTATTGAACTGTATTGTAATTGTGCTGTCTCCTCCTCTACATTGTAAAGCGCTGTGTAAACTGTTGGCTCTATATAAATCCTGTATAATAATAATAATAATTCAAGTCCTTTGCCTATATAGACTTACCTTTGATGGAAAAAAAAAAAAGTTATACTCACCCTAAGTCCCTTGTTGCTAGGTGGTCTCTGTAATCTGCCCCTTTTTAGGTCCTAGGCTCTTCTCCTCACTTCCTGCTTCGCTTGGCCTCCTGGGAGATGTGACTCATCATTTCCCGGGAGTCAGTGGGCTTCCCTGTACTGTAAAATCGTGTTATTTCCAGACAGGAAATGACGCCATTTAAGGCGAACCGAGATGGAGGAGCGCATGATGGTTACCCACCATGCACTTCTTTCAGGAAGAGATGCCAGGAGACCCAGGATGGGCTTCAGATGCCCTCACCTAACATGGAAAAGTCCAGCAGTGAGAGAAACAGAATTTGTAGGTAAAAAATACAGGGAATTACTAGGGGGTTTGAAAGTAAGGAAACAAAAGGTTACATCTGTTTGGTATTAAAAGAGTGGATGCCAAAGAAAAAAAAAATTTTGGGTGGAACTCCACTTTAAGTTCCTGCAAAGTCTCTGAGAAGATGATAGTGATCTGCTCTTTAGGGTGAACTCCTACTTTCTGGGTGAACCCTACCCAAGCTATTGGGATCTGAGCACAGGTATACCTTTATTCTGTTATATACCGGTCAGTGACCAGATCTGAACCCAGTCGCTCACCCCCATCTTGTGTCTTTATGCCCCAGGTTGGCATTTAGGGTTGCCACCCCATCCCTTTAAACCCGAACACATACGAATTACACAGGTTGTTGTTCTGTGGCTGATTAAGGTGGTAATTAAACTCACTTGGTGCCTCATCTGCATTAAATTAGCCTCAGACCCTGTGTAATTCATATGTGTTCAGGTTTAAAGGGATGAGGTGGCAACCCTATTGGCATGGTGCCCACCATAGCATCTGCAGTGGCAAGGCAGTGTAGGACCGGCCAGAAGAGGGATTACTTTGGCGGAGTTGTTCAGCTTAAACATGTATTGCAATATATGTGAACTAAACATCCACTGTTTTACATTGCATAGTTTGCTGGGAAGGGGAAAGCAGTGTGCAGGGGGTCCATTTGGTATTTGTATTGGGTCCTACAGTGCCTTGAAAAAGTATTCATACCCCTTGAAATTTTCCACATTTTGATAGACCGACACAAAGTGGCACATAATTGTGAAGTGGAAGGAAAATGATAAATTATACAAATAAATCTGTGTGGGGGGCATTTGTATGGCGCCCCCTTTACTCCGATACCCCTAACTAAAATCTAGGAGAACCAATTGCCTTCAGAAGTCACCTAATTAGTAAATAGAGCCCCCCTGTGTGTCATTTAATCTCAGTATAAATACAGCTGTTCTGTGAAGCCCTCAGAGGTTTGTTAGAGAACCTTAGTGAACAAACAGCATCATGAAGGCCAAGGAACACACCAGACAGGTCAGGGATAAAGTTGTGGAGAAGTATAAAGCAGGGTTGGGTTATAATAAAATCTCCCAAGCTTTGAACATCTCAGGGAGCTCTGCTCAATCCATCATCGGAAAATGGAAAGAGTGGCACAACTGCAAACCTACCAAGACATGGCCGTCCACCTAAACTGACCGGCCGGGCAAGGAGAGCATTCATCAGAGAAGCAGCCAAGAGGTCCATGGTGACTCTGGAGGAGCTGCAGAGATCCACAGCTCAGGTGGGAGAATCTGTCCACAGGACAACTATTAGTCGTGCTCCACAAATCTGCCCTTTATGGAAGAGCGGCAAGAAGAAAGCCATTGGTGAAAGAAATCCAAAAGAAGTCCTCTTTGCAGTTTGTGAGAAGCCATGTGGGGGACACAGCAAACATGGGGAAGAAGGGGCTCTGCTCAGATGAGACCAAAATTCAACTTTTTGGCCTAAAAGCAAAAGGCTATGTGTGGCGGAAAACTAACACTGCACATCACCCTGAACACACCATCCCTACTGTGAAACATGGTGGTGGCAGCTTCATGGTGTGGGGATGCTTTTCTTCAGCATGGACAGGGAAGCTGGTCAGAGTTGATGGGAAGATGGATGGAGCCAAATACAGGGCAATCTTAGAAGAAAACCTGTACAGTCTGCAAAAGACTTGAGCCCGGGGAGGAGGTTCCCCTTCCAGCAGGGCAACGACCCTAAACATCCAGCCAGAGCTACAATGGAATGGTTTAGATCAATGTTTATTCATGTGTTAGAATGGCCCAGTCACAGTCCAGACCTAAATCCCATTGAGAATCTGTGGCAAGACTTGAAAATTGCTGATCACAGAGCCAATATGACAGAGCTTGGGGGATTCTGCAAAGAAGAATGGGCAGAAATGTCCTCTCTAGATGGGCAAAGCTGGCAGAGACTTCCCCAAAAAGACTTGCAGCTGTAATTGCAGAGATTTTCACAGATTTATTTGTATCATTTATTATTTTCCTTCCACTTCACAATTATGAGCCACTTTGTGTCGTCTATCACATAAAATCCCAATAAAATACCTCAAATTGCAATCATAGAAAGATACAATGTGACATATTGTTACTTTTGTATCTTTTTAGTCATTCATCTGCAGATCAAAGGGATGAACTTTCATCTGCAAATGGTGTCATTTAAAGCGACCTGACAATTAAAAGAAATATTCCTCCGTTTAGCCCCTTATTACCGAATCTTATTAATCTTACTCCTATCAGTTCTAATAAACTCCTTGCTTTCTTTCTCTCTTTAAGTATTATTTTCCTCCTGATTTTTTTTCTTTCCTTTTTTATTAAAGTGGGAGTAAACTTTAAAAAACGTTTTTGGTTGTAACATGACAAAATGTGGAAAATGTCAATACCTTTTTCAAGCACTGTATATGTAGTGTGAGTGCTCGGAACTGTGGGGTTATGAGGGTGTAGGCAGGTGCAGTCTGCTGTCTCCACTGCAGGTGGCGCTCAACGGCAGTGAGTAGGGAAATTGCATATTACATATTTCCACCCTACTGATTGGGTCCTAAGGTTATTTCCTCAGTAGATGCCCTAGCAGCCAGGCACACAGTCTCAGTCAATCCTCCTTTTCGATGATCAGCCTAGGGGTATTCTCTTTGATGCTTTATTGAAAAAACTTGACCTAGGGTGGGTGCAGGGCAACTGTGGGACACTCCAGCAATGTTAAGTAGTAACTTGAGGACACTCTTCTTCCTCCTGTAGCTCAGGCCCCGGCCTCTGACAAAGCCAATGGTGACCTTCAGGGCCAGGAAGAGCTAACATCCATCTTCATAGGGTGGGTTACTAGGCATGGTGGGTGCAGATAGAAGAATTGAGTTGGGCGCCAGAAACTTTGTTGTTGCAGAACATAAGAGATTTATTTTTCTCTTCAAGAACTGGGGAGAGAGAGAGAGGGTTAGGACCAGGACACCCTTTAGGTAGGTGCAAGAGCACTTAGCAGACTCTGAGACTCATAGAATAAGACTCTTAAGGAAGCTGTATAGCCCTACAGGCCTTCCAACTGAACTGTGCTTGACAACATAGAAACATAGAAACATAGAAAAGTGACGGCAGAAAAAGACTGAGTAGTCCATCGAGTCTGCCCCTTTTTATTTTTATTTTTTTTATTTATTTATTTATTTTTTACATTAACCTTGTTGTCTGACTATGGATTTATGTTTATCCCAAGCATGTTTGAAGCCATTTACTGTTGACTGTCTCACAACCTCTGTTGGTAGTTTATTCCAATCATCAACCACCCTTTCAGTAAAATAATACTTTCTAAGATTAGTTTTGAACTTCCCCCCAGTTAGTTTGAGGTCATGTCCCCGTGTTCTTGATTTTGGTTTCATATGAAAAGACTGCCCTCCTGAACCTTATTCACCCCCTTGAGGTATTTAAAGGTTTCGATCGATGTCTCCCCTCTCCCTTCTTTCCTCCAGACTGTACAGATTAACTTCCTGAAGTCGCTCTTGATATGTTTTATCCCCCAGACCTTTCACCATTTTTGTTACCCGTCTCTGAACTCGTTCTATTTTATCAATATCTTTTTGTAAGTGAGGTCTCCAGAACTGGACACAGTATTCTAAGTGAGGTCTCACTAAAGATCTATATAGAGGAATCAGAACCTCCTTCCTCCTGCTGGTGATCCCTCTACTGATACATCCCAGAATTCTATTTGCTTTTCCCACTGCCTGGTTACACAAGACAAGAACTATTTCCTTCTGACGTCAACATAGATCAATACTCATACCAAGCTTGGTATCCCCTTTGTGCAGACCTGGCCTCCATCTCACAGCCTCCCGCTGTAGCTTCAAGAGTTTGAACTCACAGTCTCCCATCAAGACTCCTTGGACGCCCACTGCTACTGGGTCCCTTGAGCTTCACACAACCAACCGCTGTACTTTCTGAGTGTCCCCATGCTGACCTTCTGGGTCCCTTCCTCGGCTCTTCAGCCCAACTGCTGAGCTCTCTCTTGCAGGCGTCACCCCCTCTATTCTGCTGGGTTCCTAACTTGACATTCGCTCAGACTTTCCCCACTTTTCCACCGTCCCCCAGTTAGTGGAAAAGGCTGCTCTGGTACTCTCCCAGACTCCAAACTCTGGCCTCTGATAACAGGAGCATTGTCCCGTGAGGGCAACAGTTTCCCCTTTACCTCTGACCCTGGTTCACACTTTGCCTCTGGCGACAGGAATGGTTGTCTTCCGCTAGCAACTCTGTCCCTTCACCTCCGACAAAGTGGGGTTCTCTGCCCCGGCAGAATCTGTGCAACTTGGTTAGGCTTCCAACATGAAGCCCCAACCCTCTGCTGCTTCTTCTTGTCCTGTGTAGGCCTTAGACTGCCTAGCAATCATGAACTCCCGGATAGGCCTCAGGCTTAGAACAGCGATCACCTGACTCCTCCCAAATATATAGGTTCTCCCAGCAGGCCATGGGGCCCAAGAAAACACCAGCCCATTAGCTAAAACAGCCTATCCATTCATATTCCAATTTCATATATACCTTGTTGTTCAAATGCCATCAGGAGGAGAGAGGTGCATCAAACTCAGAGTTAGGAAAAGACTCAGGGGACCCCCTAATAGTTGGCTAGGCTAACTACTAAACTACAAACTAAATTTGACAGCATCCCTGTTCAAGACCAGGGTGCTAAACTCCTAAGGATTCTGAGCACAGTCCTTGCAGCAGTAAATAATGGCTGAGCTACTCAGGGACACCATGAACAATGTCCACTAAGTACAAACTGACTATGAACCGTTAGGGACAATAGCAGCACACAGTCAGTGGAACCTCACACACTGGTCTGTGCTCACTAATGTCCTTCGATAGTTGGATGTCTCCTTCCAATATCTGCCGGACATATCTCCTGTGTATTCTTCAGACCAGATCCCAAGAAGAAGTACTTCAGTCAGCTCCAGCAAAGTTCAGCAGAATAGGCCCCACAGCTAGCAAAGCTGGGACCTCGATTAGCAGTGGAAAGCACTACTGGACTGCCCAGAAGGCTTCAAGCTCTTTATGCTCCCTCCCAGTCACCTTCTGGGCCCTCTCCAAGGGATTGGCTGGGGCCACATAAATATCCATACTCTGCATTTGACTCTCCCAACCCACCATCTTCCAGGACCACCCAGAAGACAGACAAAAGCAGTCAACTCACAGCCTGTGAAACTCAGAGCAGACCAAAGTAATCACAGGCAGCTCCGCTGATTTAGATTTTAAATAAAAATTCCTGCGCTTATCTCTCTCTCTGCAAACAATCAGCATGGAGGCTATGACTCCCACAATGAAGCACATTTCCTCTAGTTGACACCAAAGATGGGAAACACAATTAACATCCAACTTTCTGGCTGGGACAGCATTAACAACTACCTACCTATACAATTGATCGGATAGCGATCTGGAGAGTTTGGAAGCCAAGTCAACAACTCAAACTCATTGTGTTCCTCCAACTATTTTTAAATTCATCAGGCCAGGCAAACTTCTTCCATTGCTCTGTGGTCCAGTTCTGATGCTCACGTGCCCATTGGAAGCACTTTTGGCTGTGGACACCCTGACCAGTCTGCGGCTACACAGCCCCATACAACAAACTGCAATGCTCTGTGTGTTCTGACACCTTGCTATCAGAAAAAACATTCACTTTTTCAGCAATTTGAGCTCCAGTAGCTCTCCTATTAGATTAGACCACATGGCCTTCCCTCCCCACCTCCATCAATAAGCCTCCCCTCCACCTCCATCCATCTATGAGCCATTCCTCCCCACCTCCATCAATAAGCCCCCCCACATCTCGATCAATGAGTCTCCGAGTATCTACCTACCTCCACCTCCCCTCCGAATAACTACCTCCACCCCTCCCTTCCGGTACACCAGATTAG
>BLSH010122267.1:395164-413460 GCA_018402905.1 Glandirana rugosa | reverse complement strand
AAATATAAAAAAAAAAAATTATTCATCGTTTTATATTCTTCCTCATATTTTTGGTAAAAAAAAAAATCGCAATTGGCGTCTATTGATTGGTTTGCGCAAAAGTTGCCACGTTTACGGATGATGAGAATTCATTTCTGGGGTTTTTATTTTTTTTTTTTATTTTTTACTAGTAATGGCGGCGATCTGCGATTTTTAGCAGTACTGCGATATTGTGGCGGACATGTCGGACCATTTTGACACTTTTTTGGGACCATTGGCAGTTATACAGCGATCAGTGCTATAAAAATGCACTGATTACTGTCTAAATGCCATTGGCAGTGAAGGGGTTAACCTGCAAGGGGCACTCTAAGGGTTAACTGTGTTCCCTCAGTGTGTTCTAACTGTATGGGGGCTGGGCTGGCAGGGGGAGGGGAGTGATCACGGCTCCCATATACAGGAAGCCTGCGATCACAGCCCTTCCCCCTCTATGAGAACGGAGATCCGTGTTTACTTACAATGACCCCCGTTCTCTCACTGCGGGGGGGCCATCGCGGGTAGCCAGTGGCGATCGAGTCCGCCCTACCTGCTCCCTGGCCCCCTCCCCCGGACACAGTGAGCATGCGAGCGCGCCTCCGGTGGCGCGCGCTCACAGCACTGGTTACCGAAGCCGCCGTCATATGACAGTGGTTTGCAATAACGAGCCACTCTGTCGCCGTCAGACTGCGGTCGGGGGGTCGGCAAGTGGTTAAAACCAAAAATTTTATATATTGCAGCTTGACAGCCAAAAATCAATCTGCGCAGTCCAAGAAACACCGATAATGTGCGTTGCAAGCGTACAAAGAAGGGACTTCCCATCACCTCCAATACACCTAAATATCATCAAAAAGTGCAGCGCTACCCCAAAATATAAAAAAAAAAAATCACACTCTCTTATAACTATCCAACATTAGCAAGGGAACAATACACCTTATATATAAAAAGACCAGTGCAGCGCTATAATAAATAGAAAGTCCAAATAGTCACTTGATAAAAAATTCTTATGAGGGACTGTGTATTGAAGAAACCGTCACCAGCACCTCACTCACTGCCGCTTACCAACTATAGTTGACCCCCATCACAGAGGTCAAAAGAACTTTCATCGGTCACGAGCAGGCACAACCGTCCCTAATGGATGAGCTGGTTCCGGTATAATATATATATATACAGTCAGGTCCATAAATATTGGGACATGGACACAATTCTAATGTTTTTGGCTCTCTATACGCCACCACAATGGATGTGAAATGGAAGGAACAAGATTTGCTTTACCTGCAGACTTTCAGCTTTAATTTGAGGGGATTTACATCCAAATCAGGTGAACGGTGTAGGAATTACAACAGTTTGTATTTGTGCCTCCCACTTTTTAAGGGACCAAAAGTAATGGGACAGATTAACAATCATAAATCAAACTCTCACTTGGTTACAAATCCTTTGCAGTCAATTACAGCCTGAAGTCTGGAAGGCATAGACATCACCAGACGCTGGGTTTCATCCCTGGTGATGCTCTCCCAGGCCTCTCCTGCAACTGTCTTCAGCTCCTGCTTGTTCTTGGGGCATTTTCCCTTCAGTTTTGTCTTCAGCAAGTGAAATGCATGCTCAATCGGATTCAGGTCAGGTGATTGACTTGGCCATTGCATAACATTCCACTTCTTTCCCTTAAAAAACTCTTTGGTTGCTTTCGCAGTATGCTTGTGGTCATTGTCCATCTGCACTGTGAAGCGCCGTCCAATGAGTTCTGAAGCATTTGGCTGAATATGAGCCGATAATATTGCCCCAAACACTTCAGAATTCATCCTGCTGCTTTTGTCAGCAGTCACATCATCAATAAATACAAGAGAAGCAGTTCCATTGGCAGCCATACATGCCCACGCCATGACACTACCACCACCATGCTTCACTGATGGGGTGGAATGCTTTGGATCATGAGCAGTTCCTTTCCTTCTCCATACTCTTCTCTTCCCATCACTCTGCTACAAGTTGGTCTTGGTCTCATCTGTCCATAGGATGTTCTTCCAGAACTGTGAAGGCTTTTTTAGATGTTGTTTGGCAAACTCTAATCTGGCCTTCCTGTTTTTGAGGCTCACCAATGGTTTACATCTTGTGGTGAACCCTCTGTATTCACTCTGGTGAAGTCTTCTCTTGATTGGTGACTTTGGCACACATACACCTACACCTAAAAAACAATTTTCTCCTGCCAGTAAAAGGAAAAGGTTGACAGTAAAGAAAATGACTGTAACGCTCGGCTCAGTCTGGAGCCGGCCCAGACCATCCAAGTGCCTGCTACAGTGTGTTCCTGCAGCTCTGGCAGAGGCGGTGCCTGAGCATGTTGTGTGATGTCACGGTGCAAGGGAGCCAAGCAGAGCGGGCAGAGCCTGGTGTGCGGGTCTGGGGTATGGGAGCAAGGCAGGCTGCGAGCGGGACCATCAGTGCTGTGTAGACCGGAGTGGACTGGAGGAACCACCTGGCTTGGAGAGAGACTGCCAGTGTGACTTAAGACAGAACGTGTCGTGTCGGGGAGGTCTCATCATCCTCTGTGCTGCTGCACCCCCTGCTGTCAGTGTCACTGTGAGAGTCAATTTCATGTGTGTGCCGCCCATTCTCATTTCTTGCCCTCCTGAGTCCTGTCCCTGAGCTACTTAATATATCGGAAATAAAATAAGAAATATGTTTTTGCCCTTATGTCTACCTTAAATCACATTGATAATTGCACATTGTACTTCTTTGTAGCCTAAATACTGAAATTTGCACTTAAAACTGTAATTTTTTAACTCTTGGAAATGTCAGTAAAAACTTGGCTGTGCCAGTAAAGTTTTGGCGTTGTGTCAGTAAATTTCTGGTAGGTTGGCAACACTGGGCAGCCAGAGCATGATTGTCGGCAAGTGACAATACGTGGCCTGAGGATTAAGGCCTGATGAGCTGTGTGCATTCGAGTGTTCCCGTCCACACTGAAGAAACCCATGGTCTGGGGACCAGCGTAAAGAGCAGAGGTACTGCTAAAGGAGCCAGGTGGGCTAGCATTTTTTGTTTGTTGTGAATTTACTGGAGAAGAACCCCTGTGTGGGAACCCTTTATGTTACTGACTTTTATTTTCCTTTTTAATAAAAATGGGGTGCCATGCCCTAAAATATAGTTCCTGACCGGCTTGAATCATTGAAAAATGCAACTACCCTGAGAGCTAATGATCCCCCATGTTACAATACACAATTCCAGTCGGTGTGAAAATATAAAATGAAATCTGAGTCCTTAGTGAAAATGAGACCAACAGATAAAATTGACCGTAGTACTTTTGTTCTTTATAGATATCCTTTAGCATCCGCCCCTGAGGAAGTGTTCACACACGAAACGCGTCGGACATTCAGGATGCTGATACATTCCCTAACAGGAATTCATTTAGATTTATCAATTTTACAATTTGTTTGCCAATTACGTTGTTTTGTGCTGCCAAGGCAATGTGTAGATATATGAATCAATACAATTTTACCCACTATGTGTTGAGTTCCAGGATGTGCTGCTTCCTTCACACATGTGTACATACATATGAATTACTGATACTAATGTTTGCTCAATATCATATGTGTTGTCCTATTGACAAATGTGAATACATGAATTGTTGATACGTTATTTATGCCATGACTCTTGTTATGTAAATTTTCTGTGCAGTCTACATCTTGTTATGAAATACAATATGGTCATCAACAATCAAACCTCAACTGGTTAACTGCCTCATCTAAAGTCCCAACTTCCTCTCTACTAAACAGATGAAAGGAAATCTGCAACAGTCAATGCCAAAATCTTCCATGATGGTAATCCCAGGAATACACAGGAAAAAGTCCTGCATCCACTGAAGAAGACACAAATTTAGACGTAACGCGTAAAGGGGCGGAGCTGAGTGCCGATGACATCAGCACACTTGTCACTTTGGAGTCTGCTGGATTACACAGTATTATGCTGCAGAGTATGCTGGCTTTTGGAGTGATTTTTAAAATTGTATTGGGGCAGACTCGATGGACTACTCAGTCTTTTTCTGACTACTTTTCTGCCGTCATATTTCTATGTATTATGAGAGCATATATTTACCTTAGTTAAGTATGATAGCCGCCGGCAGAGGCAGAGATGATCGGTTCCTCTCCCCCCAGTGTCCGTGAGCCGTTCACTCGGCTCCATAACATGGCAGGGCGGAAGCGACGTCACAAGTCACTTCCGCCCAATGCTCTTAAAGGGCCCATTTTTTTTTTTTTGCACTGTCATTTTTTACAAATTTTTTTTATTTATTTTTTTATTTTTTGCATTTCACTGTAAATACGAGGTGTGGGGGGAGGGGAGGTCTTTTTGCCCCCAGATCTCATATTTAAGAGGTCCTGTCATGCTTTTTTCTATTACAAGGAATGTTTAACACATTTCTTGTAATAGGACTAAAAGTGATCAAAAATCTTTTTTTTTAAAAAAAAGAACAGTGTAAAAATAAAAATTAAAATAAATAATTAAAAAAAAAAAAATGAAAGCGCCCCATCCCCATGAGCTTGCGCGCAGAAGCGAATGCATACGTAAGTCCCGCCCACATGTGAAAATGGTGTTCAAACCACACATGTGAGGTATCGCCGTGATTTGAAGCCCAACATTTTGGGTATCATTTTACTTAGCGTAACGTTATCTTTCACAATATGGAAAAAAATTGGCCTAACTTTACTGTTGTCTTATTTTTTAACTCAAAAAATTCAACTTTTTCAAAAAAATTTGCACTTGTAAGACCGTTGCGCAAATACCGTGTGACAAAGTTTTGCAACGGCTGCCGTTTTATTCTCTAGGGTTTTAGAAAAAAAAAATGTTTGGGGGCTCTAAGTAATTTTATAACAAAAAAAAAAATGTTTTTTAACTCGTAAGCATCAAACTCCAATAAGAAGCTCGGTCTTAAAGTGGTTCAAGAAATATTTAATTTTTTTTCACTTTAACCACTTCCTTACTGGGCACTTAAACCCCCCTCCTGCCCGGACCAATTTTCAGTTTTCAGCGCTGTCGCTTTTTGAATGACAATTGCGTGGTCGTGCGGCGTTACACCCCAAAAAAAATTGACGTCCTGTTTTCCCCACAAATAGAGGTTTCTTTTGGTGGTATTTGATCACCGCTGCGTCATTTCTGATCGCCGCTATAAACAAAAAAAGAGCGAAAATTTTGAAAAAAATAACAATATTTTTTACTTTTTGCTATAATAAATATCCAAAAATAAAAAAATAAAAAACAAATGTATTCATCAGTTTTGGCCGATATATATTCTTCTACATATTTTTGGTAAAAAAAATCGGCGTTTATTGATTGGGTTGCGCAAAAGTTATAGCGCCTTACTTTCCGTGACACCATTGTACTTCTAGGCTCTGTTAGTTTTCATGCAATGTCTACGTCATGTTCATTTGCAAGCTTCTGTCCGCCTTTCTCTGGACAGGGGTTTTCATTATTGTTTTTCTGGTCATCTTCCCATTTCTTATTAACCCCTTCCTTACCCGGCACTTAAACCCCCCTCCTGCCCAGACCAATTTTTGGCTTTCAGCACTGTCGCATTTTGAATGACAATTGCGCGGTCGTGCGACGTTGTACCCAAATAAAATTTGCGTCCTTTTTTTCCCACAAATAGAGCTTTGTTTTGGTGGTATTTGATCCCCTCTGCGTCATTTCTGATCGCCGCTATAAACAAAAAATGAGCGACAATTTTGCAAAAAAGAACAATATTTTTTACTTTTTGCTAAAGTACAAATCCATTAAAAAAATTATTCATCAGTTTTGGCCGATATATATTCTTCTACATATTTTTGGTAAAAAAAAAAAACCGCAATCGGCGTATATTGATTGGTTTGCGCAAAAGTTATCGCGTCTACAAACTGGGAATTGATTTATGGCGTTTTTATTATTTATTTATTTTTTACTAGTAATGGCGGCGATCTGCGATTTTTATCGGGACTGCGATATTGGGGCAGAAATGTCGGACATTTTTTACACTTTTTTGGGACCAATGACATTTATACAGCGATCAGAAATTTAAATGTCCACTGATTACTGTATAAATGTCATTGGCAGTGAAGGGGTTAACCTGCAGGGGGCAGTGAAGGGGTTAAATATGTTCCCTGGGTGTTCTAACTGTGGGGGGGGCAGGGCTGCTCGGGACATAAGAGATCTAACTGATCCCAGTGACAGGGATCAGTAGATCTGCTATGTCCCCTGTCACAGAACGGGGAACCACCGTGTTTACAACGGCGGTTCCCCGTTCTGAGGCTCCTAAAGGCGATCGCCGGGTCTCGGGCGGACATCGAGTCTGCCCGACCCACGGGCACGCTCGCGCAGCGTGCGGCGCGCACGCGCGCGCCGCCGCTGCCGCCAGGGGGCGCGCCTGGAGCATGCGCAGTGGAGGACGTCCATGGACGTCCTCCGGGCATTTCAGGTCCGCGCTGGAGCCGTACTTCGGCTATAGCGCGGACCTGGAGTGGTTAAGCTTGTGTATTTCTTTTAGTCTCTGGTTGATGACTCATGTTTGACCTGTGTGTATAAACCTCAATAAAAATTGATAGAAAAAAAAAAAAAGTTATAGCGCCTACAAACTATGGACATTGATTTATGGCGTTTTTATTATTATTTTTTTTTTTTACTAGTAATGGCGGCGATCTGAGATTTTTATCGGTACTGCGATATCGGGGCAGACATGTCAGACGTTTTTTTGACACTTTTTTGGGACCAATGACATTTATACAGCGATCAGAAATTTAAATGTCCACTGATTACTGTATAAATGTCATTGGCAGTGAAGGGGTTAACCTGCAGGGGGCAGTGAAGGGGTTAACAATGTTTCCTGGGTGTTCTAACTGTGGGGGGGGGGCGGCGTTGACAGGGGCACCAGAGATCTAACTGATTCCAGTGACAGGAATCAGTAGATCCGTCATGCCCCCCCTCACAGAACGGGGGACCGCCGTATTTACTTTGGCGGTTCCCTGTTCCTCCTCTCTGAAAGGAAATTGCAGGTCTCCGGCGGACATCGGGTCCGCCCGACCCGCGGGCACGCTCCTGCAGTGTGCGGCGGCACGTGCGCGCGCCGCTTGCGCCCCGCGGGAGCGCGCCCAGCACGAGCCAAATGGGAGGACGTCCATAGACGTCCTCCCAGCATTTTAGAGCCGCGCTGTAGCCGTCATTCGGCTATGGCGCGGATGGGAGGGGGTTAAGCATTAATAAAATCAATGCTCCTGAAAAAACGGTCTTTTTTAAAACTTTTTTTGGCATTGATTAATGTCTCCTAGGGCAGGACCCGGGTCCCCATAAACGTTTTATGGCAATAAAAAAGCAAAAAAAAAACCTTTAACCGCTTGCCGACCGCTGATCGGCAATTGACGACGACAGTGTGGCGCTCCTGCGCAAATCGCCGTCATATGACGGCGGCTGCGAGATCGCGCCCAGTGAGCGTGCGCGTGCCGCCGGAGGCGCGCCCGCGCACTCACTGTGTCCGGGGAGGGCCAGGGAGCGGGTGCGGCGGATTCGATCTCCGTCGGCTACCTGCAATGCCCCCCCCAGAGTGAAAGAACGGAGGTCTGTGAATGTAAACACGGACCTCCGTTCTGTGAGAGGGGGAAGGGCTGTGATCACAGCCTTCCTGTACATGGAAGCTGTGATCACTTCCCTTCCCCTCCTAGGGCAGCCCCCATACAGTTAGAACACGCCCAGGGAACACAGTTAACCCTTAGAGCGCCCCCTGCAGGTTAAGCCCTTCACTGCCAATGGCATTTACACAGTAATCAGTGCATTTTTATAGCACTGATCGCTGTATAAATGCCAATGGTCCCAAAAAAGAGTCAAAATGTTCCGACATGTCCGCCGCAATATCGCAGTACCGATGAACATCGCAGATCGCCGCCATTACTAGTAAAAAATAAAAAAAAATAAAAACCCCAGAAATTAATTCTCATCATCCGTAAACGCGGCGACTTTTGCGCAAACCAATCAATAAACGCCGATTGCGATTTTTTTTATCACAAATATGAGGATGAATATAAAATCGGCCAAAACCGATTGAAAAAAATATTTTTTATATATTTTTTTTTATTTGTATTTTAGCAAAAAGTAAGAAATTTGTTTTTTTTTGCAAAATTGTCACTCTTCTTTTGTTTATAGCGGCAATCAGAAATGACGCAGCGGTGATCAAATACCACCAAAAGAAAGCTCTATTTGTGAGGAAAAAAGGACACAAATTTTGTTTGGGTACAACGCCGCACGACCGCGCAATTGTCAGTTAAAGCGAAGCAGCACCGAATCGCAAAAAGGGCTCTGGTCCTAAAAGGAGAAATCCTTCCGGGGCTGAAGTGGTTAAAGCAGAGGCCCTAGAGAATAAATTGGTGGGTTTTGCAAATTTTTATGTCGCACGTTGTTTGCACAACGGTTTTTCAAACGCAATTTTTTGGGGGAAAAAAATACACTTTTTTAACCCCTTCCTTACCCGGCACTTAAACCCCCCTCCTGCCCAGACCAATTTTTGGCTTTCAGCACTGTCGCATTTTGAATGACAATTGCGCGGTCGTGCGACGTTGTACCCAAATAAAATTTGCGTCCTTTTTTTCCCACAAATAGAGCTTTCTTTTGGTGGTATTTGATCCCCTCTGCGCCATTTCTGATCGCCGCTATAAACAAAAAATGAGCGACAATTTTGCAAAAAAGAACAATATTTTTTACTTTTTGCTAAAGTACAAATCCATTAAAAAAATTATTCATCAGTTTTGGCTGATTTATATTCTTCTACATATTTTTGGTAAAAAAAAAATCGCAATCGGCGTATATTGATTGGTTTGCGCAAAACGTATCGCGTCTACAAACTGGGAATTGATTTATGGCGTTTTTATTTTATTTTTTTTTTTTTACTAGTAATGGCGGCGATCTGCGATTTTTATTGGGACTGCGATATCGGGGCGGAAATGTCGGACATTTTTTACACATTTTTGGGACAAATGACATTTATTCAGCGATCAGAAATTTAAATGTCCACTGATTACTGTATAAATGTCATTGGCAGTGAAGGGGTTAACCAGCAGGGGGCAGTGAAGGGGTTAATAAATGTTCCCTGGGTGTTGTAACTGTGGGGGGGCAGGGCTGGCCGGGACATGACAGATCTCACTGATCCCAGTGACAGGGATCAGTAGATCTGCTATGTCCCCTGTCACAGAACGGGGAACCGCCGTGTTTACAACGGCGGTTCCCCGTTCTGAGGCTCCTAAAGGTGATCGGCGGGTCCGGGCGGACATCGAGTCCGCCAGGGGGCGCGCGGGAGCATGCGCAGTGGAGGACGTCCATGGACGTCCTCCGGGCATTTCAGATCCGCGCTGGAGCCGTACTTTGGCTATAGCGCGGATCTGAAGTGGTTAAATTTTAATACAAAAAAATACCCACAATACATAACCCAATTTTTTTGTAAAATATAAAAGATGATGTTACGCCGAGTAAATAGATACCAAACATGTCATGCTTTAAAATTGCGCACGCCCATGCAATGGCGACAAACGACGTAAGTTTTACTCTCCATAGGCGGAGCTTTAAAAGCCTTTACAGGTCACCACTTTAGATTTTGGGGGGAGGTCTGGTCCTAGAATTACTGCCCATCATCTGAATTACGCGATGATGCCTCACATGTGTGGGACGATTGCTGCTTGCATTTGTGTGGGACCAAAGCTCGCGTTCGCCTTGGCGCGCAATCACGAGAGGATGGGGGCACTTTAAATACATATTTTTTTTTTAAACTGTTGATTTATTTCTATTTTATTTTATCACTTTTATTTTTGTCACAAGGAATGTAAACATATTTTTGTGACAGCAATAGACATGTGACAGTAATAGGTGGTGACAGGTCCTCTTTATGGAGGGATCTGGGGTCTATAATGAATGTAAACATCCCATGTGGCAGTAATAGGTGGTGACAGGTCCTCTTTATGGAAAGATCTGGGGTCTATAATGAATGTAAACATCCTATGTGACAGTAATAGGAGGTGACAGGTCCTCTTTATGGAGAGATCTGGGGTCTATAATGAATGTAAACATCCCATGTGACAGTAATAGGAGGTGACAGGTCCTCTTTATGGAGAGATCTGGGGTCTATAAT
This sequence comes from Glandirana rugosa, assembly GCA_018402905.1. NCBI lineage: Eukaryota > Metazoa > Chordata > Amphibia > Anura > Ranidae > Glandirana > Glandirana rugosa. The sequence continues at coordinate 403,328 of BLSH010122267.1, read as the reverse complement.
GAATGTAAACACCCCATGTGACAGTAATAAGCGGTGACAGGTCCTCTTTATGGAGGGATCTGGGGTCTATAATGAATGTAAACATCCCATGTGACAGTAATAGGAGGTGATAGGTCCTCTTTATGGAGAGATCTGGGGTCTATAATGAATGTAAACATCCCATGTGACAGTAATAGGGGGTGACAGGTCCTCTTTATGGAGAGATCTGGGGTCTATAATGAATGTAAACATCCCGTGTGACAGTAATAGGAGGTGACAGGTCCTCTTTATGGACAGATCTGGGGTCTATAATGAATGTAAACATCCCATGTGACAGTAATAGGAGGTGACAGGTCCTCTTTATGGAGAGATCTGGGGTCTATAATGAATGTAAACATCCCATGTGACAGTAATAGGAGGTGACAGGTCCTCTTTATGGAGAAATCTATAAGACCCCAAATCCCTCCTCTGCGGTTAAAAGCATTCAAATCCCCGACATCGGTGTTTTTGAATGTTTTAGATTTTTTTAAAAAATGGCGCCGATGGTTTCCGAGTCAGCCGGACGTGACGCCGTATCATCGCTTCCGGTTTACTGTCACAAACAGCCGATCCCGGCTTTGCTTGGCTGTCTGGCCAGCCGGTGGATGCACCCGCTGTTGTTTAGGTCTCCTGGTGGGATGGTAGAGCCCATGGGCGTCCGCAGAACTTTTTCCAGGGGGGGGCATAATTTCAAGGTCATCCATGCTCTGCCCCTTTTGACAATGTCATAATTACATTATCACGGTCAGAGACTGCAGACGTAGTACAGGAGATGGTCAGAGACTGCAGACGTGATACAGGAGACGGTCAGAAACTGCAGACATGGTACAGGATAAGGTCAGAGACTGCGGACATAGTACAGGATACGGTCAGACTGTGGACATAGTACAGGAGATGGTCAGAGACAGCAGACATAGTACAGGATACGGTCAGAGACTGCGGACATGGAACAGGAGACAGTCAGAGACTGCATACATAGCATAGGAGACAGTCAGAGACTGCAGACATAGCACAAGAGACAGTCAGAGACTGCATACATGGCTCAAGAGGATAAGGACCTAGTGGGGAACCCCTGATCTGATGCCTGATTCCAGGGGGGGGCAATTGCCCCCCCTTGCCCCTACCTGCGGACGCCCATGGTAGAGCCTGAGTAAGCCACGGAAGGTGGTTAGGTCCCCCCCACTTCTTGTAATATAGGGTGACCAGGCGTTCCCGGTTTCTGGGGACAGTTCCCGGACTGAGGACACTGTCCCCAGACCAAATCTGTCCCCGGATTCAGGGGCGGCCCCCATACCCATTGCTGACAGCCTAGTAGGACCTCGGGAAAACAGGTGTATAGGAGCTGCAACCTTCCCACAAAAACGCTCCGCCCGGTGCTCAGACCTCGAGGCTGCTGACACCTCCAACGTACCGGAGTAAGGAAAGGGATGGTCGACACTCAGGATGACATCCAAAATATTATTACTTTATTAAATGCATGTAACAAAGCTGTAAAGCAGCCTACGCGTTTCGGACGTTAGTCCTTAGTCATGGCTCCTCCAGCATTGTGAACATCCAGCCCAGCTAGGGATTGGCAAGCCAGGGGCGTACGACCGCAATAACAGGGAGCAGTCAAAATCGAAGCTCTGATGTCAGGGATGGGCGGGGCTTGTAAAATAGTTTAACATTTGCCAATAAAAAAAAAAATATGTCCCCGGATTTCATAATAAAAATCTGGTCACCTTATTGTAATAGCAATCAAGCGGCTATTAAGCCTCTCCAATTTCTATTACAATACAGCCGACCACCGGCTCTACAAAACAATACCGGGGTGATGCCTGCAGCATCACAACCACCCAGAGTCCAGCGACTTACCTCACTGGTTGGGAAGTGAATGGAGAGAATGGACTGTTGCCTTTGTGATTGGTGGCCTCTGCACTGATTGGGGAAGAACCGGTTAAAATGAGTGGCTCCTAAGGAGGTGGTTGGTTGATACTTTACAAAGGAGACAGCGCAATTTGCCTTGTCTTGTGGTGGGGCTGTGCTGGAATTCGCCACCCAACGCCGTCCCCTCCATCCGGGGTCAATGCATTCTAAGGGCTGATGTACACACAGACTAGGTCAACCTCTGGCCAAGGGCAGCCCGTGCATTGTGGCCACCGCCCCTAACACCTCCGCCGCCCTCCCTATCCATGCACCCCGACCCTTTCAGGACGCCAGGTGCATGAATGGCGGGGAAGTGGGGTGGAGAGTTTTTTGAAGCATCTGATTAGAGCCAGAGGCTCTAATAGGCTTAAATAAAAAGGGGGCGCTCGGGGCGCAGAGCACTGATCCCCCCCAGTTGTGTGACGATAGCGAATGAGCTTTCACTATTTTCCCACTGCAGCGCCTCCCTGCCAATCAGGAGGCAGGTCGTGAGACTTAATTCCCGATTGGCCATAGCGTCGGGCGATCCTATTAGATGCCTAGCACTTCGGAAGAGGAGACACGCTGGAGCCGGACCCACCACTGCCACTGCCCGGAGGAGAGGAGGTCACAGCAGGACCTCCCATGTGGGGGGGGGGGGGGAGCTGGCTGAGAGTGCCACGCTGGTTGTTTGCCGCCCCCCCCAGAAGAGAAGCCCACCAGCCGCCACTGCCGAGGGAGGGAGGTTGAGGAAGGTTGAACTTCACCTAAGCGCAGCAGCTTCTAAACCCTTGTAAAAGCCGATCTGTACATCGACACAGAGGTTTTTATAGAGTTGAGTTTAGGAGCTTCAGCAAAAAAAGCCAAAAGCTCCTAAACTTAAGTTTGAAAGCTTTATGCCTCATACACACGGTGCGACGGTCGTATGACCGGACGTCCAAAATCGTACAGTATCTCACAAAAGTAAGTACACCCCTCCCATTTCTTCTATCTTTTCATGTGACAACACTGAAGAGCTGACACTTTGCTACAATGTAAAGTAGTGAGTGTACAGCTTGTATAACAGTGTAAATTTACTGTCCCCTCAAAATAACTCAACACACAGCCATTAATGTCTAAACCGCTGGCAACAAAAGTGAGTACACCCCTAAGTGAAAATGTCCAAATTGGGCCCAATTAGCTATTTTCCCTCCCCGGTTTCATGTGACTCGTTAGTGTTACAAGGTCTCAGGTGTGAATGGGGAGCAGGTGTGTTAAATTTGGTGTTATCGCTCTCACTCTCTCATACTGGTCACTGGAAGTTCAACATGGCACCTCATGGCAAAGAACTCTTTGAGGATCTGAAAAATAGAATTAGTTGCTCTACATAAAGATGGCCTAGGCTATAAGAAGATTGCCAAGACCCTGAAACTGAGCTGCAGCATGGGGGCCAAGACCATACAGCGGTGTAACAGGAGAGGTTCCACTCAGAACAGCGCCTCGCTATGGTTCACCAAAGAAGTTGAGTGCCGTGCTCAGCGTCATATCCAGAGGTTGTCTTTGGGAAATAGACGTATGAGTGCTGCCAGCATTGCTGCAGAGGTTGAAGGGGTGGGGGGTCATCCTGTCAGTGCTCAGACCATACGCCGCACACTGCATCAAATTGGTCTGCATGGCTGTCATGCCAGAAGGAAGCCTCTTCTAAAGATGATGCCCAAGAAATCCTGCAAACAGTTTGCTGAAGACAAGCAGACTAAGGACATGGATTACTGGAACCGTGCCCTGTGGTCTGATGAGACCAAGATAAACTTATTTGGTTCAGATGGTGTCAAGCGTGTGTGCAGGGGCGTATCATGAAATTAGTGAGCCCGTGTGCAAGCCCACACCACACCGATCATCCCCGGCTGTCAACCAGGGAGAGATCATCCATGGGTGCAGTGTGGGTCAGAGCACAGTGGGCCCCCCAACCCCTCAGGGCCCGTATTCAGCGAACACCCTGCACCCATGGATGATACACCACTGCGTGTGTGGCGGCAACCAGGTGAGGAGTACAAAGACAAGTGTGTCTTGCCTACAGTCAAGCATGGTGGTGGGAGTGTCATGGTCTGGGGCTGCATGAGTGCTGCCGGCACTGGGAGCTACAGTTCATTGAGGGAACCATGAATGCCAACATGTACTGTGACATACTGAAGCAGAGCTTCCCCTCCCTTCAGAGACTGGGCCACAGGGCAGTATTCCAACATAACGACCCCAAACACCTCCAAGACCACCACTGCCTTGCTAAAGTAGCTGAGGGTGAAGGTGATTGCTGGCCAAGCATCTCTAGACCTAAACCCTATTGATCATCTGTGGGGCCTCCTCAAATGGAAGGTGGAGGAGCGCAAGGTCTCTAACATCCACCAGCTCTGTGATGTCGTCATGGAGGAGGGGAAGAGGACTCCAGTGCCAACCTGTGAAGCTCTGGTGAACTCCATGCCCAAGAGGGTTAAGGCAGTGCTGGAAAATAATGGTGGCCACACAAAATATTGACACTTTGGGCCCAATTTGGACATTTTCACTTAGGGGTGTACTCACTTTTAGACATTAATGGCTGTGTGTTGAGTTATTTTGAGGGGGACAGCAAATTTACACTGTTATACAAGCTGTACACTCACTACTTTACATTGTAGCAAAGTGTCAGCTCTTCAGTGTTGTCACATGAAAAGATAGAAGAAATGGGAGGGGTGTACTTACTTTTGTGAGATACTCTATATTGGCTGTTGAGTCTCGCATACACACATGCACTAAGCGATCGTAAACCAAGTCTAACGTGGTGAGGTGTAACGATCGTATAAAGAGGAAGTTCAGGTGAATGTGATTTGTGATTTAGGAACGCAGGTTCACATGAATGGACACCACCGGGTGTTCCTGACTTCTGAGCATGCGCGTTTTGCATGTAAAGCTTTGTTGACTCAGCTTCTGTACATGCGGTACATCGGTCGTACAACCGCTTGTGCAACCAAAGTTTCTGGTCTTCTGTTGTACGACCGTTGTACGGTGTGCATGGGTCCTTTGTCTGTTTCCTTGACTCGCGTCCCCCAGAGTGATCTGGTGAGGTCATGGGCACCACAAAGATGGCCCAAGCTGTCATCCAATCTCTTCTGAAGGGTATGAGCAGATCTCCGCTCTGATGCCCATGTGTTTCCTATTTCTATTTTTTTTTTCTTCTAATCAGAACTACAAAGCAATTAGCATATTTTTTTGTAGCGGCGGAAAGAACACGAAAAAAAAAACCCTGTTTTTGAGGGTATGAAAGCAGAAAGAGCGCGGGCCGGGCTGCTTTCATGTGTTGGACGGCTGTCTCTTCCCCTCCCTGACATCGGCCCGCAGTGAAAATGCAATATTAAGCATTCTGCCAGTCTCGGCTGTAATGTAATTCTTTGTAATTGAACAAGAGTTTTATTAAACACCTCTCGGGATGAACACTTTCCCTGTTCTCTGTATCCAAACCTTCACTTTCAATTACTCGCCGTATGTTGGCAGCTTAAAAAAAAAATTTAAACTGCATTACCAAAAAAACGAAATTACCGTCCCCCAGGAGCCGGGGCCAGCAAGCGAAATCTTTCCATTAACGCTTTCGGGTCGCGGATTGATGGAAAGCCGGAAAACTACGAGATTGTATGAGGGAGATGGGGAACGTCCTGCGGCTTCTTCCAGGCTGCGGTAGGCGCCATGTTGTGTAGGGGAATGAAATCCCCAGTAAATGACAAAGGGGGACAATTCACTAAGCTTTACCACACGTGGCACAGGTATCGTGTTACTCATTGGCATAAATGATTGCATGTGGTGAATACATTGCATCACGAAAGTATTCAATGCGCTTCACTTTTTCCACATTTTGTTATGTTACAGCCTTATTCCAAAATGGATTAAATTCATTATTTTCCTCAAAATTCAACAAACCATCCCCCAGAATGACAACGTGAGAGAAGATTGTTCGAAATCTTTGCAAATTTATAAAAAAAAAAAAAAAAATCACATGTACATAAGTATCACAGACTCCTCCCATGTACATAAATATCACAGACTCCTCCCATGTACATAAATATCACAGTCTCCTCCCATGTACATAAATATCACAGACTCCTCCCATGTACATAAATATCACAGACTCCTCCCATGTACATAAATATCACAGACTCCTCCCATGTACATAAGTATCTCAGACTCCTCCCATGTACATAAATATCACAGACTCCTCCCATGTACGTAAGGATCACAGACTCCTCCCATGTACATAAGTATCACAGACTCCTCCCATGTACATAAGTATTTCAGACTCCTCCCATGTACATAAGTATCACAGACTCCTCCCATGTACATAAATATCACAGACTCCTCCCATGTACATAAATATCACAGTCTCCTCCCATGTACATAAATATCACAGACTCCTCCCATGTACATAAATATCACAGACTCCTCCCATGTACATAAGTATCACAGGCTCCTCCCATGTACATAAGTATCACAGGCTCCTCCCATGTACATAAGTATCACAGACTCCTCCTATGTACATATCACAGACTCCTCCCATGTACATAAATATCACAGCCTCCTCCCATGTACATAAGTATCACAGACTCCTCCCATGTACATAAGTATCACAGACTCCTCCCATGTACATAATTATCACAGACTCCTCCCATGTACATAAGTATCACAGACTCCTCCCATGCACGGGAGCCGTCATTTACAGCACACTTAGTGAAGAAACAGCCCAGTCAGATGACGTCGGCACATGCAGGTACAGGGAATATCTTCTAAACGGTGCAAGTGTAGGAGATTGCCTTATTATAGGCTTACCTGTAGTTTAAAGCGGTTGTCATGAATTGACAACCGCTTTAAAGCGTTCTGACTGTTGTGCCATTCCCTGAATTCCACCAGTAAAGTGCAGCAATTCTACTTCTATGTGTGGACTTCCTTGGGGATAGAAGGTTTATGGCTGGGAATTTTGTGTGGAGGCCTCTGGCATGGAGCGGGGCACAATATGGCGGAGGGTTAGGCCTCAGCAAGAGGGCAGTGTTGTAGCAAAGACAGGAGGCGGGGGGCAATTACTTTGCTCTTGGTGCCAATTCTAGCCAACCACAAAGCCCCTCTTACATCACCCCCTGGAAATGAAACACATTGGAGGGAGCGAATTCAACAAAGCAGTAATAAGACTTTTCTGGTGAAATGGCCTTGTATTGAGGTCAGGGCCATCTTTAAGGCAGGGCAAAAGGGGCAGCTGCTCTGGACCCTGTCATTGTTGTGGGGCCCAAAGCAGCTGCCTCATACTTGCCAACTATCCTGGTTTAAATTCCCTTGTCCCTTGAAGTTTTAGTCCCGTGCTGTGTCCCGATATCTAAGTGCTGCTACTAAAGCTGCCCAACTCTGCCATATTGCTGTGTACAGATGACTCACCTGCAGACCCTATGTTTACATGTAAATAACCGGCATTCATATGTAAATAGTGGTGGCCAGCTGCACTGATATGTAAACAAAGGTGGCATTCATATGTATATCATGCCCCCCTGAGGTCACATTCACCATCACCTATTCTGGATGCTGCCCACTGGGGAGACAAAGGCATGCTTGAAATACCACAGCACATGTCAGCAGATGTGTTAGGGAGTCATTAATAGTTGATGCCACTGCTAAAGGACAGCACATTTCTGTGGTGTCAGGAAAGCGCTCCCCAGTCCATGGTGTGCAGGCAGTGAGGAGATGATGTGCTGTAACCTCTAGCAACCAATCTGTGGGCAGTAATGATGTGCAGTAACCTCTAGCAACCAATCAGTGAGCAGTATTGATGTACAGTAATCTCTAGCAACCAAACAAGCAGAAACGAATCTAAGAAGCAACTAATCAGTGAGCCGTAATGTGTGTTGTAACCTCTAGCAACCAGTCAGTAAGTGGTAATGATATGCTGTAACCTCTGGCAACCAATCACAATCACTGCCTGATATGAATCAATGAACTGATTTTGAGTCTAGTTGCTATTTATTGTATAAAGTGAAATTGTATGGGGGGGGGGGGCAAGAAAATATTTGCCCAGGGTCCAATCAAATGCCGAGTGACTAATCAACGAAGAATCTAAGCAAAGACGAACAAACCAACGATCTCTAATGACATGTAGTTATGACGAGTGACTAACCAACGATCTCCAATGACGTGTAGTAATGACGGGTGTCTAACCAACGATCTCCAATGTCGTGTAGTAGAGGAGTGACGGACGTGTGGTACCTGACCCCTCGCGAAAGGA
>BLSH010122267.1:363523-373790 GCA_018402905.1 Glandirana rugosa | reverse complement strand
GGACTCTGATGGAATGGGGGAGACTTTGATTTGAAGGAAGCAATGTATTGTGGTGGGCAGTGATGTAAAGGGGGCTGACTGTGAAGTCCTGGGTGGAATCTGATGTTAAGGGGATACTCTGATGTAAATGGTAGACTACCCTATGTGGCGCCAAGGAGTGGGTGACATCATCTTATAATGCAGATGTCCAGCCAAATACATATGATTTTCATGGCAGCCGCATAGAGATGTAAGCTCTAGGACAGCGGGCTCCAAACTGCGGCACGGAGGATGGATGTCGCCCTTTGCTTGCCTTTATCCAGCCCTTGAATCATTGTTGTTGCCACCGATGCCAATGATGGGGCACTATTCCTCCCACTGACACCAATGATGGGGCACTATTCCTCCCACTGACACCAATGATGGTGCACTATTCCTCCCACTGACACCAATGATGGGGCACTATTCCTCCCACTGACACCAATGATGGGGCACTATTCCTCCCACTGACACCAACGATGGGGCACTATTCCTCCCTCTGACACTAATGATAGGGCACTATTCCTCCCACTGATACCAATGATGGGGCACTATTCCTTCCACTGATACCAATGATGGGGCACTATTCCATCCACTGATATCAATGATGGGGCACTATTCCTCCCACTGACACCAATGATGGAGCACTATTCCTTTCACTGATACCAATGATTGGGCCCTAGTGCATGCACTGATACCAATGATGGGGCACTATTCCTCCCACTGACACCAATGATGGGGCACTATTCCTTCCACTGATACCAATGATGGGGCACTATTCCATCCACTGATACCAACGATGGGGCACTATTCTTCCCACTGACACCAATGATGGGGCACTATTCCTCCCACTGACACCAATGATGGGGCACCATTTCTTTCCACTGATACCAATGATGGGGCACTATTCCTCCCACTGACACCAATGATGGAGCACTATTCTTCCCACTGACACCAATGATGGGGCACTATTCCTCCCACTGACACCAATGATGGGGCACTACTCCTCATTCTACTGACCACCAACCCTGAGGCAATGTTTATTCTCATGGATGCTGGGCCCAAGGTCTTTTCTAACCCCACTGGATACAATCCGGCCCCCCTACAGTCTGAAGGACAGTAATCTGGCCCTTGGTGTGAAAAGTTTGGAGACCCCTGCCCTGGGCTGTTATCAGCATTTTCTGGTTGGAAAAAAAAAAAAACAGAACTATTGGGGTTGAAGAGGAGTTTTTTTTCATCTGTGAAAACGCGCAAACATTAAAAAATGCTAAAAAACACCACTGCAAAAACGCTGCAAAACGCATTCTACAGCTACAGATCTACAGATAACGCTACTGGGCTCTTTATGACGTCAGGTGGGCATGAGGCCTGACTCTCACTATAGGTCAGGCTACTTGCAGCGCCTCCATATTGCCAAGACTGAAATTCCTATTGCAGGGGATGCCTAAAATCTGTCTTAGGCCACTTTCACACTGAGGCAATTTACAGGCGTTTTTGCGATAAAAATAGCGCCTGTAAACTGCCTCTTCTGACTCTCCAGTGTGAAAGCCCGAGTGCTTTCTAACCAGGGCGGTGCGCTTGCAGGACAGGAAAGAAAGTCCTGCAAGCAGCATCATTGGGGCGGTGCGCTGAGCATTGTATACACCGCTCCTCCCCCACCCCTGCCATTGAAATCAATGGCCAGCGATTCCAAAGCGGCTGAACACCACCTCGGAAGCGCGGCACGCTGGCGCTTTTAACCCATTTTTAACCCGCGTCCCGCTGCCACCCGAATAACGGTGCAAAAGCACCGCTATAACAGCGGTAAAGTGCCGCTACAGCTTGCAGTGCTTTATCACTACGCCCCCCCGCCCCAGTGTGAAAGTGGCCTGAGTGCAGACTTCTGGGAAACTCAGTGAGCCAATCACACAAGCAGGAAATGGCATTTCTGGGGGCCGTGCCCTTTGCCAGCAGTGTACAGCTCACCTCCAGGTGGCCATATTGCATTTTACAGAAAATTACAGCAGTTGCAGATTGATAAGGAAAGGTCATTTGCTGAAATATTAAGGGCTGCCTGAATTTGGTGACTGCATTGGAAATGCTACCCAAAGTGGTATCTGGCGCCCGCCTGAATTGGGTGAAGACGATTCTAATGGGACCTCCCGCTGGAACCACGGTTGGATTCCTGAGACGGAAGATATAGATCTGCTATTGTAAAATTCTTTCAAACTTTTGGGCAATGTGTTTTAGCCCAGGTTCACATTGGAGCGATTTGCCATGCCATTTGAGAGATCAAATCGCATGACAAGTCGCAGCCTATTGGCAGCAATGGCAATGCTCCAGTCGGTGAGACACTGATTTTTCAGCGACGCACCGAGTTGCAAAAGTAGTTCCTGCACGACTTTTGCCGATTTCAGGTTCAACTTCAATAGACCTCTGCGCATGAAGCCACACTGATGTCTATCAAGTAGCACCTGAAATCGCGCTGACCTTGCTACTTTGAAATCGCAAGACTTTAAGTGAAGTTAAGTAGCATCAACGTGAACCATGGCTTAGAGATGGAGGAGGTTCATTTCAGATACTGAGATCTAAGAGACGGAGATTTCAGATACCGAGATCTGAGAGACGGAGATTTCAGATACCGAGATCTGAGAGACGGAGATTACAGAGACGGAGATTTCAGAGACAGAGATATCAGAGACAGAGATTTCAGAGACAGAGATATCAGAGACAGAGATATCAGAGACGGAGATTTCAGAGACAGAGATATCAGAGACAGAGATATCAGAGACGGAGATTTCAGAGACGGAGATTTCAGAGATGGAGATTTCAGAGACAGAGATTTCAGAGACAGAGATTTCAGAGACAGAGATTTCAGAGACGGAGATTTCAGAGACGGAGATTTCAGAGACAGAGATTTCAGAGACAGAGATATCAGAGACGGAGATTTCAGAGACGGAGATTTCAGAGACGGAGATTTCAGAGACAGAGATTTCAGAGACGGAGATTTCAGAGACAGAGATTTCAGAGACGGAGATTTCAGAGACGGAGATTTCAGAGACAGAGATTTCAGAGACAGAGATTTCAGAGACGGAGATTTCAGAGACAGAGATTTCATAGACGGAGATTTCAGAGACGGAGATTTCAGAGACAGAGATTTCAGAGACAGAGATTTCAGAGACGGAGATTTCAGAGACGGAGATTTCAGAGACGGAGATTTCAGAGACGGAGATTTCAGAGACGGAGATTTCAGAGACAGAGATTTCAGAGACGGAGATTTCAGAGACAGAGATTTCAGAGACGGAGATTTCAGAGATGGAGATTTCAGAGACGGAGATTTCAGAGACAGAGATTTCAGAGATGGAGATATCAGAGACAGAGATTTCAGAGACAGAGATTTCAGAGACAGAGATATCAGAGACGGAGATTTCAGAGACAGAGATATCAGAGACGGAGATTTCAGAGACAGAGATATCAGAGACGGAGATTTCAGAGACGGAGATTTCAGAGATGGAGATTTCAGAGACAGAGATTTCAGAGACAGAGATTTCAGAGATGGAGATATCAGAGACAGAGATTTCAGAGACAGAGATTTCAGAGACAGAGATATCAGAGACGGAGATTTCAGAAACTGAGATTTCCGAGACGGAGATTTCAGAGACGGAGATTTCAGAGACGGAGATTTCAGAGACGGAGATTTCAGAGACAGAGATTTCAGAGATGGAGATTTCAGAGATGGAGATTTCAGAGACGGAGATTTCAGAGACGGAGATTTCAGAGACGGAGATTTCAGAGACGGAGATTTCAGAGACAGAGATTTCAGAGACGGAGATATCAGAGACGGAGATTTCAGAGACGGAGATTTCAGAGACAGAGATTTCAGAGACAGAGATTTCAGAGATGGAGATATCAGAGACAGAGATTTCAGAGACAGAGATTTCAGAGACAGAGATATCAGAGACGGAGATTTCAGAAACTGAGATTTCCGAGACGGAGATTTCAGAGACGGAGATTTCAGAGACGGAGATTTCCGAGACGGAGATTTCAGAGACGGAGATTTCAGAGATGGAGATTTCAGAGATGGAGATTTCAGAGACAGAGATATCAGAGACAGAGATATCAGAGACAGAGATATCAGAGAAGGAAATTTCAGAGACGGAGATTTCAGAGACGGAGATATCAGAGATGGAGATTTCAGAGACGGAGATTTCAGAGACAGAGATTTCAGAGACAGAGATTTCAGAGATGGAGATATCAGAGACAGAGATTTCAGAGACAGAGATTTCAGAGACAGAGATTTCAGAGACAGAGATATCAGAGACGGAGATTTCAGAAACTGAGATTTCCGAGACGGAGATTTCAGAGACGGAGATTTCCGAGACGGAGATTTCCGAGACGGAGATTTCCGAGACGGAGATTTCCGAGACGGAGATTTCCGAGACGGAGATTTCAGAGATGGAGATTTCAGAGACGGAGATTTCAGAGACAGAGATATCAGAGACAGAGATATCAGAGACAGAGATATCAGAGAAGGAGATTTCAGAGACGGAGATTTCAGAGACGGAGATATCAGAGATGGAGATTTCAGAGACGGAGATTTCAGAGACAGAGATTTCAGAGACGGAGATTTCAGAGACGGAGATTTCCGAGATGGAGATTTCAGAGACGGAGATTTCAGAGACGGAGATTTCAGAGACGGAGATTTCAGAGACGGAGATTTCAGAGACGGAGATTTCAGAGACGGAGATTTCAGAGACAGAGATTTCAGAGACGGAGATTTCAGAGATGGAGATTTCAGAGACGGAGATTTCAGAGACAGAGATTTCAGAGACAGAGATTTCAGAGATGGAGATATCAGAGACAGAGATTTCAGAGACAGAGATTTCAGAGACAGAGATATCAGAGACGGAGATTTCAGAAACTGAGATTTCCGAGACGGAGATTTCAGAGACAGAGATTTCAGAGACAGAGATTTCAGAGACGGAGATTTCAGAGACAGAGATTTCAGAGACGGAGATTTCAGAGACGGAGATTTCAGAGACGGAGATTTCAGAGACGGAGATTTCAGAGACAGAGATTTCAGAGACGGAGATATCAGAGACGGAGATTTCAGAGACGGAGATTTCAGAGACAGAGATTTCAGAGACAGAGATTTCAGAGACGGAGATATCAGAGACAGAGATTTCAGAGACAGAGATTTCAGAGACAGAGATATCAGAGACGGAGATTTCAGAAACTGAGATTTCCGAGACGGAGATTTCAGAGACGGAGATTTCCGAGACGGAGATTTCAGAGACGGAGATTTCCGAGACGGAGATTTCCGAGACAGAGATTTCAGAGATGGAGATTTCAGAGACGGAGATTTCAGAGACAGAGATATCAGAGACAGAGATATCAGAGACAGAGATATCAGAGAAGGAGATTTCAGAGACGGAGATTTCAGAGACGGAGATTTCAGAGACGGAGATATCAGAGATGGAGATTTCAGAGACGGAGATTTCAGAGACAGAGATTTCAGAGACGGAGATTTCAGAGACGGAGATTTCCGAGATGGAGATTTCAGAGACAGAGATTTCAGAGACGGAGATTTCAGAGACAGAGATTTCAGAGACGGAGATTTCAGAGACGGAGATTTCAGAGACGGAGATTTCAGAGACAGAGATTTCAGAGACGGAGATTTCAGAGACGGAGATTTCAGAGACGGAGATTTCAGAGATGGAGATTTCAGAGATGGAGATATCAGAGACAGAGATTTCAGAGACAGAGATTTCAGAGACGGAGATTTCAGAGATGGAGATTTCAGAGATGGAGATTTCAGAGATGGAGATTTCAGAGACAGAGATTTCAGAGACAGAGATTTCAGAGACGGAGATTTCAGAGACGGAGATTTCAGAGATGGAGATTTCAGAGACGGAGATTTCAGAGACGGAGATTTCAGAGATGGAGATTTCAGAGACGGAGATTTCAGAGACGGAGATTTCAGAGACGGAGATTTCAGAGACGGAGATTTCAGAAACGGAGATTTCAGAGACGGAGATTTCAGAGACGGAGATTTCAGAGACGGAGATTTCAGAGACGGAGATTTCAGAGACGGAGATTTCAGAGACAGAGATTTCAGAGATGGAGATTTTAGAGACCGAGATTTCAGAGACTTCAGAGACGGAGATTTCAGAGACGGAGATTTCAGAGACAGAGATTTCAGAGACAGAGATTTCAGAGACGGAGATTTCAGAGACAGAGATTTCATAGGCGGAGATTTCAGAGACAGAGATTTCAGAGACGGAGATTTCAGAGACAGAGATTTCAGAGACGGAGATTTCAGAGACGGAGATTTCAGAGACAGAGATTTCAGAGACGGAGATTTCAGAGACAGAGATTTCAGAGACGGAGATTTCAGAGACGGAGATTTCAGAGACGGAGATTTCAGAGACGGAGATTTCAGAGACGGAGATTTCAGAGACGGAGATTTTAGAGACAGAGATTTCAGAGACTTCAGAGACGGAGATTTCAGAGACGGAGATTTCAGAGACAGAGATTTCAGAGACAGAGATTTCAGAGACGGAGATTTCAGAGACAGAGATTTCATAGGCGGAGATTTCAGAGACAGAGATTTCAGAGACGGAGATTTCAGAGACAGAGATTTCAGAGACGGAGATTTCAGAGACGGAGATTTCAGAGACGGAGATTTCAGAGACAGAGATTTCAGAGACAGAGATTTCAGAGACGGAGATTTCAGAGACGGAGATTTCAGAGACAAAGATTTCAGAGACGGAGATTTCAGAGACAAAGATTTCAGAGACGGAGATTTCAGAGACAGAGATTTCAGAGACAGAGAGGGTTCACACTGTGGCAATGATAGGAAGCTAGAGAAAGGCTAAGTGCCTGTGATTGGAATTGCTGTGCCCTTCTTCTTGGTTGTGGAGCTCCCAGCTGTCCTGCGGTGGCCCAGGCCCAGCACTTGGAAGGAGCCGCTGCTCAGGATTCCAGTTATCTCTGAGCTGAGTAAGTCTTTCTTCGAGCTGTAAATTCACAGGAGTAAATCTGCTCTCTGCATTATTAATAGCTTGCAGTTTGAAAGTTCCTCTTGGACGCTGAGCCAGCTCAATTCCTCATTGCTGAGTAAACATGAACAGGCAGCTTGGCCTGGATGTGGTCTCTTACTTATAGATGAGTCAAAGGTGAAGATTACTAAAGAGAAAAGACACCGAAAAAATACCCAACTGACTGAAGGCTGAAATGCAGACTCTTCATTAACAGAGGATAATGACGTGTAATGTCAGAACGCGCATTTAATCTATAGAGAGCCGGAGCTTCCAAAGAATAATAGCGATCGCAGTCTCACCGCAACAAGACGCCATGGAAGGAAGGGTTGGGATGTTGGGGCAGCGGGTTAAACAGAAAAGGTCATTAGTTAGCCATACACACCACTCAGCAATAACATTATAACCACCCACCTAATATTGAGTAGATCCCCCTTTTGACACCAAAACAGCCCTGACCCATCGAGTCATGGACTCTACTAGACCTCTGAAGGTGAGCTGTGGTATTTGACACCAAGCAGCCAGTAGCAGATCCTTGCATTTCTGAAAAGTGCAAGGTGGGATCTCGATGGATCGGATTTGTTTTTCCAGCACATCCCACAGATGCTTGGATGGATTGAGACTTATAGAATGTGGAGGCCAAACCAACACCTCAAACTCGTGTTCAGGGAATATCATAGGGGTTATTGGAGCTGCTACTCCAGGCCCCTATCTTAAAGCGGAGTTCCACCCAAAAATGGAACTTCTGCTTTAAGCACTCCTCACCCCCTTACATGCCACATTTGGCATGTAATTTTTTTGGGGGGGGAGTGTGTCCCCAGGTTTCAGAGGGACTTCCTGTCCCTCTTCCACCTTCCGCCTCTGGGCCGCCTAGGCGACTCCTCCTCTCCTCCTAGGCGGCCCCTCCCTCCTGGCAATCTTCTGGGACACGTCACAGGTCCCAGAAGATTGCCTGGCCACTAAGAATGCGCAGCGCGACTCGCGCATGCGCAGTGGGTGCCCGGCCGTGAAGCCGGGCCGGGTGCCCACACTTGGAATGGCGCGGCCGTCGGGAGGAGGGGGGAGACGAGCGAGGCTTTGGGCGCAGCCATCGCTGGACCGGGAGACAGGTAAGTTACTGTTTATTAAAAGTCAGCAGCTACACTTTTCGTAGCTGCTGACTTTTAATAAACAAAAAAACGAGTGGAACTTCCACTTTAATATAGGCCCATCAAGGCTGGCTGGAGCCCAGAGAGGAGCTGAGTGCCAGAACAGGTTCCGGCACTTGACTCCAGTAACTTGCCCAGCAACAGGTGTGTTAGTGAAACCACCAGTGACACCTGCATCTCTTCCTGAAGACTGCCCATCACACTACCTCATAGTAGAAGGGACTGAAGCTGCCTCCTCCGCCTCGGCTCTGATGCTTACATTAGCGGTGGGTTTGGGCAGGTTCTGATCGAACACAGCAGGAAGCCGGCACTGCACACCGCCAATCATAGGCAGCACGTGTATGTCCAGCTGCGGGTTGAGAAATGCCTCACTGCCTAGGATTGGCGGTGTGCAGTGATGGCTTCAATCTGAACATGCCCAAGCCCATTACTAGATTACATGTACACAAGGTGAGGAGGCGGTACACTGCTCTGTATGAGCAGTGCTGATCTGAGGTCTCTAGTAAATACAATGTAGATGGAAAGTTGCTGGGGAGGGGACACAGTGACAGGAAAGGGTGTGGGGGGGTTTAAGTTAACAAAGATGTACACTTAATACGAGTTTGGGGATGGGTGTTAAGAGGATTAGTGCTGCGGTTGCTTTAGGAGGGAAGAGGACTTGTACAAGAAGGGGGGTTGGATTTGAAATCCCCCTGATCTCCCCTTCTAGCACAAGTCCTCTCCCCTCCCAAAGCACCCCCTAGTATCTATCTGCCCCCCCGCCCTCCCTTCCTAGCCCACTCCGCTCCCAAAGCACCCACCTCAGTGAATATTTGACCCCCTCCCCCCTCCCGCCACCTTCCAGCACATGTCCTCTCCCCTCCCAAAGCACCCCCAGTACATATCTGACCCCCCCTCCACCCCACCTTCTTGCACAAGTCCTCTCCCCTCCCAAAGCCCCCCCACTACACCTTCTAGCACAAGTCCTCTCCCCTCCCAAAGGTCCCCCTCATCCCACCTTCTAGCACTAGTTCTGCAGCGACCTCACCCATTTTTTTATATCATTCAAGTGTCCCTCACTCTCAAGTTTGAAAGTTGGAAGTTATGCTTTCACCTCAGGTCGCACACTGACGCATGGCCCTTACAGAAGTCTGGCAAATCAAGTACACCTGTGCAACTGTGCCCTTTCAAGTTCAGGGGCGTGCCAGCACAGGCTCCTGGAAGTGCAGGAGGGCAGCCAGTAGGAGGAGAGCTGGAACAGAGGCATAACTAGAACCTTCAGGGCCCCGGTGCAAGAAACCTTGAAGGGCCTCCTGACCCCCGGTCGAGGCCTTTTCTCATAGGCCTGGGACCCTTCCCTCGAAGCCCGGAGGCGGAACGCCAGGGCTCGGTCACAAGTGTGACCTTTGCTACCCTGGTAGTTCCACCACTGATGTCAGTAGTTTTTTACTATTATTATTTTTTACCATTTATTTATTTTTATTTTTTTTTACAATATTATTTTTTGAATTTTTTTTTTAGGAGGGCTTTAGTAAGATATCAGGGGTCTAAACAGACCTTGGAAGTTCCATCTTTATGACAAGAAAGGAGATTGAGGACACAGCCCTCAATCTTCATCTCTGCAGCCTCAGCTGCACAAGATCTTCCCTTTCATTCACAAGCTGAAGCATAGTAAAGATAGTTTACTATACCTCAGTTATAAATGAACAGAGTCAGTGATTGCTAACGATCACTGACTCTGTCTATTTAGACAAGGAAGGGGCCAGTAAATGACATATTTACCAGCCCTTTAACTGCTCTCCATCCTGACAAATCCCCCCTGCAGGAAAATGAAGGGGATTGGTTCATCTATATGCCGCTCCTCCTATCCAGGTGTACATTGGAGCATGGGCCCCCTAGAGCATGGGGCCAGGTCGCAACTGTGACCCCTGTAGTTACGCCCCTTGTGGCAGTGCTGCAAGGGGGATGGGGCAGCGGCAGTGCTGTTGGGGGAGAATGGGATCAGTGGCAGTGCTGTTGGGGGAGAATGGGATCAGTGGCAGTGCTGGTTGTAATGGGATCAGTGGTAATGCTGGGGGGAAGGGGGATTGATCAGGGGCAGTG
>BLSH010122267.1:330287-344309 GCA_018402905.1 Glandirana rugosa | reverse complement strand
CCACTGATACCAATGATGGGGCACTATTCCTCCCACTGACACCAATGATGGGGCACTATTCCTTCCACTGACACCAACGATGGGGCACTATTCCTTCCACTGACACCAATGATGGGGCATTATTCCTCTCACTGACACCAATGATGGGGCACTATTCCTTCCACTGATACCAATGATGGGGCACTATTCCCCCCACTGACACCAACAATGGGGCACTATTCCTTCCACTGATACCAACGCTGGGGCACTATTCCTCCCACTGATACCAATGATGGGGCACTATTCCTCCCACTGATACCAATGATGGGGCACTATTCCGCCCACTGATACCAATGATGGGGCACTATTCCTCCTCCTACTGACAAGGGTGTTATGAAATTACTATGCTCCCACGACCACAGTCCAGCCCCCTAAAGTCTGAAAGACAGTAAACTGGCCCCTTGTTTGGAGACCCCCTGCTCTTATCCCTCTACATTCTATTCAAAACAAAAAAGCTAAAGTTCCATTATAAATATTAAATACATTTCTGTTCTGAAGTAACCCCAACTTATGTGGTTTGCAGGTTACAGTAATTCCTACATTGTGCCTACATCATAGTGAAGCATGGCCTGAGGACAGTCTACCGTTACCACAATTGGGATTGGAATAGGCAGACCTCTGTGCCACCGGCCTTTAACTGGTCCCTTCCCAAAACAGTGCAGAGGCCACCAATCACTCAGCAATGGTCCATTCACCCCGACTCCATTAAACAGCCCTTTGTGTGATTTATTGCTTGCAGAACTTGCAACAGGAGAGGGGTTGGATGGGACGCTCCAAAAATGCAGACTTGTAACAGAAGGACACAATTCACTAGGTGAGACTTTTTTAAACAGTCGGAAACAAAGGTAAGGCCGGAGCGGAGACCCTGTAAAGA
Source organism: Glandirana rugosa (assembly GCA_018402905.1). Taxonomy (NCBI): domain Eukaryota; kingdom Metazoa; phylum Chordata; class Amphibia; order Anura; family Ranidae; genus Glandirana; species Glandirana rugosa. The sequence continues at coordinate 343,396 of BLSH010122267.1, read as the reverse complement.
GAGCTGCCACTGGCCCCCCAAAATTAGAACAGCGCACAGCAACCAGGATCCTGAGCTCAGGCCAGTGCTCACAATGTGCCAGGGCAGCTACCTACCTTCCAGCCTCCACCAGGCACTCTTCAATGAGTTCTCCAGACCAGATCCTTAGGGATAACTGCTTAGTTATCTCCACAGGTAATTAGTAATACCCCCCCCCCCCCCCCCAAGTTCTGCTACAGCTGGAACCTCAATGAGCATCAACAGCAGAATTGCCTCAAGAGAGCAGCAACCCCTGAGGTTGGGAACTTCTCCAGCAGGACAAGATCATGGCTGCTCCAGACCATTTATGCCCCCCCCCCCAGCTACCTAATGGGCAGCACCTGGGAGCAGCACAATAAATATTCAGACTACCCATTTGATTCCCCTAGCCCTCTATGTTCCAGAAGCCTCTACAATGCAGGAGGAAGCAATCAAACCTGCAGCCTGTGAGATCTAGGATAGCCCAGAGATCAATAGCTGCTCCATTGATTGCAGAGGAGCCAAAAAGAGCGACATTTACCTATCATCCTAGCAACCTACTTAGGAGGGTGCTACATATGACTATAATGTTTGCCAAAACTAGTATTACCAATCCTTTAAATTCCCACAGCTCTGCTCTACATGTAGGCGGGTGCGGTCTACTTTCTCCTCCGCAGGTGGCACTTCCGCAGCGGCATTGCAGCTGGAGAGAAGGTCAAGAGGAACTTGGCTCCTCTATAGTTTTCTGGGTCACTGGAGAAGATATTCAATTGGATGCTGCCACCCCAAGTGACTCTAACAGCCATTTTGGACCAAGAAGAGCCTATTTAAGTCCATGGCTCCCAGGATTTGTGCGCATTTTGCAAGTGCGTGGAGTAGGGACAAGTAGGTTCCTGATGAGGAGAGAGAGTGTAGTGTTCACAACTTTTTTGGACATCCTCCATCTTGGGCACGAGATGGCCAGGCCAGAGGAGTAACTAGAACTTTCAGTGCCCTAGTGCCAGAAGCCATGAAGGGCCCCCTGACCCCTGGCTGGGGGAGCTTATATTTGAGCCCAGTGGCGGAACGCCAGGGCCCGGTCGTAAGTGCGACCTTTGGGACACTGGTAGTTCGGCCACTGGTGTCAGTGGTTTTTTATTTTTTTATTTTTTACCATTTTTTTTTTTACAATATTATTTTTTATTATTTTTTACAATCTTTTTGGAGCCCCGTTGGGGGGCTTTGGTGACATATCAGGGGTCTAAACAGACCTCTGGCATTTCACCCTTGAGACAGAGAAAGAAGACTGAGGACACAGTCCTCAGCTGCACAGAATGAATGGACAGGAGTAGCTCTGTACAGAGGCTTCCTGTCCAATTATAAACTGAAGCATAGCAAACAAAGTTTACTACATTTAATTTATGAATGAACAGAGTCAGTGATTGGTACTGATCACTGACTGTCTTTTCAGACAAGGAAGAGGCCAGTAAATTACATATTTGCCCTTTCACCGTTCTCCACCCTGACACATTCCCTGCAGCTTCGGCGGGAGAAGGGGAGGGGGGAACCCAGCAGAGCTGTGGGGGAGGAGGGGTGCAGAAGACAGTACAGGATGGACCGGAGAAGGGCACAGGGGGACCGGAGAAGAGCAGAGAGAAGGGGGCAGGAGAGAGCACAGAAGTTGACAGTGAAGATCATAGTGGGGCAAGGAGAGAGTGGAGGGGCCCACAGGTAGCAGAAGGAAGCTGGACAAGAGGGGTGGTCATATAGAGGAGCTATGTTCCTCCTCAGCCGCTGAATGCTTGCAGGAGGGAGAGGAAGAGAAGCGGGACATTCAGTGGCTGCAGGAGGAGCATGGAGGGCATTGGTTCCTCTATATGTGGCCCCCAAGTCCAGGTGTAGAGTGAAGCATGGGGCCGGGTCACAATGGCGACCCCTGCGACCACTGTAGTTACACCCCTGGGCCAGGCCACATTCATTCTCAGTTCGGCTGAAACTTACTCTTTACATGCTGTTGGGGCCCATGAGTGTTACCGGTTGCGCTGTCTTCCCACCGTTTATCGTGAGCGGTCTTTACATTACTTCAATACAAGTTCTTTACATGGCACTTGGACTGTGGGTGTTATTGCCACCGCACTGCACCCCACCTCCACATAGCAATGTTGGTGGAGATTTTACAGCATAGGTCTTATTTTTATCATGTATATATATCAGCATCATATCATACCAGCTTTGTCTTGTTGCAGGGCAGTTCAACCCTCTCCAAATACTCACAAGATGTGGGCGCTAGTGGGTAGGGGGAAGAAAGCATGGGGATCAGAGAAGAGCAGAGGGAAGGGGGCAGGAGAGAGCACAGAAGTTGACAGTGAAGATCATAGTGGGGCAAGGAGAGAGTAGAGGGGCCCGCAGGTAGCAGAAGGAAGCTGGAAAGGAGGGGTGGCATATAGAAGAAGCGGGCATTCAGCGGTTGCAGGAGGCGCATAGAGGGCATTGATTCCTCTATTTGTGGCCCCCCTGTCCAGCTGTAGAGTGGAGCATGGGTCACATGGCGACCACTGTAGTTACGCCCCTGGGCCAGGCCACATTCTGCCCTGCCTTACAGGCACTCTCGGGGCTGAAACTTACTCTTTACATGCTGTTGGGGCCCATGAGTGTTACCGGTTGCGCTGTCTTCCCACCGTTTATCGTGAACGGTCTTTACATTACTTCACTGACAAGTTCTTTACATCGCACTTGGACTGTGGGTGTTATTGCCACCACACTGCACCCCACCTCCACACAGCAATGTTGGAGATTTTACAGCATAGGCAGGGCTTTTTCGGCTGGAACTTAGTCCCACCACCTTTGCCTCAGGCCCTCTGCTCCCCGCTCACCTCTATCACTTGTAAACACAGGAGTCCGGCTTCTGTGTTTACAAGTGACAGCTTGTCACCCAACGGCCCCCCACAGATCTCATCTCCTGAGTGGCTCCCACTGAATGTAGGATGGGGACAAGGGAGATGCAGGTGCCCGGGGTGCAGTGCAGATTTCGACACCCCCACTGGACAGTGCGCAGGGAGGTAGTAGAGGCAGTTGGGTGCTTCAGCTTAATACAACAACACAAGTAAGACATGGAAGATGGTGGAGCTTTTAAGGAGGGAAGGAAGAAGATGGGAGAAGTGGAGGGAGAGTCGCATGCAGAGGTCCAAGTTGAAGAGGGTTGAAAGTGAGATGTGGATATTGGATGCAGAGGTAAGCAGCTGCGGTAGAAGGCTGAACTCTGCACTCTGTGTGTAGTGCACCCCCAAACTCTGCACATAGCGCACCCCTGATATCTGCACTCTGCATGTAATGCACTCCTGGTATTTAATTCCCCTTTTAAGAATTTGACTACCCCTACTATTTGATGCGCTTTTTTGAGGGTGTGTGTTTGTGGGCAGGACGGGAGTTTTGGGGGGTCGTGGTTGAGTTCCTGCACCTATTTTCTGAGAAAAAAAGCCCTGAGCATAGGTCTTATTTTTATCATGTATATACAGTATCTCACAAAAGTAAGTACACCCCTCACATTTGTGTAAATATTTTATTCTATCTTTCCATGTGACGACACTGAAGAGCTGACACTTTGCTACAATGTAAAGTAGTGAGTGTACAGCTTGTATAGCAGTGTAAGGTGTCTGTTTATAAAGCAGTGTAAAAAATCCACTGCACAGTTCTCAGGCATTCACAGAGGAGATCGTTCTCCCCCGTGTGCCTGTTTATTAAGCGATGTAGATCCCTTCACCGTTTGTGAAGTGAAGAGATCTTCAAACGCTTCAAACAGTGGAGAACGCCCCCTGATACTGGAATCTCGTGAGACATAACGAGATTACGGCACCCAAAATTCACAGAAGCACCGAGATGTCAATTTATTAAGCAGTGTTAAATTATCGCCGCTCAGTAACAGAGAGGAGCCCGCCCAAACAGTTAATAAAATTATTAGCCCCCCTACACTATATATGTATATATAAGCACACACACATTATAGATACATATATACACACATACATTATATATACATGTATATATATATATACACACATCATATACATATATATATACACATATACAGGGCAGGGGGACATGGTTTCTGAGTTGGGGGGTCTGAACGAGGCAGGAGGAAGTCTCTAATCTTCCTCCTTCCCCGGGATTCCCTCTTCACCCCCCAATTCTCCACCTCTGAGCTGGTTAACTGGGGAGGGTGAATTCTGACCGAGATCGCCAGTGAAGTGCGGAGATCGCAGCTTCATAAACTGCCCGTTTCTGTGTCAGTAAATGACAGCTTCTCCGTGTGTGGAGATAATCGGTGGAGAACAGCTTCTCTCCCCATTATCTCTGCTTTATGAACCAAAAATGAGCTGTGATCAGCCTTGATCCTTGAGATCACCGCTGATCACAGTTTTATAAAAGGACGCCTAAATTTGATGTCCCCCTAAATAACTCAACACACAGCCATTAATGTCTAAACAGCTGGAAACAAAAGTGAGTACACCCCTAAGTGAAAATGTCCAAATTGGGGCCAAAGTGTCAATATTTTGTGTGACCACCAATATTTTCCAGCACTGCCTTAACCCTCTTGGGCATGGAGGTCACCAGAGCTTCACAGGTTGCCACTGGAGTTCTCTTCCCCTCCTCCATGATGACATCACAGAGCTGGGGGATGTTAGAGACCTTGCGCTCCTCAACCTTCCGTTTGAGGAGACCCCACAGATGCTCAATAGGGTTTAGGTCTGGAGATGCTTGGCCAGCCCATCACCTTTACCCTCAGCTTCTTTAGCAAGGCAGCAGTCATCTTGGAGGTGTTTGGGGTCGTTATGTTGGAATACTGCCCTGCGGCCCAGTCTCTGAAGGGAGGGGAAGCTCTGCTTCAGTAGGTCACAGTACATGTTGGCATTCATGGTTCCCTCAATGAACTGTAGCTCCCCAGTGCCGGCAGCACTCATGCAGCCCCAGACCATGACACTCCCACCACCGTGCTTGACTGTAGGCAAGACACACTTGTCTTTGTCCTCCTCACCTGGTTGCCGCCACACACACTTGGCACCATCTGAACCAAATAAGTTTATCTTGGTCTCATCAGACCACAGGACATGGTTCCAGTAATCCATGTCCTTAGTCTGCTTGTCTTCAGCAAACTGTTTGCAGGCTTTCTTGTGCATCATCCTTAGAAGAGGCTTCATTCTGGGATGACAGCCATGCAGACCAATTTGATGCAGTGTGCGGCGTATGGTCTGAGCACTGACAGGCTGACCCCCCACCCCTTCAACCTCTGCAGCAATGCTGGCAGCACTCATACGTCTATTTCCCAAAGACAACCTCTGGATATGACGCTGAGCACCGCACTCAACTTCTTTGGCCGACCATGGCGAGGCACTGTTCTGAGTGGCACCTGTCCTGTTACACCGCTGTATGGTCTTGGCCACCATGCTGCAGTTCAGTTTCAGGGTCTTGGAAATCTTCTTATAGCCTAGGCCATCTTTATGTAGAGCAACAATCCTTTTTTTCAGATCCTCAGAGAGTTCTTTGCCATGAGGTGCCATGTTGAACTTCCAGTGACCAGTATGAGAGAGTGAGAGCGATAACACCAAAATGAACACACCTGCTCCCCATTCACACCTGAGACCTTGAAACACTAACGAGTCACATGACACCGGGCAGGGAAATTGGCTAATGGGCCCAATTTGGACATTTTCACTTAGGGGTGTACTCACTTTTGTTGCCAGTGGTTTAGACATTAATGGCTGTGTGTTGAGTTATTTTGAGGGGACAGTAAATTTACACGCTGTACACTCACTACTTTACATTGTAGCAAAGTGTCAGCTCTTCAGTGTTGTCACATGAAAAGATAGAATAACTGGGAGGGGTGTACTTACTTTTGTGAGATACTGTATATATATATATATATATCAGCATTATATCATACCGGCTTCGCCTTGTTACGGGGCAGCTCAGCCCTCTCCTAATGCTCACAAGATGCGGGCTCTATAACGCAGCCGGAATCTTTTTTGAACGTGTCAGCAAAGCGGCGCGCTAATAAGATGGCGGCCTTAGACGGAGATCTGAGTCGGAGTCCTAATGAGACATCACAGACCAAGATCCAGCAGGAGGGTCTCTTCCAGCCTTCTGCCAGCTTCGCCACTTTAAAGGGGGTGTTAGGGGATGCCCCGCACCGCGATTCTTGGCGCCCCCCCGCCTCAGATCTGCGCGGAGAGGGCTACATGAAGAAAACAAAGTATCACTGACAAGCTGTCTGCGCGGTTATCAGTGACAGGCAGAAGCCGCTGTGCTCCGACGGAACGTCCAACTGTCAACTTCAAAAGCCACATCCGTCCAAGGAGAAGCCTCACATTCAGGTGGGATGAGAGGCCGCGGAATCTGATGCCTGCCCAACATCAAACAGACAAGGGCTGAAAGATGAGCCATGGAGAGGCTCTCAGCGCCAATTTAACCGGATCATCTTTCACTCAAGTGGATAATTCTGATCTGCTAAGTCTAATAAGGCTTTTTATCCATTATTATCCCTGTCACTGCTTGCTCTGCTCAGTATTGTCGGCCCCTGCAGCAGCAAAGGCTGATTATCCATCTTTACATAGCGAGGCATTGTAGGGCGCATTACAGAGGCGCTGATGGCAGCCCCGTCTCTAAAAATGCCAGCCGGTAACCCGGACAAGTAAAGACTAGATGTGCGCTCCTTCATAGCGCGCCTATTTCATCGGATCGGCTACTTCTATCGCACGTCTACCAAAAGCTTTCATACTAATGGCGCTCAACATTCGTTCAACCGTGACTCCGCCTCCGGGGACGCATTTTAATGTTCTGAAATATACGTAAAATCTTTTATTACAGATGTATTCCTGATAAAAGCGGTGAAAAATAGGCTCGTGCGATCCGTTTCATTCCGAATTTTCGTTTTTCCGATTTGAAAATTCGGAAATTTGCGGTAATTAACCACTTCAATGCCGGGCACTTAGAACACTTTACTACCAGAACAATTTTCAGTTTTCAGTGCTGTTGCGCTTTGAATGACAATTGCGCGGTCGTGCGACGCTGCACCCAAAGAGATTTTTTATCATTTTGTTCCCACAAACAGAGCTTTCTTTCGGTGGTATTTGATCACCCCTGCGGTTTTTATTTTTTGCGCTACAAATAAAAAAAGACCGAAAATTTTGAAAAAAAAAAAAATTCTCTATTTTTGTCACAAATCTTTGTAAATAAGTAAATTTTCTCCATCACTGGTGGGCACTGATGAAGCTACACTGACGGGCACTGATGTGGCAGTACTGATTGGCACTGATGAGGCGGCACTGATGAGGTGGCACTGATGATGAGGCACTTATATGCAGCGATGGTGAGCACTGTTAGGCGGCACTGATAAGCAGCACTGACGGGTACTGAAAGGTGGCACTGATATAAGCACTGACGGGCACTGGTATGCAGCACTGACGGACACTGCTAAGTGGCACTGATGGGCACTCATAGACGGCACTGATTGACACTCATAGGCGTCACTGATGGGCACTGGTAGGTGGCAATAGTGGGCACTGATATGTGGCACTGCTATGCATTGATAGGGGCACTGGTGGGCACTGGTAGGAGCACTGGTGGGCATATATACTCATAGGGGCTCATTCCCTGGTGGTCTAGGGTGGCATCTAAAGGTGGCACTGAGTACCATCCACATTGGGCACTATGTCTCTTACCTGGTAGTCTAGGGGGGTCTCCCTGGTGGTCCAGATCGGCTCCTTGGTGGTCCCTGGTCGGCTCCCTGGTGGTACTGGGTGGGCACATCCCTGGTGGTCCCTGGGCAGGCTCCCTGGTGGTCTAGGGTGGGCGCATCCCTGGTGGTCCCTGGGCAGGCTCCCTGGTGGTCTAGGGTGGGCGCATCCCTGGTGGTCCCTGGGCAGGCTCCCTGGTGGTCTAGGGTGGCGATCCGAGGATAAATCATCAGCACAAACCCTCCCTGTCAGGGGAGCAGCCGATCGGCTCTCCCCTCATCAGGTCTGCAGACCTGAGTACAGGAAAGCCAGCTGGTCACATGGTAAAGTGCTTCGGATGAAAGCACTTTACCGAGATCGGTATTGCTGGGGGTCAGACTGACCTCCCACACCACCGATCGCCGCGATGCGCGCCCCCCCGGGCGCGCGGCAGCTTGTTATCCTGAGGACGTCATATGACGTTCAGTCAGGATAACTAAGCCACTTCCCAGCCGTCATTTTGCATACGGCGGTCGGGAAGTGGTTAAGCAATTGCGGTAATTCGGCCATTGCTGAAATTCAGAATTTCGCGGTAATTCGGCAATTGTGGTAATTTCGGAAATTCGGCAGTCGGAACAGCACAAAAATCCAAAATTCGGAAATTCGAAAATAAGAAAGAACATTTGAAATAATAACGAACTAATAAATAACTATTAAATTATACGTATTAGAATTTCTTCTTCATAGCGCGCCTATTTCATCGGATCAGGACCGGCTACTTCTATCGCACTTCTACTAAAAGCTTTTATATTAATGGCGCTCAACATTCGTTCAACCGTGACTCCGCCTTGGGGAACACATTTTAATGTCCTCAAATATACTTAAAATCATTTATTACAGATGTATTCCTGATAAAAGCGATGAAAAATAGGCTTGTGCGATCCGTTTCGTTCCGAATCTCCGAATTTTCGTCATTCCAATTCGTAAATTTGCGGTAATTCGGCAATTGCTGTGATTCGGCAGATACGGTAATTAAGCAATTGCGGTAATTTGGAAGTTCGGCAATCTGAACAGCCAAAAATCTGAAATTCGGAAATTCAGAATTTCGCGGTAATTCGGCAATTGCAGTAATTTGGAAATTCGGCAATCGGAACAGCACAAAAATCCGAAATTTGGAAATTGTAAAATAACAAAGAACATTTGAAATAATAACTAGCTAATAAATAACTATTAAATTATAGGTATTGGAATTTCTTCTTCATAGCGCGCCTATTTCATCGGATCAGGACCGGCTACTTCTATCGCACTTCTACTAAAAGCTTTTATATTAATGGCGCTCAACATTCATTCAACCACGACTCCGCCTTGGGGAACGCATTTTAATGTTCTCAAATATTCTTAAAATCTTTTATTACGGGTGTATTCCTGATAAAAGCGATGAAAAATAGGCTTGTGTTATCCGTTTCTTTCCGAACGTCCTAATTTTTGTTATTCTGATTCAGAAATTTGCGGTAATTCTGCAATCTCTGTAATTCGGCAGATATGGTATTTAAGCAATTGCGGTAATTCGGCCATTGCGGAAATTCCGATTTTTGCAGTAATTCGGCAATTGCGGTAATTCAGAAATTCAGCAATCTGAACAGCCAAAAATCCGAAATTCGGAAATTCGAAAATAAGAAAGAACATTTGAAATAATAACTAACTAATAAATAACTATTAAATTATAGGTATTGGAATTTCTTGTTCATAGCGCGCCTACTTCATCGGATCAGGACCGGCTACTTCTATCGCACTTCTACTAAAAGCTTTTACATTAAGGGCGCTCAACATTCGTTCGACCGCGAGTCCGCCTTGGGGAACACATTTTAATGTTCTCAAATATACTTAAAATCTTTTATTACAGATGTATTCCTGTTAAAATGCTGGGGAAAGCGATGAAAAATAGGCTCGTGCAATCCGTTTCGTTCCGAATTTCGAATTTTAGTTTTTTCCGATTTGAAAATTCGGAAATTTGCGGTAATGCTGCGATTGCGGTATTTTGGAAATTTGCGGTAATTCGGCAGTTGCGGTTATTCGGAAATTTGCGGTAGTTCGGCAATTGCGGTATTTTGGAAATTTGCGGTAATTTGGTAATTCGGCAAATGCGGTTATTAGGAATTTGCGGTAGTTCGGCAATTGCAGTAATTTGGTAATTGCGGTATTTTGGAAATTTAGAAATTTCGCAGTAATTCGGCAATTGCGGTATTTCGGAAATTTTGAAATTTGCGGTAATTCGGCAATTGCGGTATTTCAGAAATGTTCCTTAATTCAGCAATTGCGGTAATTCACGGTAATTCTGCAACTGCAGTAATTCGGAAATTTGCGGTACTTCGGCAATTATGGTAATTGCGGTATTTTGGAAATTTGGAAATTTTCGGTAATTCTGCAATTACGGTAATTCAGAAATTTGCGGTAATTTGGCAATTGCGGTGTTTTAGAGATTTGCGGTAATTCAGCAATTGCGGTATTTGGGGCAATTTGGAAATTCGGCAATCGAAACAGCCAATATCCGAAATTCGAACATTCGGAAATCCGAAAATTCAAAAATAACAAAGAACATTTGAAATAATAAGTAATTAATAAATAACTATTACATTTTAGGTATTGGAATTTCCTTGAAAATGTGGCTGTCAGTGATAAATTTCATATTTAAGTTCACTAACAGCCAAATTTTCAAGGAAATCCCAATACCTAAAATTTAATAGTTATTTATTAGTTAGTTATTATATGAAATGTTCTTTGTTATTTTCGGATTTTCAGATTTCCCAGTCTCCGAATTTCAGAATTTTAGAATTACCGCAATTGCCGAATTACCGAGAATTTCCGAATTTCTTTAGAATTTTCACATTTCCGAACTTCTGAAAAAATAAGAAAACGCAGTAAAGCACAAAAAAAATTAAAACCCCAGAGGTGATCAAATACCACAAAAAGAAAGTTCTATTTGTGGGGAAAAATTATAAAAATTTTGCTTAGGTACAACGGCACAATTGTCATTCAAAATGCGACAGCGCTGAAAGCTGAAAATTGGTCTGGTAGGGAAGGGGGGTAAGAGCCCCCTATTGAAGGGGTTAAAGCAGAAATATGGGCAAAACTTTCTGTTTCATTTTGGATACAGCAAGGGAGGGTTCTATCCACTGTCAGGTTTTTTTTTTCACCATCTCTGTCCCATTGGGGAGATTTGCAGTCACTTCCTGTCCAAGAGCCAAACAGGAAGTGAGATGAAATCTTTACAAATGAAAGGGATTTTTGTGGGGCCCCCCAGCTCACCAGAACTCGTGTCCCCATTGGAAGATTTCCCTTCTATTACGCTTCTGGGAACAACCCAAAAATTGTGGTTTCCTTTTTACCTTCACTTTCAATGATAATGGTAACCAGGACAAATGGAGCGGTTGAATCTCCTTAGCCACTTGCCGACCGCCCGCCGTGGCTTGACGGCGGCAAAGTGGTTCATTATCACAAACCGCGATAATGAGTATTGTGAGAGAGCGCATGCCGCCGGAGGCGTTCCGGGGGGCAGGGAGCGGGGAGGGGGGACTCGATCTCCAATGGCTCCCCGCGATGCCCCCCCCCCCCGCAGTGACAGAATGGAGGTCGGTGTATGTAGACCCGCATCTCCGTTCTGACAGGGGGGGAAGGGATGTGATCGCAGGCTTCCTGTATATGGGAGCCGTGATCACTCCCCTCCCCCTGCCAGCCCAGCCCCCATACAGTTAGAACACACTGAGGGAACACAGTTAACCCTAGAGAGCCCCTCCAGGTTAACCCCTTCACTGCCAATGGCATTTACACAGTAATCAGTGCATTTTTATAGCACTGATCGCTGTATAAATGCCATTGGTCCCAAAAAAGTGTCAAAATGATCCAACATGTCCGCTGAAATATCGCAGCACCGCTAAAAATCGCAGATCACCGCCATTACTAGTAAAATATAAAAAAATATAGAAAAACCCCATCAATGAAAGAATTCTCATCTTTTGCGCAAACCAATCAATAAACGCCGATCGCGTTTTTTTTTTTTTTTACCAGAAATATGAGGAAGAATAAAAATCGACCAAAACCAATGAAAAACAAAATTTATATATTTTTTTTTTTTGGATTTGTATTTTAGCAAAAAGTAAGAAATTTGGGTTTTTTTGCAAAATTGTCGCTCTTTTTTTGTTTATAGCGGTGATCAGAAATGGCGCAGAGGGGGTCAAATACAACCAAAAGAAAGCTCTGTTTGTGGGGAAAAAATGGATGCAAATTTCATTTGGGTACAACGCGGCACGGCCGTGCAATTGTCAGTTAAAGCGACGCAGCGCCGAATCGCAAAAAGTGCTCTGGTCCTGCTCTGGGAAATCCTTCCGGGGCTGAATGGGTTAACAGGGGCACGGACTGCGATAAAAACTGACAGGGGCTCTAATCCCTCTCCACTCCAAAAATAAAAACACACATTTTCCCTTTAGTTAAACCTTAAGTGGGGAGAATAAAACCACCGTTAGATGGGAAGTGTTGCAAGTCAAAGGTGTAAGACCATCCAGCCCTAAAGCCTCTGCTAAAGGGGAACGCCATGCATCTTTACTCAGTAATGGAGTTGTTGGTTAAGGAAATAATCTGGTCTGATTATTGGAAATAAAGAACGAGTGAAATCCTGTAGCGTATGGCAACGGTGGACAAGGCACGAGTCTCGTGTTCACCTTCTGGGTAATAGAGAGTGACAAGTGCTAAGGAGCGAGTTCGGGAGAGGAGGTGGTGGTGGTCAGTGAGGTTCTGTCAGATGGGTGGATTGATGGCTCTATGGTTCACCTGTCTAGTGGTAGGTTGGGGTTCTCTGCCGGTCAGTCACTGAGGTTCTGCCAGATGGGTGGATTGGTGGCTGTATGGTTCACCTGTCTAGTGGTAGGTTGGGGTTCTCTGCTGGTCAGTCACTGAGGTTCTGTCAGATGGGTGGATTGGTGGCTGTATGGTTCACCTGTCTAGTGGCAGGTTGAGGTTCTCTGCTGGTCAGTCACTGAGGTTCTGTCAGATGGGTGGATTGATGGCTGTATGGTTCACCTGTCTAGTGGTAGGTTGGGGTTCTCTGCTGGTCAGTCACTTAGGTTCTGCCAGATGGGTGGATTGGTGGCTGCATGGTTCACCTGTCTAGTGGTAGGTTGAGGTTCTCTGCTGGTCAGTCACTGAGGTTCTGTCAGATGGGTGAATTGGTGGCTGTATGGTTCACCTGTCTAGTGGCAGGTTGAGGTTCTCTGCTGGTCAGTCACTGAGGTTCTGTCAGGTGGGTGGATTGGTGGCTGTATGGTTCACCTGTCTAGTGGCAGGTTGGGGTTGGTGGTTAGGTGGGTAGACTCTCTTGGAGTCACTGACTGGTCGTCTCTTGGGGTTGGACGGTGATCTGTCCACTTGGTA
>BLSH010122267.1:292661-303775 GCA_018402905.1 Glandirana rugosa | reverse complement strand
GAATAATTTATGGTTGGTAGCTAGCGTTTTACTTTTACGGTGTAATCTTTACCAGATGTTTAGGTGTATCACATATGTTCTACCATAGTTTTTCAAACCTCTGACCAAAACATTGTACGGTTGTCTACCGTCGTGTTCCTCCGTGCGTGTCAGTGTTCCTTCGTGGCTGGAAGTATTCAATCACACGGTTTTCTGTAGCAGGACACATTTACTTTCTATAGTATACTACCGTTCATCACTATAATTTGGTCTGTATACTACGTTATTTATCACTAGTAAGTTCACTTTTGTTAAACATATCTAATTTCAAAGTCTTCGCGGGCTGCGCAAAGCACATTTTCTGTGCAGCAGACCCCCGGCTGGTCTGCTGCACAGAAAATGTGACACGTCGTCTGGTCGGCCCCCAGACGACGTGTCTTTTACACGAAACGCGTCGGGCGCTTCTGAAACTTTAATCTATACAAATTGTTTTCACTTGAATGATCACTATTTATTGCATCATATGTCTGGTTTAATATCACTACTTGCCATCATATGATATCTTTCATTTACACAGGACGATGTCTTTTGGCACACTAACTTATGAAGGTCGGTGCTTCCTTGTGACTGTGCGTGCCTCCTTGTGCTGCCATCTGTTGGCATGTTACAAAACCAGTCTCCAAACTTTTTGATACCATCTTGTATACACTATGTGGATTTGTAGACCATTTCTAATGTGGCATTTTCATTTTGCGATCGATGGTTGGTATTTAATAAGTTTAAAACTGGGTTCACACCTAATACCCATGCGGCTGACAGCAGGGGTGCGGTGCGTCCATGTTCTCTGTTTCAGGGACGAATCAGGCCCAAATTTTTCCTTGAATTCGGAACTGAAACGAAGCAGGACCCCTGTGCAATTTGCTCGGCAGCCGCCACGGAAATGTGTGAACCAGCTCCATTGAGAGCCGTACATAATCTCCTGTCATGCGAATTGGATGCAGGGAAACCCACATCCAATTCACACTAGTGTGAACCCAGCCTTAAAGTGGTGGTCAACTCGTGACAACCACTTTAACCTACAGGTAAGCCTATAATAAGGCTTATAATAAGGCTTCCCTGTAGGTACCCTGCATATCTCCCAAACCTGCACGGTTCAGGAGATATGCAGTGTAAGAGATGTGCCAACGTAATTTTCGGCCTCCGTGCTGTTTCTTCACTGTGATCTGGCGGCTCCCATGCGCATGCCCGGGAGTGACGTCACGCGACTCCGGTCAGTGACAGAGCCGGAGATCACGGCCCTGGAAGGAAGAGGGGCAGTAGATGGACGCTGCCAGCACAGGGGACAGTGCTGGACGTCGCAGGCTTTGTTTGCAGGTGAGTGGCACATAATAGGCTACTATGTGATGCATAGTAGCCCATTATGTTTCTACTTTGCAGGGGAATATAGAAGAAGTAAACCCAATCTGGGTTTACTTCCTCTTTAAACACTGAAATTGCCTGTGGGACATTTACAAGAATTGCACCCAACAACAACAAGTCAGAACATTGTTAAATTACATGTTGCACAACTAGTCTCCAAACTTTTTGATACCACCTCGTATTTATGTTCTCCCCAGCCATATACTGGGCACACCTACCCAGAGATTGGCTGAAGCACACTAAATATTCCAGCTGCCTATTTACCTCTCTCAATCCTCCATGTTCTGAAAACCTCCAGAATGCAGGGGGAGCAATCAAACTTGCGGCCTGTGCATTCTAGAACAGGCCAAAGGAATCAATAGATGTTCTAACGATTACAGAGGAGCCAAAGAGAACTAAATATACCTATCATCCTAGCGACCTATCTAGGAGGGCACTACAGAAATGTGCGTGCTCCATCACCCCTGAGTGGCACCACCATGCATCTGCTAAAGGTCACGAGGTGCGACTTGGTGCACCTTCCTGAAGCGAGCCTATGAGACCCTTTCTGAATTCCAAGGCTTCCCTGTTGAGCACTGGGCGGTGTTTGCTGTAACTTCTCCCCTTTTGCATCGGCTAAACAGCAATGTTTTGGGGGTAAGATGGACACACCCATAATGGGAAGCAAATTTTGAATACAATGAATCAAAGAAACAAAAACATTGTAAATTCAATATTCATCCATGGCTGCCAACCACAACAACGTGATGCCACCATTCATTACCGCTTACCAGTAGGAGCGACCTTAATATAGCCATCTGGCCACAAAGGCAAAGCGAGGAAATAAATGAGCAGACGTGAGACGGCGGGCAAATGGAGGCCGCGCTCAGAAGTTTCTTTCATTTTTATGACCCCACAAGTCATCGGCGTGTTACGTTTTCTGTTGTGCCATAAAATGAAAAACACAAACACGGCACGCCTTGCCTTTCTTCTCCTTCCAAAATTCTCTAATGAGCCCCGAACAGGTTTTTATTCCCCAAGTTATCTCCTGGCACCTGATGATACAAAGAAAAAGGGATTTAATTAATCACAGGTGAAATACCTTGGATTCCTTCCAAGTCGGTTTAATTGCCAGGCTCTGATCTTCATTTTCTTTTCTTGCGATGAACCCCCTCAAGAAATTTACGATTAGGCAATTATCAAGATGAATAAAGAGATACTTAAAAGGAGATGAGAGAGGAGAGAGAAGAGTTTAAGTCGGATTCTCTTTGTTTAAGAATCCTATTTATCACTACGCAAACATTTCATGAGACGGAACCCCCGGCGGCCCCTCGGGGAGCTTAAATGTCTCCGAAAACAACTTATGTTATAGCAAAAGGTGGCTCTTCAGAACGTGAGCTGAAGGAGAACGCTTGTGTCTTTGAGATGTAATCTGGTAATACGGGGAAACCCTTCCAATTCAACATGAATGTATCCATTAAAGAGTCCATGTAACACTGCTTGCATGGTATTTTGTGTAAATAGTCCTTGCTTCCACCCCCTCTGAGAATAATTACCTCCTTGAGTGCAACTACTTGTCTCAGTACCGAATCGACTTGAATGAGGAATTCTTTTGACCTTCTTCCATGGCCGTGAACTTAGTCCAAGAGGAACGCAAACAGAACCAATGTTTACTCACCAATTTTATCGTATCCTGGCCAAAAGCATGCCGTGAAGGCCTTTATAGCCCAACTCCAGGAAACTTAAAAATGATCTGACACAGTCTGGGGTCCGGCTTGGAGACTAGGAGCTACACCAGGGTTTCTCAACCAGGGTTCCGTGGAACCCTAGGGTTCCTCCAGAGGTTGCTAGGGGTTCCTTGAGCAGTGGTCAATTTCTACCTCTCAGATGAATTCCCAATGACATCCCTGATCTTTTTAGCTATCTGTAAGGGGCATTCTTCCCAATGACCACAAGTGTAAGGAGCATTCTTCCCATTGACCACAAGTGTAAGGAGCACTCTTCCCATTGACCACAAGTGTAAGGAGCACTCTTCCCATTGACCATCACACAAAAGATATCAGGAGTTGTAGATTTTTAATTTTTATCAGGGGTTCCCCGAGACCGGAGAATTATTTCAAGGGTTCCTCGGTGTTGAAAAGGTTGCTATAGGGCAATGTTTCTCAACCAGGGTTCCGTGGAACCCTAGGGTTCCTCCAGAGGTTGCTAGGGGTTCCTTGAGCAATGGTCAATTTCTACCTCTCAGATGAATTCCCAATGACATTGATCTTTTTAGCTATCTGTAAGGGGGTAATTCTTCCCAATGACCACAAGTGTAAGGAGCATTCTTCCCAATGACCACAAGTGTGAGGAGCATTCTTCCCAATGACCACAAGTGTAAGGAGCTTTCTTCCCAATGACCACAAGTGTAAGCAGCATTCTTCCCAATGACCACAAGTGTAAGGAGCATTCTTCCCAATGACCACAAGTGTAAGGAGCATTCTTCCCATTGACCACAAGTGTAAGGAGCATTCTTCCCAATGACCACAAGTGTAAGGAGCATTCTTCCCATTGACCATCACACAAAAGATATCATGAGTTGTAGATTTTTAATTTTTATCAGGGGTTCCCCGAGACCGGAGAATTATTTCAAGGGTTTCTCGGTGTTGAAAAGGTTGCTATAGGGCAGGGTTCCTCCAGAGGTTGCTAGGGGTTCCTTAAGCAATGGTCAATTTCTACCTCTCAGATAAATTCCCAATGACATCATTGATCTTTTTAGCTATCTGTAAGATGGTGGATCTTCCCAATGACCACAAAAATAAAGAGCATCCTTTGCACTGGCACTGTATCAAGAATTGTAGATACTTTATTAGGTCCACCTTGCTGGTACAGGGTTGGACCCTATTTTGCCTTAATTCTTCGTGGCAGAGATACAACAAGGTGTTGGAAACGTTCCTCAGAGATTTCCCTCCATAGTGACAATGATGACATCACAGTTGCTG
Source organism: Glandirana rugosa (assembly GCA_018402905.1). Lineage (NCBI taxonomy): Eukaryota > Metazoa > Chordata > Amphibia > Anura > Ranidae > Glandirana > Glandirana rugosa. Next base: position 299,417 of record BLSH010122267.1, on the reverse strand, counting down.
CAGATTTGTCGGCTGCACATCCATGATGCCAATCTTCCATTCCACCACATCCCAAAGGGTCTCTATTGGATGAGATGTGGGGAGTGTGGAGGCCATTGGAGTGCAGGGACCTCATTGTCCAGTGGTGAGATGATTGGTGCATTATCCTGCTGGAAGGAGCCATCAGAAGATGGGGACACTGCAGTCATAAAGGGGTGGATATGGTCAGCAACAATACTCAGGTAGGCCGTGGTGTTTAAACCATGCTCAATTGGTACTAAGGGGCCCAAACTGTGCCCATCCCCCACGCCATTACACCACCACTACCAGCCTGAAACTTTGATACAAGTCAGGATGGATCCATGCGCCAAATTCTGACCCCACCATCTGAATATCATAGATGAAATTCAGACTCATCGGAGTAGGAAATGTTTTTCCAATCTTCTATTGTCCAATTTTGGTAAGTCTGTGCCAATTGTAGCCTCGGTTTCCTGTTCTTAGCTGATGGGAGTGCCATCAGGGGTGGTCTTCTGCTGCTGTAGCCCATCTGCTTCAAGGCTGGATGTGTTTTGCAGTCAGAGATGGTATTCTGCATACCTTGGGTGTAACGAGTGGTTATTTGAGTTACCGTTGGATTTCTTTGGATCCCGAACAATTTTCCTGGCAGCTGAGGCTGACATTTTAGTTGGTCTACCTGACCGTGGTTTCGTTTCAACAGAACCCCTCATTTTCCACTTTTTGATTAGAGTTTGAACGCTGCTGATTGGCATTCTCAATTCCTTGGAAATCTTTTTATATCCCTTTCCTGTTTTATACAGTTCAACTACCTTTTCCCGCAGATCCTTTGACAATTCTTTTGCTTTCCCCATGACTCAGAATCCAGAAACGTCAGTGCAGCACTGGATGAAAGATGCAAGGGGCTGTCAGGAGTCCAGAAACTCATTGACCCTTTATACACACACACTAATTACAAGCAAACAGATCACAGGTGAGGATGGTTACCTTTAATAGCCATTCATACCTCTTTGTGTCAACTTGTGTGCATGTTATCAGGCCAAAATCACCAGGGTATGTAAACTTTTGATCAGGGCCATTTGGGTAGTTTCTGTTGTCATTATGATATAAGAAGAGTAAACACAGCTGATTGATAATAAATGGCTTCAGCCAAACACCAACCATGAGTGAAAGAAAAGTTTTTGTGTTCTCATTCATATTCTCTGAAAAATGGCCAAGAAATCATCAATATTGCCAGGGTATGGAAACTTATGAGCACAACTGTATGTAAGCAAAAAGGATTTGAAAAGAAAAGCATTTTTCGTTGATTCTGTTTTGCAAACAAATAATCTTTCTTCATAAATTTAGGTCAAGAAAGGCGCTAACTCATAAAACATTGTGAATCATACACATAAAATCACCATGCATGCTATAGAAAACAAATGAAAAAGTCCAATAAAAAGTCCAAATAGAGAAAGGATTCCCAACACCATGAGATCTTCAATATACGAAAAACTTCTGCACCTCTTGTGCCCAAAATGTGTGATTAAGGACTCACGAGACGTTTTGACCACCTTTTTTACAGGTAAGTCAAAATGCGCAGTTTACCCCTTTGGGCTGATGTCTCGTGGTCCTGCGCTCCAAGCGGCTTCTCCAACAATTTGGTACGAGAGGATAGAGCCCTGCTCATTAGAGCTGACAATCTAAAGCCTCGTACACGCGGGGCGACGATCGTATACAACAGGTCGTACTAACGACCGTTCTATGCGAAATCGATCGTTCATATGCACGATTAGAACAGCCGACATACAACGGTCGTACAAGGGGAGTTGTATGAGCAGACTAGAAAACTTGGTCGTACCAACAAGCGCTCATACGACCGTTGTATCGTGTGTACAGAGCAGTTGGTACAACAAAGTTGTATTGTGCAAAACTCGCATGCTCCGAAGTCAGGAACGGCCGGATGCTAATTACATGCAGCTGAACGTTCTTTCTGTGGTCGTACGATCGTGTAGTGCAGTCAGTATGCTGGATACATTATCCAACATACGATTTGAGACGATCGTAAGTACGATCGTTGTCCCGTGTGTACGAGGCTTAAGGGTCAATTGATACAAAAGGTAATAACTGTGGGCGAGCTGATGGAGAAAGTAAAACACAGTGTCAGTTAGAAGCAGGAGAGGCTTCTTTAAAGAGAAGGGTTTTCAGGGATCGTCTAAAGATGGATAGATTAGGAGGCAGTCAAACAGATTGGGGTATGGAGTTCCAAAGGATGGGAGTAGCTCTGGAGAAATCCTGGAGATGAGCATGGCAGGAGGAGACAAGGGAGCTGGAGAGCAGGAGGTCTTGGGAGGACCAAAGAGAGCGGCTTGGTTGGTATTTTGAGACCAGGTTAGTGATGTAGCTGGGGGCAGAGTTGTGGGCGGCTTTGATTAGCACTTTGAATTTAATTAGTGGAATGAGTGGAGATCAGTGGAGGGATTGGCAGAGAGGGATGGAGGACACTGAGTGGAGGCCAGTGAAGGGATTGGCAGAGAGGGGTGGAGGACACTGAGTGGAGGCCAGTGAAGGGATTGGCAGAGAGGGGTGGAGGACACTGAGTGGAGGCCAGTGAAGGGATTGGTAGAGAGGGGTGGAGGACACTGAGTGGAGGCCAGTGAAGGGATTGGCAGAGAGGGGTGGAGGACACTGAGTGGTGGCCAGTGAAGGGATTGGCAGAGAGGGGTGGAGGACACTGAGTGGAGGCCAGTGGAGGGATTGGCAGAGAGGGGTGGAGGACACTGAGTGATTGGTAAGGTGGGTGAGCCAGGCAGCAGCATTCATTATGGACTGAAGGGTGGATAGCCTATGTCAGAGGTTCTCAACTCCAGTCCTCAGGACCCACCAACAGGCCAGATTTTAAGTATTACCTTGGGGAGATGCAGACTAGAATGCTGCAATCACTGAGCAGCAAATGATATCACCTGTGATGTATTTCAGTTATCCTGCAAACCTGGCCTGTTAGTGGGTCCCGAGGACCGGAGCTGAGAACCACTGGCCTATGTAAAGGTAAGCCAGTGAGAAGGGAGTTGCAGCAGTCGAGACGAAAGATGATTGGGATGTTGCGGAGGTTAAGGCGGCATCGTTTGGACAGGGATTGGATGTGGGCCTGGAAGGATAGTTCAGAATCCAGGGTTACCCCCAGCACCCTGATGTGGGCATGGACTGATCTTGACAGAGAAGTCAGGGGAAGGGGCACGTGGGGGAGGAAATATTATGAGCTCGGTTTTAGATAAATTGAGTTGAGGAAGTGCTAAGACATCCAGGCTGATATGTCTGTTAGTAAATCAGTGATGGGTAAGGAGATTGATGGGTAGAAAGATAGATTTGGGTGTCAACAGCATAGAAATGGCACTGGAAGATGACCCAGGGAGGAGGTGTAGATTGAGAATAAGAGAGGTCCAAGGACAGAACATTGGTTGGGGACCCCAGCGGTAAGAGGAATAGGAGAGGAGGAAGTAGAGTTGTAGGTGATACCGAAGGTGCGGTGAGATAGGGAAGATTCGAACCAACGGAGAGTGCAGCCACGGAGACCAAGCAAATCACGTTTTTTGAGGAGGAGGGGGTGGTCAACTGTATCAAAGGCAGTGGAGAGGTCCAAGAGTCGGAGTACAGCATAGTGACCATTGGTTTTAGCTGTTAGTAAGTCTTTTGTGAGATTTAGGAAAGCGATTTCTGTGGAGTTTTCCTGGCAAAATCCAGACTGAACAAATGAAGGAGGTAATTCTCAGTGAGGTGGTCGCCCAGCTGGTTGTAGACTAGACGTTCAACTAGTTTGGAGGCGAAAGGGAGTAAGAAGACGGGTCTTAGGTTGTTAAGATTGGTGGGGTCCAGTGAGCGTTGTTTTGGTATTGGAGTGACTAATGCATCTCTTGGGGAAGATGGCAGAAGAGAGGGAGAGGTTGAAGTTGTGAGTTAAAGTGTTTAAGATGGAGCCAGAGTGTGATTGTAGCATTTGTGAGGGAACGGGGTCCAGGGGGCAGGGGGTTAGGTTGGCGTTAGAAAAAAGTTTACTGACTTCCTCTATAGTAGTTGGGTTCAACAAGGGAAGTATTGATTGTTGTGCAGGAGGACAAGAAGTGTAGGGTGAGGGAGATATCTGTAGAGTGGAGATCTCGTCACAAATTGGATCAATCTTATTTTTGAAGTGATTAGAAATCTCCTGGGCAGTGAGCAAGTTAGTGGGTGGAGGTAATGGAAGACGAAGTCGAGCATTGAAGGTAGAAAAGAGTTGACGGGGATTGCGTGAGGGGGTGTTAATGAGGGTGATAGGTCTGCTTGGCAGTGTGGGGCAGGAATTGTCTTTTTGGAGGGCAGATTTATAGCCGAAAGCTTGTCCCGAAAAATTGTATGTTGATGCAAATAAAAAAAGCATCACGGACAATAAGACTCAAAGTTTGTATCTGAGAGATAATACAAAGGAATAGAGAGACAGAAAGTACATTCTACTTATGTTATGTCTCTATGTTTGTCCAATTGATGGGACATTATTGACTATCTTGGTGGATTCTGTTGACCGGCCTGTTTCTACTTATTGCTGTCTTATGACAACCACTCTGTTTACCTCTAGATGGGTAACCCAGGGTTGTTTCTTTTAGTTTCTTATGCCCTCTGTTGGAGGAATACTTGATAGCAATTCAAGCTATGCTGGCCCTTGGGTACTCTCACCACGATCTATTGCCACCCTTGGTGCTGGCCCTCCGTCTTACATCAACTTTAGGACTTCTAGCAGTGCTCTTTAGAGTGATTACAATATATATATATATTTTAGATATATATGTATATATAAACCTTGGGTAACAAAAGTGAGTACACCCCTAAGTGAAAATGTCCAAATTGGGCCTAAAAGTGTCAATATTTTGTGTGGCCACCATTATTTTGCAGCACTGCCTTAACCCTCTTGGGCATGGAGGTCACCAGAGCTTCACAGATTGCCACTGGAGTCCTCTTCCCCTCCTCCATGATGACATCACAGAGCTGGTGGATGTTAGAGACCTTGTGCTCCTTCACCTTCCATTTGAGGAGGCCCCACAGGTGTTCAATAGGGTTTAGGTGTAGAGATGCTTGGCCAGTCCATCACCTTTACCCTCAGCTTCTTTAGCAAGGCAGTGGTCATGTTGGAGGTGTTTGGGGTCTTTATGTTGGAATACTGCCCTGCGGCCCAGTCTCTGAAGGGAGGGGAAGCTCTGCTTCAGTAGGTCACAGTACATGTTGGCATTCATGGTTCCCTCAATGACCTGTAGCTCCCCAGTGCCAGCAGTGCTCATGCAGCCCCAGACCATGACCCTCCCACCACCATGCTTGACTGTAGGCAAGACACACTTGTCTCGGCACTCAACTTCTTTGGACGACCATGGCGAGGCGCTGTTCTGAGTGGAACCTGTCCTGTTACACCGCTGGATGGTCTTGGCCACCGTGCTGCAGCTCAGTTTCAGGGTCTTGGCAATCTTCTTATAGCCTAGGCCATCTTTATGTAGAGCAACAATTCTTTTTTTTCAGATCCTCAGAGAGTTCTTTGCCACGAGGTGCCATGTTGAATCTCCAGTGACCAGTATGAGAGAGTGAGAGGGAGAACACCAAATTTAACACACCTGAGACCTTGTAACACTAACGAGTCACATGACACCGGGGAGGAAAAATGGCTAATTGGGCACAATTTGGACATTTTCACTTAGGGGTGCACTCACTTATGTTGCCAGCGGTTTAGACATTAATGGCTGTGTGTTGAGTTATTTTGAGGGGACAGTAAATTTACACTGTTATACAAGCTGTACACTCACTACTTTACATTGTAGCCAAATGTCAGCTCTTCAGTGTTGTCACATGAAAAGATAGAAGAAATGGGAGGGGTGTACTTACTTTTGTGAGATACTTTATATATATATATATATAAAAATGGCCAGAATTTATCAAGATTTATTTCCCACAGATTTCAATGGGGTTCACCTTTTAAAGTGACAGTAAACTCACATTTTTTGACATAATAAAATAAATGCAATATGTTTAAATATAAGTGGGATGTAATTTTTGAAAGATTATAAAGAAGGGCTGCCATGATACATAAATTATTATAAAAAACATTTTTATTTAGATTCAAAAACAGATATAATGGCAAACAATTGCTACCCAATAGAACATTTCATAAAATAATTTTGTACATATACAACAATGCTTGTTGCTTGACATGTTTCGCTTTTCTGCTTCTTCAGGAGCTGTAAAGCACGTGTTGTATATATATATATATATATATTCTCAGGGCTTTCTCAGAGAATAGGTGCAGGAACTCCTCCCTTCCAAGTCGCCCCTTGACTCCGCCCCCTACTCAGCTCCAAGCACTGTTCCTTGTTTCCACCCCTTACTCCCCTCCCAGTACCGCCCCTTTTATAGAATACAGAACCAAGTATTATTTTGTGGTGCTAAGTATTTTGTATGGAGTTTGTTAATGATAGCAAGAAAGGCACTAAAATAGATCTAGCAACAATAGACACCCCAGCGACAATAGATCCACCCTAGCAACAAGGGACTCCCAACAGCCAGCATCAGAACACCTTCCACCAGCCAGCAACATTAGACCCTCCAACAGCCAGCACCAGTAGACCCTCCAACAGCCAGTATCAGTAGACCCTCCAACAGCCAGCAACACTAGACCCCTACCTTAACAATAGATCCCTCCCAGCAATGACTGACCCCCCCCAAGCAGTATTGGACCCACCCCTAGCCACAATAGATCCCTCACAAGCAACA
>BLSH010122267.1:272387-292651 GCA_018402905.1 Glandirana rugosa | reverse complement strand
CCAGATTATGACGACCCCCCTCCCAGTTAGTAACGACCCTCCCTTGTTAACACCGCCATCCCCAGATTACAACGACCCCTCCAGAAGACAACGAACACTCCCTAGATAACACCGACCCCCCCCGCCCCATTTTGACGACCCCCTAGTTAGTAACGACCCTCCCTAGATAACAACTCCATCCCCAGATTACAACGACCCCTCTAGAAGACAACGAACACTCCCTAGATAACACCGACCCCCATTCAGATTATGACGAACCTCCCCCCCCCAGTTAGTAACGACCCTCCCTAGATAACAATTCCATCCCCAGATTACAACGACCCCTCCAGAAGACAACGAACACTCCCTAGATAACACCCTCCCAGCAATGATTGACCCTCCCCCCAGCAGTATTAGACCCACCCCCAGGCACAATAGATCCCTGACAAGCAACAATAGACCCCTACCTCATCAATCAATATATCCGTCCAAGCAATGATTGACCCCCCTCCAATAGACCCTTTGCGCTGCAAGAACAGATCCCCAATAGATTTCCCAGCATCAATAGACCCTCCATAATAATAAAATATAAAATAATAAAAATAAATCTTGATAAATTCTGGCCATTTTTAGAGCTCGCTGAGACCGTCCATTAACCAGGTCCACACCGCCCACCGTCTATTTACGGCGGCAGTGTTGGACGCTGGGCGCGAATCGCCATAAAAAAGTGGCGATTTGCAAGTGGCCTCTAGGGGGCGCGCGCCTGCCGCACTCCTGAGGAGTGTGCCCACGGCTCGGGTGGACCCGATGTCTGCCGGCAAGCCGTGATGAGCGGCCACAGGCTAAGAACGGGGAACCGCCAATGTAAACACGGCGGTTCCCCGCTCTGTCTGGCGGCATGTAAGAGATCTACTGATTCCTGTCACTGGGGTCAGTTAGATCTCTGGTGCCCATGGTAGCCCAACACCCACACAGTTAGAACACTCCCAGGGAACACAGTTACCCCCTAGATCTCCCCCTGCAGGTTAACCCCTTCACTGCCAATGACATTTATGCAGTAATCAGTGGACATTTACATTTCTGATCTCTGTATAAATGTCATTGGTCCAAAAAAAGTGTCAAAATGGTCCGACATGTCCGCCGCAATATCGCAGTACCGCTAAAAATCGCAGATCGCCGCCATTACTAGTAAAAAATGTAAAAAAAAATAAAAACCCCAGAAATGAATTCTCACCATCCGTAAACGTGGCCACTTTTGCGCAAACCAATCAATAAACGCCGATTGCGATTTTTTTTTTATCACAAATATGAGGAGGAATATAAAATCGGCCAAAACTGATGAATAATTTTTTTATTTTTTTTTTTTTATTTTTTTGATTTTTAGCTTAAAATTCAATAAATATAACTGAAAGTAAAAAGTAAAATGCGAATATTTTAAGGCTGTCCTTACATTTGTACGTAGCGAATATTTACGGATAAAACTTTGAGCCGGGATTAGGAATTTGGCCAAATATTCTATTCCAACCCTGAAAAATTCCTCCGACTTTTCCTGAATGCTTCCAATGAACCAAAACCTGGAAATTGCGCTTCATTTCCATCTCTCTTTCTGCTGTTTGTGTTTTGAAGGTTTTCGGCGTTTCATTTGCTCCACTAATATGAGTGACACCAATATGACAACTTGAGCAGCAAGTGACACGAGCGAAGTGAAGGGATTAAATATTAATCTCCCGGTGATGTAATGGGGTTTTCAAGGATCAGCACAAATGTTAGAGGAAATGCTTAGTTTATGGAATTAAGAGGGAGTAGTCGGCAATCTCTACAGCAAGTTGTCAGCCGCAGAAAGAGCCGAATACCTGAGAGGCCTCATAGGAACAGCAGGTGAGAAGCCTTCCAATCTCCTGGAATCTTCCTATAAAATAAGATGGTTTGGCTCAGTTCTGTTATAAAGCTGAGTTCCAGGTATGGATATTTCTACAGTGAGTATAAAAAGACCCCCCCCCCCTTTATAATAATCCCATTTTGTTGCTTTGCAGCCTGATATGAAGACTGACACCATTTTTGCTTTATCCTGCTGTATTTACTCCGTGCAACTCATAACATCCAAGTGAATATAAAACCTACATGTCAGAGAAAAAATCAAAATCAAAAACAGAATCACTGAGTTGGAAAAAGGACCCCCCTCCCTTGTGTCAGTATTTTGTTGAACCCCCTTTTGCTGTAATTCCAGCCTTTAGTCTGTTGGAATGCCTCTACTAGCTTTGCACATCTAGACTTTACAATATTTGCCCGCTCTTCTTTGCAGAACGGCTCAAGTTCAGTTACATTTGATGGTGACCGTTTGTGGACTGTAGTCTTCGATCATTCCACAGATTTTCAATGGGGTTTAAGTCTGGGCTCTGATTAGGCCATGCAAGGCCATTCCCCGCCTTCTCCTCCAACCATTGTGTGCTCATTGGTGGACATTCCCCGCCTTCTCCTCCAACCACTGTGTGCTCATTGGTGGACATTCCCCACCTTCTCCTCCAACCACTGTGTGCTCATTGGTGGACATTCCCCACCTTCTCCTCCAACCACTATGTGCTCATTGGTGGACATTCCCTGCCTTCTCCTCCAACCATTGTGTGCTCATTGGTGGACATTCCCCGCCTTCTCCTCCAAACACTGTGTGTTCATTGGTAGACATTCCCCGCCTTCTCCTCCAACCATTGTGTGCTCATTGGTGGACATTCCCCACCTTCTCCTCAAACCACTGTGTGCTCATTGGTGGACATTCCCCACCTTCTCCTCCAACCACTGTGTGCACATTGGTGGACATTCCCCACCTTCTCCTCCAACCACTGTGTGCTCATTGGTGGACATTCCCCACCTTCTCCTCCAACCACTGTGTGCTCATTGGTGGACATTCCCTGCCTTCTCCTCCAACCACTGTGTGCGCCTTCTCCTCCAACCACTGTGTGCTCATTGGTGGACATTCCCTGTCTTCTCCTCCAACCACTGTATGCACATTAGTGGACATTCCCCGCCTTCTCCTCCAACCACTGTGTACTCATTGGTGGACATTCCCCACCTTCTCCTCCAACCACTGTGTGCTCATTGGTGGACATTCCCTGCCTTCTCCTCCAACCACTGTGTGCTCATTGGTGGACATTCCCCGCCTTCTCCTCCAACCACTGTGTGCTCATTGGTGGACATTCCCTGTCTTCTCCTCCAACCACTGTATGCACATTAGTGGACATTCCCTGCCTTCTCCTCCAACCACTGTGTGCTCATTGGTGGACATTCCCCGCCTTCTCCTCCAACCACTGTGTGCTCATTGTTGGACATTCCCCGCCTTCTCCTCCAACCACTGTGTGCTCATTGGTGGACATTCCCTGCCTTCTCCTCCAACCACTGTGTGCTGATTGGTGGACATTCCCTGTGTTCTCCTCCAACCACTGTATGCACATTGGTGGTCATTCCCCACCTTCTCCTCCAACCACTGTGAGCTCATTGGTGGACATTCCCCGCCTTTTCCTCCAACCACTGTGTGCTTATTGGTGGACATTCCCCACCTTCTCCTCCAACCACTGTGTGCTCATTGGTGGACATTTCCTGTCTTCTCCTCCAACCACTGTATGCACATTAGTGGACATTCCCCGCCTTCTCCTCCAACCACTGTGTGCTCATTGGTGGACATTCCCCGCCTTCTCCTCCAACCACTGTGAGCTCATTGGTGGACATTCCCCGCCTTTTCCTCCTACCACTGTGTGCTTATTGGTGGACATTCCCCACCTTCTCCTCCAACCATTGTTTGCTCATTGGTGGACATTCCCCACCTTCTCTTCCAACCATTGTGTGCTCATTGGTGGACATTCCCCGCCTTTTCCTCCAACCACTGTGTGCTCATTGGTGGACATTCCCCGCCTTCCCCTCCAACCACTGTGTGCTCATTGGTGGACATTACCTGCCTTCTCCTCCAACCACTGTGCGCTCATTGGTGGACATTCCCTGCCTTCTCCTCCAACCACTGTGTGCTCATTGGTAGACATTCCCCACCTTCTTCTCCAACCACTGTGTGCTCATTGGTGGACATTCCCCAGCTTCTCCTCCAACCACTGTGTGCTCAATGGGACAGCTTCAACTCTTCTGGGAAGTCTGTCTACAAGGTTTAGGAGTGTGCCTATGGGAATGTTTAGGGCCGGGCTACCACTAGGCAAACTAGGCAGCCACCTAGGGTGCAGCCATGGCCAGTTGTTGCTGCATTTACAGACATTATTTTTTTGAGGGGTGCGAATAGCTGGTCTTGCCTAGGGTGCAAAATAGTCTAGCACCGGCGCTGAGAATATTTGACCATTCTTCCAGAAGTGCTTTTGTGGCGTCAGGCACTGATGTTGGACGAGAACCCCTGACTCACAGTCTCTGCTCTAATTTATCCCAAAGGAATTCTATCGGGTTAGGGTCAGGACTGTGTGCAGGCCAGTCAAGTTCCTCCACCCCAAACTCGCTCATCCATGTCTTTATGGGCCTTGCTTTGTGCAGTGGTGTGCAGTCATGTTGGAACAGGAAGGGGCCATCCCCAAACTCTTCCCACAAAGTTGGGAGCATAAATTGTCCAAAATGTCTTGGTATGCCGGCGCCTTAAGAGTTCCCTTCACTGGAACCAAGGGGCCAAGCCCGACCCCTGAAAAACAACCCCCCACCATAATACCCGCTCCACCAAATGATTTGGGGGGGGGGGGTGGCCTAATACTTTTGGCAATATAGTGTGGATAAGCGAGTTTGGGGTGAAGGAACTTCACTGGCCTGCACAAGACTTTGGTGTGGGATTTTATTTCAGGGGTTGGGCTTGGCCCTTTAGTTCCAGTGAAGGGAACTCTTAAGGAGTCAGCATACCAAGACATATTGGACAATTTCATGCTCCCAACTTTGTGGCAAGAGTTTGGGGATGGCCCCTTCCTGTTCCAACATGACTGCGCACCACTGCACAAAGCAAGGTCCATAAAGACATGGATAAGCGAGTTTGGGGTGGAGGAACTTGACTGGCCTGCACAGAGTCCTGATCTCAACCCGATAGAACATCTTTGGGATGAATTAGAGCGGAGACTGCGAGCCAGACCTTCTCATCCAATATCAGTGCCTGGCCTCACAAATGTGCTTCTGGAAGAATGGTCAAACATTCCCATAGACACTCCTAAACCTTGTGGATGGCCTTCCCAGAAGAGGTGAAGCTGTTATAGCTGCAAAGGGTGGGCCAACTCACTATTAAACCCTGCGGACTAAGACTGGGATGGCATTAAAGTTCATGTGCGTGTAAAGGCAGGTGTCCCAATACTTTTGGCAATATACTGTATATTTGTAGCAAATTTCTCCTGTTCAGGAGACCATTAGCGTGTGTGGTGCTTTACAGAGATGAGTTATCTGGGAAAAGAAAACCCGAGAAATCAGAGACTCCTTTATGGGGTAAGCGCCACATGAATGATTGGCTGTACTGTGCATTCCCCAGGGCTGGCCCAAGACCTTGTGCTGCCTGGGTCCAAGAATGAAATGCTACCCCCCCCCAAAAAAAAATCACGCCCACCAAAAGGCCCCCACATCCATTATTTTATATCATGAAAATTAGGCCTAAAATTAAATGTATCAGGAAGTCAGATTTACATGCAACAGCACCTCGTCTATGTGCAAAAGTATGACATACCATTATGTTCAATTCCAAGGGGTGAGCTATGGTAGTATATAGACAGGCTAGGGTAGTATATGGACAGGCTAGGGTAGTATATAGACAGGCTAGGGTAGTATATAGACAGGCTAGGCTAGTATAGGGGCAGGCTAGGGTAGTATAGAGACAGGCTAGGGTAGTATATAGACAGGCTAGGGTAGTATATAGACAGGCTAGGCTAGTATAGGGGCAGGCTAGGGTAGTATAGAGACAGGCTAGGGTAATATATAGACAGGCTAGGGTAGTATATAGACAGGCTAGGGCAGTATATAGACAGGCTAGGGTAGTACATAGATAGGCTAGGCTAGTAAAGGGGCAGGCTAGGGTAGTATATAGACAGGCTAGGGCAGTATAGGGGCAGGCTAGGGTAGTATATAGAAAGGCTAGGGTAGTATATAGATAGGCTATGGTAGTATATATACAGGCTAGGGTAGTATATAGACAGGCTAGGGTAGTATATAGACAGGCTAGGGTAGTATATAGATAGGCTAGGGTAGTATATAGACAGGCTAGGGTAGTATATAGATAGGCTAGGGTAGTATATGAACAGGCTATGGTAGTATATATACAGGCTAGGGTAGTATATAGACAGGCTAGGGTAGTATATGGACGGGCTAGGGTAGTATATGGACGGGCTAGGGTAGTATATAGACAGGCTAGGGTAGTATATAGACAGGCTAGGGTAGTATATAGACAGACTAGGGTAGTATATGGACAGGCTAGGGTAGTATATGGACAGGCTTGGTTAGTATATAAACAGGCTAGGGCAGTATAGGGGCAGGCTAGGGTAGTATATAGACAGGCTAGGGTAGTATATGGACAGGCTAGGGTAGTATATAGACAGGCTAGGGTAGTATATGGACAGGCTAGGGTAGTATATAGACAGGCTAGGGTAGTATATAGACAGGCTAGGGTAGTATATAGGCAGGCTAGGGCAGTATATAGACAGGCTAGGGTAGTACATAGATAGGCTAGGCTAGTAAAGGGGCAGGCTAGGGTAGTATATTGAATGGGTAAATAGAAGAGAAGGAGAGGCGGCCGTGGTTCCATTTTCTGCCCCTCTCAAAGTGCTGCCTGGGTCCAATGGACCCACTGGGACCCATGGTAGGGCCGGCCCTGGTAATCCCCCCTGCAAATGTTGAATAGAATGTGGTGAATCGGCAATTCTTCTGATCTGTTCACCCTTCCCGATGGGACCTGCAATCGCTCATTTCTGTTCACATGCATCAGCCGGGTATTTCATGTGTGGATGCAGCAATGGACATTCCTGTGACAAATGAGTTAACAATAAAGTACATCTCCTCTAGAAACCGACAGGAGCACAGATGCTGACCCGACCTCAAGAGCAGAGCATGAAAGATTAAAGTCATAAATACAATTTATAATGGTGGCCTCATTGAATCATAGCTCAAGGTGGATGGATGGAACATAGCAGAGATCACAAAGGGCACGGCCCTAAGGTAATGTATCAAGTCATCACCGGAGACATCCTTCCCCGGATCAATCCCTACATGCCGAAGTCACCAAATCAGCAACTTGAAGATGAGGATGTGAGAAATGTACAGGAGGACCCTCCGACAAAGAGGTATTAATAATCTGTTCTCTAAGGTTCGACGTTTCTAATTAAACCATCCTGGCTGATACAATTAGCTCATCTCAATAAAGTATCAATACATCACCATTTATTAAGCTAAAGTGATTTTGATCAATGATAAAATAAAAGGTTCAAGGTCAGAGGTTTGCACCAGTGAGAAAGGATCGTATTGGGGGATAAAGCATATGTAGCGCTACTCCTTAACCACTAGCCGACTGACGCACGACTATAAGCGGCGACAGAGTGGCTCTGTCCCGTGAATCAGCGCTTACAGTCGTCACTTTAGTGCATGGCGGCTAGGGGGCGAGCGTGCGCTCGTGCCCGCCGCACGCTCCCTGTGCGGGGCCATGGGTCGGGTGGACTCGATGTCCGCCGGCGACTCGTGACGCCCTGTGAAAAGCCAGAACGGGGAACCGCCTGTACTTGGGAGATAGGCGTGCGCACATAGGGTGGCAGGTGTGCCTGGGCACACCCTAATCACCCTGTACTGTGCAGATTCCCGCTGCAGAGAAAGGGACTGTGGAATCTCTGTCCTCAGTTTCTTTCTTTGTCTCAAAAGTGGTTAAGGAGCTGCTGAGTTTTGGGTCCCCCTATAGTCTGCACAGCCAGGCAACACACATTCCCCAACATGCATGCAAACATAAGGAACATTGCATGGGCTTGGTTTTTAGGATTCATTAGGAATTTTTACCTGGATAGGGTAAAGGGGTTATTATGGGATGCCCAACAGGACTGAAGAATAACAAAATGAGGACAATTTCCTTTCTCTGGCACACTGCAAACACCAGATAATTGACTCGGTTCCCTCCGGAACAGCAACAGTCTTTAGCTAAGTGATCCCCTTCTAGGAGTTTGGTGTCCCCTGAGTGGATTTTTAGCAAAGTCCCAACTTGTAGGAGCTCTTGGTCCCCTTAATGAAATATACCAGCATACCTGGCTAGAGTATCTGATCCCAGGACAAGGGATTGGGTAAGCATTAAAGCGGTTGTATAACCATTTGAAAAAAAAAAATGACAGCCTGCAAGACAATAGCATAATGAGCTAGTATGCACCGCATACTAGCTCATTATGAAATACTTACCTTGAAAGGAAGATCCGACCGGGCTGCTCGGTCCGCTCTGTGGGAGAGGACATCTTCCCCCGGATCTTGCTTCCAGGTACGCGGCTCTGGCGCTGTGACTGGCCGGAGCCGCAAGACGTCACTCCCGCGCATGCGTGCGGGACCCGTCTCCCCAGCAGTGTCAGCCCCTATTGCCGGGCCTTCGCCGAGACATAAACGGCGCATGCGCCGTAACTCCAAAGCATTTTGGAGAGGGAATATCTCCTAAACCGTACACGTTTAGGGGATATTCATTTTACCTACAGGTAAGCCTTATTATAGGCCGCATTATAGGCTCACCTGTAGGTAAAAGTAGTAAAATTGGGTAGAGAACCGCTTTAACTGTCCCCTGAAGACTGAAGCCAAGAGCTTGCATGTAGCAGACTTCTCCCTTTTGGGCCCTGGGGGTGTAGAGGTCCCTGTCCTGCAGATATGGATAGAACTGCTTTCAGGCCTTCTGCTTTGCTGGTTCCTTTCCAGTCAATGCAGGCTGTCCTTTTCCCCCGGTGGACTGTAGGGCAGTGGAGCTTCCTCTGTCAACTTTCCTCTTTCCTCCAAAGTTCAGCCTGGAGGCAGAACTCCCCTCCTCCGGGGTCCCCTCCCAGGCTACACAGCAGCACCTCAACCATTCATCTTCCACCCGACTCCCCTGCTGGCCAGGCTCCTCAATATTTATGGGCTGGTTCATCCACCACGTCAGGCCTTCTGCCTGGGTATTGGTGAGATTCACATACGTATTCAGATCAGTACCTCATGGCCTCCATCCACTAAGTTCCTAGAACCAGGGGGAGGTACCAGAGGCCTAACCTGCAGAGCCCTCCAGCCTGACCTAAAGTAAACCCTCTGACTCACACCCAGGCCTCCAACAAGCCTCTTTCTACTCTACACAACTATGTACACAAGAGGGTGCTACACATATATTATCTTATTCCAACCTGTATAATCTGAGATATGTCTATTCTTAGTGGTTAGGAAAATGAGCTTTGGGTTATGCGCCAAACGGTAACAAAGGCAAGGTTCTCGCCTCAGTTCCTGGCTCACATCCTGCTCTACATAAAATGGATTTTCGCCCATTGAAATTGCTTTGTTGCTCCTGGTTCTTCCCACTTCCTTCTTCCAACAATTAGGCCAGAATGACATAAGAACACCTCGCTGCCTCTTAGGATGTCCACGTCACTCAAGAGGCAGTTTTACTAATGGACGCTTACTGGATTCCCATACATGCAAGTGCATACAACCAAAATGAATAAACTATTGTAAGGGCTCAACAATGATGGAATCTATGATTCTATGTCTGCTTACATTTTAATCATTTGCACAGTCTCTTTCTTTAACGGAATATAGTAGAAAAAGCATCCTGTCAGGATTTGGGTCAGGACCTGGGTCACCTGCTGGTGCCACTATTATTCCTGGAGCTGAAGGGTGCAGTTCCAGTGGCCACCAGTGGGTGTCTCCCAGCTTATCCTAGTAATTAAGATCCACCTGATACTGGCTACTGGGAAGGGATTTAAACCCATCCCTCAATGAAGATTGATGCTTTAATGTTCTACCTGGGAGCTGTGTCCCTGCTTGATACCTACATATGGTATCCTTTGCACATCCACTTCTTTGCAGCTCTCTCCAAAACTGTGAAACTGTAAATGAAACAGAGAGAGCACACTGGTATACTGTAAGATCCTCACAAAATCTTTAAATTGGTTGATATTCTGTAACTATATGGTACCCAGAATGGTATAAAAACACGCTTCTCACATAATTTGCATAAGGAACATCTGATCTGTCCATTAGTTCCTCACTTGAAGACCAACCTCTAATATACTGACTAACGCATTTCAAGGTAACGCCTCTTCATCAGAGTCAACTTACATTTCGAGGTAGTGTCTCTTCATCAGAACCAAAGCACGTTTTGAGGTAGCACCTCTTTATCAGAGTCAACTCACCTTTCAAAGAAGCACCTCTTCATCAGAGCCAACTCGTGTTTCAAGGTAGCACCTCTTCATCAGCACCAACTCACATTTCAAGATGGCACCTCTTCATTAGAGCCAACTCATTTTTCAAGATGGCACCTTTTCATTAGAATCTACTTGTGTTTCAAGATGGCACCTCTTCATCAGAGTCAACTCATGTTTCAAGATGGCACCTCTTCATCAGAGTCAACTCACGTTTCAAGGAAGCACCTCTTCATCAGCTCCAGCTCTTGTTTCAAGATGGCACCACTTCATCAGCGTCAACTCGTGTTTGAAGATAGCACCTCTTCATCAGAGCCAACTCGTGTTTGAAGATAGCACCTCTTCATCAGAGCCAATTCGTGTTTGAAGATAGCACCTCTTCATCAGAGTCAATTCGTGTTTGAAGATAGCTCCTCTTCATCAGAGCCAATTCACGTTTCAAGATGGCACCTCTTCATCAGAGGCAACTCATGTTTCAAGGAAGCACCTCTTCATCAGCTCCAGCTCTTGTTTCAAGATGGCACCACTTCATCAGCGTCAACTCGTGTTTGAAGATAGCACCTCTTCATCAGAGCCAATTCGTGTTTGAAGATAGCACCTCTTCATCAGAGCCAATTCGCGTTTCAAGATGGCACCTCTTCATCAGAGTCAACTCGTGTTTGAAGATAGCACCTCTTCATCAGAGTCAATTCGTGTTTGAAGATAGCTCCTCTTCATCAGAGCCAATTCGCGTTTCAAGATGGCACCTCTTCATCAGAGTCAATTCGTGTTTGAAGATAGCTCCTCTTCATCAGAGCCAATTCGCGTTTCAAGATGGCACCTCTTCATCAGAGGCAACTCACGTTTCAAGGAAGCAACTCTTCATCAGAGCTAACTCGTGTTTCATGATGGCACCTCTTCATCAGAACCAACTCGTGTTTCAAGTTGGCACCTCTTTATCAGAGGCAACTCCCATTTCAAGGAAGCAACTCTTCATCAGAGCCAACTTGTGTTTCAAGATTGCACCTCTTCATCAGATTCAACTCACTTTTTGAGCTAACACATGGATTCTCTATGGTTTTTAATTTTAAATAACTGAGCAGTCTTAATGCAAAGACATAAATACATAGACACACACGTAGAGGTGCAGGAGCACAATATCTCCTTCTCTGGGAAATACTAAAAAGCCAATAATATTGGAAGTATAAACATTCATATCAGGTAACACTGAGTAGATAATCAATATACGAGGACCTCAGACGACTGTTACCTGATATACATGTTTATACTTCCAACACTATTGGCTTTTGGCTTTTTCCCCGAGGAGGGGATATTGGATTGATATTGGATTGATATTACATTGTAAGATGTCCTTATGTTTTTTTCTAGTTCTGATAAATCTTGGATCCCCAAAATCCATTGGATAATTTTTGTATTGGCATAACGTTGTACCTGGGCATCTTATCAGCGGTGTGGCACTTCAATTTCCATGTTTGTTACAAAGGTAGACATAGCCTTTAACCATCTGTCAATCATATGGATCCCTAAAATGATGGGCTTTATCATTTTAAATCACTGAGCATTCTTAATACAAAGACAGGAATAGGTAGACAGACAGACACAGAGGTGCAGGAGCATTCATCACTTTCTCAGGCCGAGCACTCAAGTGCTGTCTGAGTGATCCTGTCGGTAACACTAGATGTAATTAGCCTCTCTTCCCTCCATGGTGTTTTGTTTGTCCCGGCTCATGTTTAACAAGAAGCACAATGTGAGCATAGAAGGGTCTGACCTGCGGTGTCCCCCACCCGCCGCACAGCTTCTCATTGTTGCCATGTAATTTGCAGCCTCCTCTTTCTACATCCTCTTTGATGGAGGCTTCAACCGCAGAGCAACACTGCGGTGTACTATTTACATCAACGCACCGCGGCCGCCATATCCCCCCCCCCCTCTCTGTGACAGACGCAGGAAGAGAACAGGCAATGTGTGGACCACTGGAGATCCGCAAACCAATTAATGGTACTTCAAGTACACCCAGCTGAGCCGACTCCGACTTGATGTATAATTTACTAGATCTTCTACTTTCTATTCTTATTTCAATTCAAAAAGTATTAACGTTAGAAGAATCTAAAGACTACAGGGAATGAGCTAAATCCCTTAGTGAACTGCAAATAATAGGAGTGTATGAGCGTATAATGCTCCCGCCATGGGATTGTGGCAGCCTAAAGATGTCTGTATGTTGGTGTTTGCTGTTTTTTCCTCTTCCCGTGCTTCCCGTGGACCAATGGTCATCCTCGTGTCTTGGAACAGTCCTGCTTACAGGCCCTGGGGGATCTAAATAAATAAAAGCAGAAGACATTAAACCCCAACTCCTAGATATTATCAACCCTCCCCCACCCAACTAACCTATCCAAATGCCCATTTTACTTACCTTAAGCCATGGCCATGAGACACTGCCATTCTGATCCTTCTCTCTTCTTTACTTCAATGGGTTCTTCTTCAGATATCCACATCACTGCATGAGTGACGTGGATGCCTCCTTTTTGTGAAAGCTGCACTTCCAGCAACTGGTTCCTCTCTCATAGGGTCCTGAGGCAGGAGAGCTCAAGGGGGAAGTGAAGGGACCAACACCCAAGAAGACAGCCATTGGGGGAAAATGCACAGTCTCTGGGGCAGGAATATAGCTTGGATAATCGAGCAAACTGCGACTTTGTTCCATTGCACTGCAGGGTGGCTTAGGAAGAGGTGCTTGAAATCAAGACTGAGCGGTAAGGTAAATTATCCACAATGCACTATTAAAATTACATTTTTGCCTGGATTTGGGCTTTAAACTCAGTCGGGGGTAAAGAAGCCTTATTAGCAACCCTCCCCCACCCAACTAACCTATCCAAATGCCCATTTTACTTACCTTAAGCCATGGTCATGAGACACTGCCATTCTGATCCTTCTCTCTTCTTTACTTCAATGGGTTCTTCTTCAGATGTCCACATCACTGCATGAGTGATGTGGATGCCTCCTTTTTGTGAAAGCTGCACTTCCAGCAACTGGTTCCTCTCTCATAGGGTCCTGAGGCCGGAGAGCTCAAGGGGGAAGTGAAGGGACCAACACCCAAGAAGACAGCCATTGGGGGAAAATGCACTCTCTGGGGCAGGAATATAGCTTGGATAATCGAGCAAACTGCGACTTTGTTCCATTGCACTGCAGGGTGGCTTAGGAAGAGGTGCTTGAAATCAAGACTGAGCAGTAAGGTAAATTATCCACAATTCACTATTAAAATTACATTTTTGCCCTGAGTTGGGCTTTAAACTCAGTCGGGGTAAAGAAGCCTTCAGCGTCTCCCTGTCACTCCTTCAGCAACATGAAGATTTATGCCACCTTCTTGAGAGAGCTGGGGAAGAAGGTGGTGAAGCTTAGCTTTGGAAGTGCCTACCTATGGACTAAGGTGGTCTGGCAGCACATACGGTGCCTACAGTGGAGGCTGACTTGGCAGATTTGCAAAGGATTGATCAGCCATCGTCCTTCCTTATCTTGGTGAAGCCTCAGATGTCCCCTAGGGCAGTGTTCCTCAACTCCAGTCCTCAAGGCCAACCAACAGGTCATGTTTTCAGGATTTCCCTCAGATGAATCAGCTGTGGTAATTACTAAGGCAGTGAAACTGATCAAATCACCTGTGCAAAATAATGGAAATCCTGAAAACATGACCTGTTGGTGGGCCTTGAGGACTGGAGTTGAGGAACACTGCCCTAGGGTCATACGTCTGAAAGCGCATTCCCTAAAATCCATAAATCTGGGCAGCCCCTAGCTTCAAGACCTCTTCTATGCATCTCCCCACACTGCCCGAGGCTGATGAAGGTATGCAGGTCTTAGTGACTTCAATTCCAGCCAATGGGTGGATATTGAGGAGTACCTACCTAGTTAAAAGGTTCATATCACTTGGAGGTCTTTTTGAAATGTTCAATGGTTAGGACCACCAAATATAGCCAACACGTTTAGGAGGAAAGGCACCCCGCTTACTTAGGGCTGAAGGCCTCCAGAGTTGGTCCACAAAAGATCATATTATAATCATGATGAGAGAGCAATTGGAGACCTTTGTTAGGACTTGATAAAGACTGTCAAATCTTAATGGCACTATGAACTTCCAGGTGGAAGGGAGCTACTTCATCAAGCAGAGCCACTCTGTCTACAAATTGGAGGATCAAGCATTGGAAGTGGACACTTGGATTTTGCTCCCATTCTCCCATTGGGGTGTTTTATATGCTATTATATTGATATTAAACCAACGCTGTGTAATGTACACTGTCCCCTCTATGTCTGTATATCAATGATGGCTCTGTAATTATTTTAATTTAAAAAAGTACCTTTTTCCTAATCCATATCCAGCTGTAACATGACCTGGCTCTCTCCCATCCTGTCTGCAGGGAAACAGTGGCAGGAGGAGCTTCCAGTTCTCTGCTGCTGGTCACATGTTCAAATTAAAAAAAAGAAATCAGCCTTTGGAATACAGAATAAAAATAAATAAATAATACCAATAAACTGGTTTAAACTGTCATACAAATATATGTTTGATATTAAATTTGTATTATTTTTTGGCAATAACATGGTGTAGGCAGATTTCTGCCAGTGACAAGCTGTGTCACGTCTCTCCAGCCTGTGTCTTAGAAAAACAGGGAGGTGAAGCCTCCATTAATCAAGATGTGATTGTGTTTAGCTTGTTAGTGGGCATGGAGGAGGAGGAAGGGAGTGGGCTGTCATTTACCACTGTGCATACGCCCACATGTGTGACTCTATAGTCACATTGGCTGCTCAGATGTGATAGGGAGGAATTGCTTATCATAGAAACTCACTGAAAACTGAGCATGTGCGGAGCTGACACCACAGCTGCAAAATCCACTGCATGGACAGGAGGCAGGGATTGTAGTGGCAGAATTGTAGTCTATTTTCTTGAGTAAATCCCCTTTTTTTTTTTTTTATCCCCTTTTTAATGCATGCTAAGAGTCTGATAGTTTTGCTTGCTGCAGCTGGGCATTGCATGCTATTGCTGAGCTACTAGAACCCCCAGATCCATTTCCATCCTGGTTACCTCCAATGCTTCTCTCCCTATCGAGTAACTTGTGTTTGCTTTTTTAGCACCCAAGTGCATTACTTTACATTTTTCTACATTGAACCTCATCTGCCACCCTCCATTGAGGGCTTCTTGTAAAGTTGCTATATCCTGATGTGAGCCAATTACCCTGCTTAGCTTTGTACCAATAATAAACACTGAGATTGCAAAGCTAAGCAGGGTAATTGGCTCACATCAGGATATAGCAACTTTACAAGAAGACCTCAATAAGATACAGCGCCTTGAAAAAGTATTCATACCCCTTGAAATTCCCCACATTTTGTCACGTGACAACCAAAAAGCATATTCATCTCTATTTGTGTGAAGAAAGTGATACAAATGTCACATGGGTGCAGTGTCACGTGACCGCGTAGTTGTCATTCAAAGTGTGACAGCGCTGAGAATTGGACTGGGCAGGAAGGGGGTGAAAGTGCCCGGTAGGCAAGTGGTTAAGGGAAGTTGAAAAAGAACACAGTTACTGGCAGGATCATTAGAAAACGAATGCAGCCACCACATCTAGGAATTGGTAAGCTGCAATATATTACATTTTTTTTTTAGTTTTGATGTTTTAATGAAATGATATAAATTCTAAATTCCCTGGTATTTTCCTGATGTTCACTTTTCTAGTTTTGGTTGGCAATGCGGTAATATGTTCATCTTCCAATAGTTTGAAGCATGACCGTTACAAAGCAGCCCGGACCATTCCAGGGGCGTCTCGGCGCCAGCTTGGTGTTGCTTTAACGAGAGGCATGAAGAGTGAAGAAGTTGGCTGAGAGACGCGGAGGAGCGAGCGCCACCTAATCAAGTTTGATCCTCATAGAGTCGGGGAGTCGCACCTTCCCCGCCCGGACTCCTTTAGCCCACTGACTTTTGTCATTAAAGAATCACACCTCTCCCCACGCGAGGCTTTCTTCAATCAGAACAGCAATGGAAAGTAAAATTGCCATCTCCACTGTGACCAGCGCTCTTCGCAGCTCCTGTCGACACCATATAATGGCCCTCCAGTGAGGGAACAATTGTCACAGAATTCTCCCAATGTCATTAACAGGGCCGTGGGCAGGAGGACAATGGATGTAATTCTTGACGTGCTGGAAATGGTCACAGTCCATCACCTACATAATAACGATGTACAAAAGACTACAGGGGAAGTTATCCTTTCGCGGCATGACATACCGAGTTATAGTTTTACTCTTTCATGCAAGTGGGTTCCTTTCTGCCATTGGTGATGGTTATTTTTTTTTACAGTTCCTAGGGAGGACTGCCTGAACCCTCCCTACATTTATGTGGCACCCTCCTAGATAGGTTGCTAGAATAGGGTGACCAGACGTCCCCGGTTTCCGGGGACAGTGCCCGGACTGAGGACACTGTCGCCGGACTAAGTCTGTCCCCAGATTCAGGGGCGTTGCCCATACCCATTGCTGATGGCCAGGGCCGCCATCAGAAATTTTACCCCTTACCCAGCTGTAGACCTAGGCCCCCCGTCTGACCACCAACATTCCCCAGGGCTAGAGTTGCCACCTCATCCCTTTAAACCTGAACACAGGTTGTTCTGTGGCTGATTAAGGAGGTAATTAAACTCACTTGGTGCCTCATCTGCATTAAATTAGCCTCAGAACAACAAGCTGTGTAATTTATATGTGTTCGGGTTTAAAGGGATGAGGTGGTAACCCTACCCAGGGCCCACCCACTGGCCATCCCACCACATCCGCCCATTGACCAGGGGTGCACACATGTTGCAGCCGCAGTAGGAATTATACCCCCTGGCACACTTACCAGGCGTAGCCTGCCAAGCATGACCCATTCAAGTGAAGAGTGCAATGCATGATAATGTGGGATCCAAGGGGTTAAAAAAGCAGTCCACAGGCAGCACAGCCTCACCCGATGCTTGCAATAAGACCTCGCGCCGAACCATAGGTGCTGGAGGTCCCAAACCTGGACCAGTTGTGGTCCAGGGGGGCCTCTCCATGTGACCCACGTTTGGTATTTTTATCATCTATGGTTCCGGAGAACGGTGTTCCCAAACTGGGTGTCCCCCTCCCATAGACTCCAATGTTAAGTCCGAAATTCACCCGACAATTGCCAGTCAATGACAGGTCACTTTGAGGACTTGGTACGGCCGAACCTTATGTGCTGGAGGTCCCAAACATGGATCAGATGTGGTCCAGGGGACCCTCTGCATGTCAACCAAGTCTGGTATTTTTAATGCCTATGGTTTATGAGAACGGTGTCCCCAAACTGGGTGCCCCCCTCCCATAGACTCCAATGTTAAGTCCGAAATTCAACAGACAATTGCTGGTCAATGACTGGTAAATTTGAGGACCCGGTACGGCCGAACCAATTGTTGCCCAGGGGAGCCTCTCTATGTGACCCTAGTTTGGTATTTTTTTTTTTTTGTAACATTAAGTTTATTAAGAAAAAGTCAGCAGTGAACAGTGAAAATTAGAGTCCACAGTATTACATTTTGTACAAAACATCGGGTTAAACATTGAATCAACTTAAATTATCCTCAGAGGAGGGAAAGTCCTTTAACTTTACGATCCAGTATAGATATTATGTTGGTTATCGAATGTCATTTGTTAATATCATCACAAACCAGAGTTAGATCTGTCAATTGGCATAAATACTAAATGAGGGATTCTCATGTATAGACTCTAAAAATAAGAGAAAGGGAGGATAGAGAAACAGAAAAGAAGCGTTAGATTTAAGGAAGAAAGGAGAGGGGGTGGGGGGGTGAATGGGGTAAGAGAAAAAGGAGGGGGGGTTAGGTGGTCCATCTTCAAGCGCCAGTTACTTGTTAGTTTAGGAATGTTTCCTATTGTCGTTGTTCAGTATCAAGGAACAAGATGCTGAATCACATGGATAATCCAGTCATATCCAATCAGAAGCTTGATATCAGGTCATTATAAATTTGCGAGTGTTTAAAGTTAAACCACGGTAGCCAAGTTTTAAGGAATTGGGTGGCAGTGTCATTTGCCTGAGCTATTGTCTCCTCCAACTCCCCGACCTCGGCGATCTTCAGCAACCATTCCCGAATGGACGGTACCCTTGTGGACCTCCAATATAATGGGATGAGGGCCTTCGCCGCATTCAATAAGTGCCTGGTGAGTGAATGTTTATATTGTTTGAATGAGTATTCAGTGACGTGGAGGAGGCAGCATGCGGCATCAAAGGCTATTCTTGTGTCCATTATTTGGTGTATGACTTCTATGACCTTAGCCCAATAGGCCGAGATCGGGGAACACTGCCACCAAATGTGATAAAGCATACCTTTCTCTGTCTGGCATCTCCAGCAACGATCAGAGTGCTGGGAAAACCATTTGTGTAGTTCGTCTGGTGTTGCATACCATCTGGTGAGCAGTTTGTAAGCTGTCTCCTGTGCCCTGGTGCTCGGGGAACACTTGTGAGCCAAGACTCATGCCCTACGCCATTGTAGCTCTGTTAAGTTCACCTGAAGGTCTGTTGACAAATCACGCCTGAACCGATCTGCGCCTGAGTCTATTGAGTTTTGGATCCAGTTATACTCAACCGATGTTGCATGTGAAACAGGTTCTCCTTCCAGGCACACTGACTCCAGACCTGTTAAGTCCCTACTAAAATCAGCTTTAAGGGTGGGCTTGGTGACGTAGCTCCTAAATTGCAGGTATGTCCAGAAGGGTAACTTTAAGAGATTGTTATGGGCTTTAAACTCATTGAATGATCTGATCGTGTTCTGATTGAAACAATGTTGGGCTAGGAGTGGTTTTGCTGAGGTTAGGGTCTTCCTTATATGACTATCCAGTCCTGGGGTGAAGTCTGGGTTATGTTGTAGTGGTGTGAGAGGGCCTAAGGATGTTGAAAATGAGGGTTTTTTAGCCAAGTGATGAAAGATTTCTAAGGTGGTTCCCATCAGTGGGTGTGTTTTTAGGATGTGGGGGTAATTATTCCATCTTATCCAGGGTAAAAATTTTCGAGGGAGGGGACTCATAGCTGCTTCCAGAGAGATCCAGTCCTTTATCCCCCCATGGCAATGCCAGTCAATTATTCTAGCCACATGAGCCGCCTGGTAGTAGTGTCGGTAGTCGGGTAAGCCCAGGCCTCCATGCACTTTCAGTCTGGTCAAAAGATCCATTTTAATTCTGTGTGGTTTGTGTGCCCAAATGAATTGGGATTGTATGGCATGCAAAGATTTGAAAAAACTCTGAGGAATTTTTATTGGGAGGGTTCGGAACAGGTAGAGCAATTTGGGAAGAACAGACATTTTACATATAGCTGCTCTTCCAAACCATGAAAAGTTTTTTGAGTGCCAATTCAGCAAGTCTTTGTGAATAGTCCGCAGGAGTGGTGGAAAATTGCGTTCATAGAGCGAATTTAGATGTGGAGGAAGCCATACCCCTAGGTACTTAAGTGCTCCCTGAACCCAACGAAAAGGGTTGTTGCTTTGTATTTGTTGTTGTGCGTTTCTAGATAGAGTAAGATTCATAGCCTCTGACTTAGAAAAATAGATTTTTAGGTTAGAGATGTACCCGAATGTCTCAAAATCCTTGAGCAGGGACGGCAGGGAGAGATGTGGGTTTGTTAAGAAGAATAGGAGGTCATCTGCCTATGCAGCTACTTTATATTCTTTGTCTGGAAGTGAAAATCCTTGTATGGTGGGGGATGAGACTACTTTCCTTATAAAGGGTTCGAGAGCGATAATGAACAGGATGGGGGAGAGTGGGCAACCCTGCCTAGTGCCGTTACTAATAAGAACCTTCTCTGAAAGAGTGCCGTTTATTTTCAGTTTCTCTGAACATTCACCTAACCAGATCCACTGGGTTACGACTGCACCTAGAGGAGTGAAATAAGATTGGGGTCACGGTTTGACTTTTATTTGCCGTGAGAAAGTCTCTTCC